>CAWUFW010001810.1:1800000-2140000 GCA_963921515.1 Calotriton arnoldi | reverse complement strand
CTTACTCATAGAGCTAAGGAAAAAAAAAAGAAAGAAAGAGGGGAGGGAGGGGGAAAGGAAAAAAAAAAAAAAAGGAATTTCCCTTTTTTTTTTTTTTTATTCTTTCTTTTTTTTCCTTTCTGTCCTAAGAATTGCTTGTCTAGTAATGAGTCTGATGTATGAAGTGTCATAACAACTGTCATTGTAACTTTAAAATGAAAATAAAAAAATTTAAAAAAATAATAAAAAAAAAAGAAAATGTGCACTACCAAAAAGAGGGGGAGTAGAGGGGCTGTCCCTGAACAGCAGGCCATTGCTCCCATTTGGTGTAAACAAAACACAACCATGCATACTGTATAAGGGCTTCGGTCCATTGGCTGCATCCATACATCCATGAGACACAGAAAGGGAGAGGGGGTAATAACAGACAGTCACCCGACATGGGAGAATCCTTCAGACAGATTAAGTATAAAAAGGTATAGGAAAACATATTCGTCTCTGGATGTGAAAAACAATAGATGCAGAAGCAGACCCTCTCAGAAACAAACAGAACCTCTTCACAACAAAGCAAGGCAGAAAGGGAACTTGGCTAGATACTGTGTAGCATCCAGCTCCAAACCTAGAGTCTGACCTAGGGAAATAAACAAATGGGAATTCCAAGTGAAGCGTCACATATTTATACCCTGAAGGCAATAGGGAGGGGCTAAAAGCTTTTGTTAAATTTAAAAGGCTCTGGTAGTTTCTGATTTCCAGATGTAACTAATCCTCATAATGTAAATAGCGTGAGGAGGAAGAGAGACAAAGTCGAAATGTTAAGATCCCACAGGAGCACCATTATTATTTTGATTTACGACTCATTTTATATTCAACGATGTTATATGTAAACAAGTTTTTATTCTACATGTATTAGAAATTCAAGCACTGTGATAAAAATTGTAAAATAGACAGGTGTCAGAAATTCATCTTTTAAACCTCAAAGTTTAGCAAATTTCACTCAGCACTTTCTGTCGTTGGCTTGCATTCCTGCACTGCATAATGCAGCCTCACTGCAAATTAGGTCTTTTAGACACCAAAGGAAATAATATGCATCAAAAAAACTAATTGCAAATAACAATAGTGATGGTACCGGGATGGTTTTGCTTGTGACTATGACGTTGGTGGTAAGTAATGGGGAACAACATGAACAAATGGTATTTGAACCTGTTTTTTGCATTATTAGCCCTTACACCTCATTTTTATTGAGACTATTAAGATAGTGATTATTAAGATGGCATACTGTAGTCTCAACATTGCCACCACCTCCTATTAGCTAGGTGTTGACAGCTCATCTAGCCTATCCTGGAGAATTAATGAGGTGTTGAAACCTGATAGGGCATATCAGGGACGAAATTTAAATAAATATGGTTCAGCCTTTAACCTCACCACATCATACAGGGTCAAGCCACGTTCCTGCACTGGCTTCTTCGCATAAATCGCCTCAGGTGACGGATCTTTGCCACCATATTTTGAATCAGGAGCTATTTCCCCATGACAAGCGAATCATATTGACAATTTTAAGTTCAGTCAATGATAAGAGTTTGAAATCGTTTTAAAAGCTTTATTTCTCATAAAGAGATTAGTAAGATTACTTTATTCTCTTTATTCAGATTAGTCAATAAGTCAAGTAAGTTTACAGAAATCTCGTAAAAAAGAATGGTTAGAACAAAGAATCAATTAGTGCATTTAGCGAGTTCCATAAAGGACTGAAATCCCTAGTCTAAAGATCAGTATCAGAATTTAAGTTAGTAGAACTCATGAAGAGTTAAAAGGAAAAGAGTGAGAAATGAGAGCATAAAGCTCAAAATCTAATTAAGCAGCAGAACTTCCCATGAAGAGTAGATCATGAAACTCAGCCGAGTCTCATCAATACGAGCAAACAGTTGCAGTAGCAATCTGTAAATATCAAGCATCAAGGTGTAAAGTAAGGCAAGGGATGAACAGCAGCAACGGTAGCCACAGCCATCAAAGGAATGGTTCTAGGATGTTGGAGAATCAGGGCTCATAGTGAGAAGCATTGAAACTAACTGAGAACACACACTAGTATAAAAAAGCAAAGCAAAATATGTTGCAAATTGAGTAGCAGACTTCTCCTTCCTCATATCCAATCCAGTGATAGCATTCGTCTGAGAGCAGGTTCTGCTCTTCCTTTCCCACAAAATAACATACAGCTTGCAAAGTTTTAGCACAAAGTTTGTTACAGATATCTCACATTGTAGTCTTCTTGATACATAATTCTCCTTTCCATAAGCATCGAACACAGTTAACCTACTACTTTTAAATGTTTCATTGCGTACACAATGAAGTACACTAAAGAAGAGAAACATCAACTTGCAAAACCCTGTTAAGTAATACATTTCATTAACAAGAATGAGAAATGCTGTTTTAAACTGTACAATATTCTATTCAAGCATTATGTGAAGCCTGGTGAGAAAACAGGAAGTTTACTAATTAAAAGTAATATGTTGCTTAGTAAAATAATACATTTTGTTAAACCGGTACATTCTGCAGTTATGACGAACATTTCTAAGCATGTCACGTTAAGGTCAAGTTTCAAAATTGCTCCGTGTACATTTCAGCAATGTCGAGTTCACTTCTAGTTAGAAGAAAACTTGTATTTAAGCATTTCTTGAGGCCTATACTAATAACTATGGCTGCCTAGTGCAACTTGTTCATTTGAAACGTGTCATTTTTTTAAACTTCACATTAATCATTGCCCATATAGCTTTTCATTTCTGAAAAATTGACCTTAATTAATTATCTTTTTCAAAGCCAACCTTTAATTTTAAACCAAGTACCCTGCCTTCTTGTCCTTAAGAAACACATTCAGTCTTATCTTTAATATTCATAGGTGGCTCCTACAACATTATGGATAACCCTCACAGAGTGTGACAAGGCATTAAAGGTTGTTAATGATTTCGTTTTGAGTCTGAGTCTCTGTAGAGCTTCAGATCCATGTAGTCACAGAGAACCATCTATTACTGAGGACTTTGCTTTGAGTTCTTGTATGAGGGTGCATGCTTTATTTGAGGAGGAGCTGATCTTGCAGGTATCAGATTTGGCACTATCAACAGGCTTCCTCTCCATAAGGATATTTGGATGGAGTTGGTCAGTAGCACTGGAAGTGATATTATAGGTGTATTCATGAAAGAGGGAGGTCCTGCTTTGATTAGAGCGATACTTTTTCATTAGTGCCTTGGGTGATTTTCATTTGTACTTTCTATTGAATAAATGCTTTAATTTTCCATGTTTCTCTGACTATTTGGCCTTTTTCACTAGGTCACGGTGTATTAGATGGTGTGTAAGTGGGTTTGTAAAGCATAATGTTTTTGTGAATTAGATTTTTCAGATGTGAGGATCATAGTGTGGTTCTGAATTAGGTATTTGTTATTTTACCTTCCTTTTGGTTGCTCTACTAAGGTCTTAATTTTTCCTTGATGGGCCTTGTCTTGATAACGTGATTATCTTTGTGTAATTTAGTTTTCCATTTGTGTTGGTGTGTCAAGGCCAAACATGGTAGTGAGCAAGATACCCAACCCAGTAGTATAACTCAAGTGCATCGCCCTCCCCCTTCATCCAACTGCTGTCGAGGGTGGCAACCTCGGTGTTCCCTTGTGGGGCAGGATCCTCTGGCCACCCTGTTTGCTTTTTCCCACCCAGGTAAACAGTGGAGAAAGACTCTGGTGTTTGTTCCAGTGCAGCGAATTAGATGCATCTGGGGGCAGGCGCATATAAAATACCCAAGGTTTATTCCTTGAACATCCCAGGGAAAGGACAGAGAGTGTTTTCTTTAAAACTTACATAATCCTCTCTTCATTAGTCTGGGCTTCTGGATCTTTCCTTCTGCTTGCCTCCATGTTGGTGTTCTCTCTCTGCATGTGTCACTTGACTAGGGAGAGGGAACATTTCTCAATCCCAGATGGCTCCTTCCATTGAGGATTACTAAAACTAACCAATCCATCATGGTTACCTGCCTTTCTCTTTGGTCACATCCTATTCTTCTACCTTCGTTTACTTTCATAAATGCTCCAGTAACTCTGGCTGTGGTTTCTCGCTCTTGGTTACTTACTCCTTGAATCTGCTCCGGCTCCTGAAATCATGCTCCATCTCCTGGAATCCTGCTCCGTCTCCTGGAATCCTGCTCCAGCTCCTGGAATCCTGCTCCATCTCCTGGAATCCTGCTTCAGTTCCTGGAATCCTGCTCCATCTCCTGGAATCCTGCTCCAGCTCCTGGAATCCTGATCCATCTCCTGGAATCCTGATCCAGCTCCTCGAATCCTGATCCAGCTCCTCGAATCCTGCTCCAGCTCCTCGAATCCTGCTCCGTCTTCTGGAATCCTGCTCCATCTCCTGGAATCCTGCTCCAGCTCCTGGAATCCTGCTTCAGTTCCTAAAACCTTGCTCCATTTCCTGGAATCCAGCTCCAGGCACCTTACTTTATCTCGTGGTACTCTCCTCCATCGGGATCCTGTTCTTATCTACTTCAGTCAGGGATTTCAGAGATTCTGTTTCCTTTCCTGTTCTCTGCTTGAATTCTCCTGCTTGCTTAGAGGGTATTGGCTATTTCCCCTGAACTGTGACCATTCTAGGAGTCACCAGTCGTCCATGGAAAAAACCATCTAAAAGGTAGCACAGAGGCTACCGTGTGGAGTCACCCCTACCTCTGGCAGCATAGAAGCATAAAGAAGGCACAAGAATTGTGTACACCTATTGACATGGTGAAGATGGCGTAATCAGGAAAAGGTGCCTTGTGTGCTTTACGTGGTGTTCACTTTCCATGGGCGATTACAATGGATTTCATAACTTTGTGCGACTTCATAGTTCAGCACCAATTTTATGAGATTACAGTTTTAGATCTTTTTTTTTAACTATTTATTCGAAAAACAAGAAACATATACGTTTGGTCATGTAGTTTACGTGAGGAACATGTAGGTCTTCTTTAGAGTAACTAAAACACTTCAAAGTCTTCCTTAGACAGATCAGTTGGCTAAACTAAGTGATAAACACACGCACTCTGAGATCATAATTCCCAGCTAGGATTGTTGTTGATGGAAATCTCAATTCTACTTTACTGGGAAGCAGGCCAAAGCACACTGACCACCCTGTTGTAAATGGATGCTGAAATATTATGTTACTGAAAACTTAAAACATCATCTCTCCCTTAAAGACACCAAACAGAAACATGAATTCCAGAATGTTTATTCTTTCCTTGTTTAGTCCAACATGGATGTCCTCCAGTATTCATTGCTAACAGAATAGTTTTGCTGGGCTAAGTGTCACATTCTTGTACCAGCTGGCCTTTTATTTTCGCAGAGAGAGGGGCTTTAATGTTATAAGACAATAATAACGCAGTCTATGAAAGAGTGAATATTAGTGTGTGTATGCGTGTGTGTGTGTGTATATATAGATGTATATATATATATACTGCGTTATTATTGTCTTATAACATTCATGCACCTATATAGCACACCTATGTATTTAGATGTGTGAAACATCCCAATTGCTTCTTGGTCTTGCAGTTTACAAGAACAAAAGCTAGTTGTAGATGAGGCTGCTTCTTTCAATGTAGTCTAACTTCTAACTTTACTGCGATAATACTTTAGTCTACAGTTTAATCTAGCTTGATCTAGTTTAGGCAAGGGGTTTAGGCATGAACACGTTATTTTTTCATATTCCTGCTAAAAGGAATTTGTGTCTTTTTATTTATCAGTGTAGTGGTTATAAATTTTAAACTAGTGCAGTGATGTAGATTTCCCAGGTGGCACAAGTACATGTCAGGTTGTAGAGTTACAAGTAGAACCCCAATAACTCCCCCCCCCCCCCGAGCTAGATTTATCTACATTAGCCTTTGTGGTACCTGTGACGGGGGTATCCAACGTACTGACATCACACACAAGTTCACTCCTGCAGGGGATAGGAACACACAAGATACCGCAAGTACGATAACCCATCACCAGACCATGAAAGAAAGATTTATTAGCACATCATCTTTGACCACCAGTTATGGTACCTTCTTATAGTTCACTAATGTTAGTTCAATTTAGCAATTTCCCAAAAATGCCCACCCAGCGTGAATTGAGTTTTTCAGCAGATTGATTACACAGGATTGAGAATATTTTCTGACCGTGGAAAATGAACAGTAATTTATCAGACAGTCTAAATTCTTGGAAAAATGTAAAACTCCATAAGTGTTTTTAAAATGTGCACTAAAAACGGTAAAAATCTAAATGCAAAGGCCAATAAATTGGAGAAACGGTGACTTTAATTTATTGCAAAAAAATGATCAAACTATTTAAAATGTAGAATGTTGAATAAGGAAGCTGAGCCCACTTGCACACATTTCTCCTCAGCCTTCCTTTGTGCTTGCCACATTCAGTCATTGGCAATATAGGTGAGAAACCTTTGAGGGGCTTGGACTGGGCACATTAGCCTGTAACAGTGCTTAGCTGCCTTTAAAATAAATGATTGCTAATAGTGCTCCCACCTATGTTCACAGCTGTCACTGTGGTCCTGCTTCCTTAGTCCTGCCACTCTTTCCTCATTTCTCACTTTGTCTATAAGTTCAGTCATTAGAAGAAATATCTCAGGACTGCCCAAAATATGAGATGGCATTTCAAAAATGTGTGGTAAATCAAGAATTCTGTACAATAGACTGAAAAAACATCTATGACACAAATTTTAACTGTCTCGACCATTAACTGCATCCAACTAAACTCTAACAAGGTCCTGCTTGTCAAAAAGGTATTTTGCTTCCAAAAGGGCTTTCACACATTTTACTCACGTGCGTTTAGGCATATACTTTGTGTATCCCCAGCTTATTAGCACATCGGAGGACCTTGTTGCGCAAAGAGGTTTTTGCCCTGGGAGTAAGAACTTGTAGGTCGGCGGCCATAGAGGCTTAAACCCACAGAATTTTATGCTGAACATTCGATTGGGGCAATTTTTAATAAGCAGATAAAAGCAATGTAAATAGAGATATATTTTATGGTTTAGATAGGGTATAAGCTTATGTGACTCTAAAAGGACCCTATTTTAGGATCGGCTGCTAGGAATTGAAAAAGAAAAGGAAGTAAGGGAGCTATCGACCCCTACCCCAGTATTATTGGGAATTAAGTTAAATGGAGCGGTTGCTAGGGGACTGGTACTAGGTACCTTGCCCCCATCCCGTCTATTTTGGGGTGTTCAGCAATGGTCAGTTTGAATCAAGCACCATGGAGTGCGTTTTAAAGCCTCATGGACACTGGTAGCTTTTGCTTACAATTATTGCATGTTTTTTTCCTTGTTTGATTGTAAAAGGTTTTCCTATTCGCCTCGAGCCTTTGTCATCCCAGGAGGACCTGAGTTTTAATTTCAAGTTACCTTATACTCAGGTCTTCGGGTAATGCTTGACTGCTTGTTCTTTTGAACAGTGTGTTTGCTGATGTTGCATGCTGCATTTTTGCACGATTGTCCTGTGTTTAGCTAAGTTGATACAGGAAGGTTTGTGCCTTTAAACTGTCAATGATCTTTTAGCACAGCATCTCGTTATGCTTGTACGATGCACCTTAGTACGATTCTTTAGTCAGGTTGGTATTGGATGGTCAATGTCCTTACACGGTTCATGCTTTTTTTTGCACAGAATGTCTTATGTTGCTTGCACAGTGCATCTACTGCATGATTTTCCTGCGTTTGCCAGGAGGATACAGGGATTTGTCGATTTGAACGGTTTTATTTTATTAAGTTACTTGTAGATATGATCTTATGATTGTCTGAATTGAGTATGTTTATGGTTTTTATTAACCAATAAACTAAACTAAACATTTTACTCATGTGCAAAATGGATCTGAATTACACAGGCCACAACTGCCACATGCGCGTGGTATGCTTTTTACCACACATTCCTCATTTTTACATTTGCAAAATACTACTGGATTCACAAAGACTAAGGATGCTAAATGCCTGCATTCGCATGTACAAAATGATGTGGCTGAGAATAGGCCATGCAAAGGAAGGAAACATACTCAAACACAAAACACTCACACGACTTTTTGTCAAGTCACAAAACTGAAGCAAATAATTTACCCCTGTTCCAAACCAAAGCAAATCATCAAAAGACCCGGGCCAAAAGGCTCTACTATGCCTGGTCCTAGGGAAGTGATGGCCTGCTCAAGATTTATTTTCATTCATCTGCACATTTTACTTATGTAAGAATTAGCAGCCCACAGTCTAGCCTCAGTACAAGCTTGTGCCTTATAACAAGAACAAACAGAAACAGTTGTGCCAATAAAAGGTTCTATGAGCATCATAGATAAACAAATCACAGTGGTTCTGAATAGAAAAAGCTTTTGTGTATCTCTGAGCCACTTGGGTGTGCAGAAATGCACTTAAAAAAGGTAGATTCCTCGCCTGTCATAACATAATCGAGTTTGGTGGAAGTTTACATCTGTAAGGTGTATGTATAAAGGCAGAAAATGGTTGGAAATTCGCTGTATTCACAAATTTGGGATAAAAGGCGATATTGTGAACCCTTCTGGAAGGGGCGCCTTGTGTAAGAAGATTAAGATCCACAAACGTTCTTGGTGATTGGTATTCACAAAAAGATTTCAGGTCGTTTCTGACAATAACAACGGTTGCAATAAATATTCACTACGCAGAATAAAATAGTTTTCACTGGTAGATTCTCAAAATGAGGTTACATTGATTGATATGTTATTACATGGATCATGCAGTAGGTAGTTCAAGGATTTTTTCCACTCCAGAGGTGAACATACAGTTGTTATGTACCCACTCCAGGTAGATTAAGTTGTATAATGTAATAAGAAAGAAAACGAAATTAGAGGCTCAGATGTCTATGTGTGCTCATCTCTAAAATGATGTGAGTAGAGTTTTTGACCCAATCTGTGATATACCTATGTGTTAATGAAAGTTAAATATAACAGAATGCTTTGCACCAAACTTCGGACTAAACCGTGTTTTTGGAATGATGCATATGAACTGCGGATGCACATGCCCATCATTATAAGTCAAAGCTCAATAGAAAAGTAGAGGCACTTTCTACAATATTAATATATATGTATTTTTCAGCTACTTTCAGAGGTTACTTCAGATTGCCAAAGGGCATAGATCTACTTTGTTTCAGATTCGTGAGAGAGTGGAATTCAACTCCCCTTTTCACCTGTGTTATATTTCATATATGTTAATGATTTTTAGGATGAGAATCCTGTCAGTGACTGAACTCCTCAAGAAGGGTTGAGTTCTGTGGCTAGCATGGAAGAGTTTCTGGTGGAAGAGTTTATCCTGTAACTGCATTGGTTCTAAGTAACCAGACATCAAACTTATTTACTCACACACAGGCATACGGGTACTTACTAATTCCATGCCATAAACAAATGCGTAGGAATGAGTCAACACCGTTAGGTTCCCCAGGGTGGGGGATCAGTCAAGCAGACGTAACCTGAGACATACGCCCTGTCTACTGTGTACTGTTCTATGCTCTCTCAAGGCTACTCTGGATATGGTGGGACAAATGGGTGTCAGACCCTTAAGATATGCCTCCACAATTGGCAGTCTTCAGCAGAAACTTTAGAACAAAGAGCATGGAAGTGCCCCTCCCACCAACAACTAACACTCACCACAACACATTAGTATACTTTACATCAAACCAACACAGCTCAGATAACCTATAACAGTGGACTTCAGTGAGCTCATAACAGGCCACGTGAAAAAATACAATATAGAAAGAGGTGCACCCTTCCAGAAATGTACTTGGATGAAAATACCTTTAGTTATTGCACTTTCCAGATTTCTGAGTAATTATCCCAATCTCACAGCCTGTGGGTTTATGAAGCAATCAGCACTTATTCTCTTTCCATTTCCAGCGGCGGCTCCTCCGTTAAGGCGGAGGAGCGTCACCCCACTAAAAAAATGCCCCCAGGGATAGAAAAATAAAATGGTAATAAATTATCATTTTATTTTTCAAAACCCAGTCCCGAGCCGAGAGTCAGGACAGGGGGCGGGGCTTTCTGCTGCTGCCAGTCAGGCAGCAGCAGAAAGCAGTGATAGGCAGGAAACTTAGGTTTAAAGTGCGCATGTCTTTTTGGGTCCGCCGTCTTGCGATGGCCGGCCAGACATGCGCAGTTTAAACCTCACTAACACAGCTGTCTTAGACAGCTGAGTTAGAGACAGCATAGGGCTCCAGTGTCCTCGGGAGCGGCGAGAGAGGCTGCTCCCTCCAGTTCTGGTGCTGCTCTCATGCAGGATGACAGCAGCTCCAGGATTGGTTACTGCAGTTTCCTGGAGCCTGCCTGCCTGGAGAAGACCCGAGCGAGGCAGGACCACGTCGCGGATGGAAGGTAAGTGAGGTTGTTTTTTCTTTCTTTATTTTTTACTTTGATTTTGTCTGACTCCCGCCTCACCACTCTCCTTACATGTCAGCCGCCACTGTCCTTATACAATATTATGCCCCCTCACCCACAACTAAGGATCAATGGTAAAGATGAGATATATCTATCTTACTCCTCAGATCCGGTTCACATTTATGAATTGACCCATCAATAGTTTGATGTTGAGGAGAGAAATACAGAACATGTAATCAAACCTGTGTTTAATGCTAAAACATACGTGATGATTAGGCCCGGGCGTAATTTTAATCACACTGGTGTAATTGACGTAATTTCAGTATTTCTGCGTTACATCTTGACGCGGAATTGCTGATAACCCAATTACACATTCTTGCATAATTAAGAGTAATTTGGGTGAAAACAATCCTACCGCATGAGGACATTCATCGACCGCTTGCTATTTCTGTTCTGCTAAATTTAAAACCATTTCTTACCGCAAAATGCCTTCTGGCGCCCATTTTGGACGCGAGTGGGGTATATTGCGATAAGAAAATAGCGCTAAATGCCGGGGTGAAGCTAGGGCAAGCAGTTGCTCGAGTTGCTATTTGTGTTCTGTTGCATTTAGCATTATTTCTTAGTGCAAAATGCATTCCCAAGATCACAACTCTGGCCCTCACTCACTACACCCCAAACCAACCCATATGGCCCACACGACAGATGCACAGTCTGTTGTATTGCAGAAGGCAAAGGTCAGGGTAGACCACTAGGACCCTGCTGAATGACCAGAGACCATATGGTCACTCCTGGTAGGCGGGGCTGAGGAAAGGGAGGGCTTAGGTGGGGATCTAGCTCTGTTCGCATCTGGATGGCGTGGAAAAAGTCAAGCATGTTACGCTGAGAACAAACAAACGTAACCATGTAATAAAATTCACAAAAATCTGAGGATTTTTGCCACTATGTGGAAGTGGCAGCAAGAAAAATTCCAAAAATCCCGAATCTGTCAAAAAGGATTTGCCAATTCTGAATCCAAATCTAAATTTGTGAGCACTGAACCTAGGCCAGCAAAAAGTTTCATGAATCATGCGCTGTGGAGTCAGGAAAACTAAGAGATGTTTTGGGGACTGTTTGCTTGTTTATTTGGCTGGCACAATCAATCAATCAATCAGGGGATTGAGCACACTACTCACCCGTGAGGGTCTCAAGGCGCTGGGGGGGGGGGTGGCGTCAGCAGTTCCGCATCAGTCGAAGAGCCAGGTCTTCAGAGCCTCCGTGAAGGTGCTCAGGGAGGGGGCACGTCTGATGTCGGTGGGGAGCTCGTTCCAGGTCTTGGCCGCAATGTAGGAGAAGGATCTTCCCCCTGCTCTGGCTCGGCGAATGCGCGGGGTTTCGGCGAGGAGGAGGTTGGTGGACCGGAGGTTTCGTTTGGGTATGTGGAGGGTGATTCTATATTTGAGGTATTGGGGTCCGGTGTTGTGTAGGCATTTGTAGGCGTAGGTGAGTATCTTGAAGGTGACCCTTTTCTCGACGGGGAGCAAGTGGAGCTTGCGGAGGTGTTGGCTGATGTGTTCGTGTCAAGGGACCCCGAGGACGAGTCTGGCGGCGTTGTTCTGTATTGTCTGGAGCTTGCGGAGTAGAGACTTGTTGATGCCGGCGTAGCAGGCGTTTCCGTAGTCCAGCCTGCTGGTAACGAGTGCCTGGGTGACTGTCTTCCTTGCCTCGGGGGGGATCCATTTGAAGGTCTTACGGAGGATGCGAAGGGTGTTGAAGCAGCTGGAGGTGACGGCGTTGACCTGTCGATTCATGGAGAGGGTGGAGTCGAGTACGATGCAGAGGTTCTTGGCGTGGTCCGTGGGGGTCGGAGGGCTGCCGAGGGCGGTGGGCCACCAGGTGTTGTTCCATGCCAAGGGGATGGTTCCGAGGACGAGGACTTCTGTCTTCTCCGAGTTGAGTTTTAGGCAGCTGTTGCTCATCCAGGCTGCGACGTCCTGCATTCCTGCCTGGAAGTTGAGTCTGGTGGTGGTGGGGTCCTTGGTGAGGGAGAGGATGAGCTGGGTGTCGTCAGCGTAGGAGTCTATGCTGTGGCCATGATGTTGGGCGATGGCGGCGAGGGGAGCCATGTAGATGTTGAAAAGGGTTGGGCTGAGTGATGATCCCTGTGGTACTCCGCAGTTGATTTCCGTGGGTTCGGAGAGGAAT
Organism: Calotriton arnoldi; assembly: GCA_963921515.1. Taxonomy (NCBI): domain Eukaryota; kingdom Metazoa; phylum Chordata; class Amphibia; order Caudata; family Salamandridae; genus Calotriton; species Calotriton arnoldi. The sequence goes on along the minus strand of CAWUFW010001810.1, from coordinate 2,127,470 downwards.
GGTGGCAGTCTGATCCTTTGGCTCCTGCCGGTGAGGAACGATCTGATCCAGTCGAGGGCGGTGCCTTGTATGCTGACGTCGTGTAGTCTGGCTGCGAGTGTGCGGTGGGAGACGGTGTCGAAAGCTGCTGACAGGTCGAGTAGAATCAGGGCTGCGGTGTGGCCTTTGTCGAGGAGGGTGCGAATGTCGTCGGTGGCTGCGAGTAGGGCGGTCTCGGTGCTGTGGTTGCTTCGGAATCCGGATTAAGAGGGGTCGAGGATGGCGTTGTCTTCGATGAACCTCGTCATTTCTGCGTTGACTGTCTTCTCAGCGACTTTTGCTGCATAAGGGAGGAGCAAGTTGGGCTGGTAGTTCTTGAGGTCCGTCGGGTCTGCTGAGGGCTTCTTGAGCAGGGGCCTGACTTCTGCCCGTTTCCAGTCATCGGGGAAGGAGCCGCTCTCGAAGGATGTGTTGATGGTGCGTTGTAACACGGGTGCGATGGTGGCTCTGTGGTATATGTGGGGGGCAGGGGTCTGTGGGGGCCCCGGAGTGGATACCTTTCATGGTTGAGGCAGTCTCCTCGGTCGTGCTCTGTGTCCAGGCGGAGATGGTGGTCTGGCTGGCATTGCCGCTGGGCGGGTTGACTGCAGGGTCAGGCGTGTGGTCGTTGAAGTTGTCGTAGAGGTTCTTTATCTTCAGGTGGAAGTAGGATCCGAGTTTGTCGCAGATGTCCTGGGAGGGGGTGATGTCCGTGGCTTTGCTGCTGGGCTTGGTGAATTCCTGGATGACGCTGAAAAGTTCCTTGGAGTTGCTGGAGTTGGCGAGGATTCCGTTGTGGATGAAGGTCCTTTTGGTGGTTCTGATGAGTTGATGGTATTTCGTCATAGCGTCCTTGTAGGTGGTGTAGTTTTCGGGTGTCTTGCTGTTTCTCCAGTTCTTCTCCAGGCATCTGCAGGTGCGTCTGTCTTCTTGAAGATCGGTGGTGAACCAGGCAGCTTTCCTGGGGCATTGCTTGTCGGGGTTGCGCAGTGGGCGAGCTTGTCTGCGCAGTTGGCGATCTAGGTGTGGAAATTCCTTGGCCGCAAGGTTGGCATCGGTTGCAACGGAGGGGGTGTTGTCGTTGAGGGTGGAGTTGAGTTGTTCCTCTGTGACTCTGCTTCAGTTCCTACGTGGGGGCGTGGTGCAGTTTCGGGTGGCTTGGGTTTGTTGACGAGGAAGTGTACGCAGTGGTGGTTGTCCAGGGGGGCTGCGTGGTGTGGCTGAAGTGAACGCTGTTACCTCCAGCGAAGATGGGGTCGAGAGTGTGTCCTGCCTTGTGGGTCAGTGTGGTGACGAGTTGTTTCAGTCCGATGTTGGCGAGGTTGTCACGGAGGGCGGCGGAGTTGGGGTCGTTGAGGTTGTCGAGGTGGAAGTTAAGGTCTCCAATGAGTATGTAGTCAGTGGCGGCAATGGTGTGGGGTGCGATGAGGTCTGAGATGGTGTCGGCGAAGAGTGCTCAGGCCGGGGGGTCTGTAGGCGAGGGTGCCGCGGAGTGTGGAGTTGGGGCTGGTCTGGCCCTGGAAGTGCAGGTGTTCGGCAGCGGGGACGATTTTGCTGGAGGTGGTGAGGCGGAGGGGGTTTCAGTGCGCGATGGCGATGCCTCCTCTCGGGTGGTTGGGGCAGTCCTTCCTCTGGATCTTGTACCCATCTGGGATGGCGATGGCGATGTCAGGGGCCAAGGTGGCGTTGGTCCAGGTTTCCGTGAAGAAGGCTACGTCGGGTGAGAGCGAGTCTAGGAGGTTCCAGATTTCCACGGCATGTCAGTGCATGGAGGGCACGTTGAGGAGGATGCATCTTAGGGCGCGGCGGTGTTGGTGTCAGTGGTGTTGGCGGCCGGAGCGGTGGTGAAGGTCTGGCGGCAGTGGAGGCAGGAGAACTGCCGGTGGGTCTTGTTCGACGTGGACTGCTGGCAGTTGTTGTTCCTTCTGGGGTTGAGTGCGAGGAGGGTGGCTGAGTCGTATCGGTGAGTGGTGGGAGCTCCAGGGTCTCTGGCGCTGGTCGCGGACGGGTCGCAGACGGGTGCAGACGGGCTTGCCTGTGGCGCACAAGCGAGGCGCCAGCGGCGCGACTGCGCAGCGGCCGCCATTTAAATACGGGAGGGACGTGCAGCTGGGAGTGTCAGGAGGGAGGGGCCGCAGGGGCAGCAGCGGCTGGAACCAGAAGCAGGTACAGTGGTACAATGAAAAAAAAGAAGCAGAGGCACTGAAAATTAATAGAGTTACATTAAGCAAAACGAAGGCAGAGGGCAATGAAAATGAACAGAATTACATTAAACAAAAATGAAGGCAGAATGCAGGCAAAAGACAGCAGTGCGGCCAAATACCGGGGGAGACGGGCAGCAGGAGCGGACACCAGTGGACAGACCGCGGCCTCGAACACCTACCAGGTGGAGGTCAGCGTGTCAGCGGCGGGGCACAGCACTGCGGAGCTGCTGGGGAGAGAGCCGGCCTTAGACCAGAGGTCAGGGGTTTGCACAATAATTTTTGTTTTGTTATTTACATGTTACCATATCATCATACTTAATTAAAAGATAAACTGGAAAAGTGTGTGCAGTAAACATAAAGAAAACACTTTTTTTCAAAAGTTCTGAAACTTAACATGTGTGTTATGCTCCTGGACAACAAACAATGAGGCTTATAGGGAGAACACCACTTGAATAAAAACATTTTTCCACTGATAATGATTTCCTGTAGGTAATAAATACCCTTTGCGAACCCTCTGTCGCACTACATATGCGACGAAATGGCACTAAATTGTGGATTTTTCAGATCTGTCAGTAGGCACGCAATTTTGTGCAGTTTTGACTTTAAAAATATATATATTTGAATGGCTAACACTATGCCATAAAATTTGGAAGGCCAACTAATTAGGTTTTCGAACACAGGCCTTTGTTGTTTGTTATACTTTATACTGGATTAAAACATATTGTGTCAAAAAAAGACAATTTTCTGTTCTAACATCTACAGACTTTATTATGTGTTTCCTGTAACATAAAGTCATCTGGTGCACTCAATGAGTGAGCAATCATAGAAAAGGGAATATGGTCCTAACTGATTGAAGTAATAAAACCGTGAAACTAAATAACATCTCATAATTCATTACGTAGCATATATTAGATTTCATTACATCAGTATAGGATTTAGTGGTAAAGTCTCTTGGTGGTCATTAACCTCAAAGGTGTTGTCATCCTGAAAAATGAATATGGAGAAAGGACAGGACATTTTTTTGTCCCGATGTTTTTACATTGTTTTACACTCCCATCTAGTGGCAGAGCGAAGAATCGACTCTGCTTTCCTACGAGTACGACAGGTTTTCTTTCAACTATATCAACTGTTTATTTTCTTTCTAATAGATGTTTTGAAACAGACCACGAATCGCCTTTTTAAAAAAAAAAAATAATAATGGACGAGATGGTTGTACGAGTGGGCGGGGGTGAGGCAACACGGGCAGGTGGGGAGAAGCAACAAGTGGGAGTGAACTTGGGCGAAGGACAACAGCACTTTGGAGCGTGGGACAGAAGCACACATTGAAAGAGAGTAGTGAAAGAGAGAAAAGTGGTGTGTGGACGCAGAAGCACAAAGTCAAGAGAGCAACACAAGTGTGGGTGGTGTGAGAGAAGCACATGGACAATGAGCGAGATTTGATAAAAGCAGGGGGAGCCAGCTAAAAATCACATGCACCCTCATGGAGAGCTTAAACAAAAAAAGTAAATCTCTAAAAACAAGCAAAGAAGGCACAGAAGCTAGTCAATAGAAGACATGAATAAAAAGCTATGCTTCATGGCAAGGACAAATAAATACAAGACTGACAAGAAAAATGTAACAAGAATCAGGCAAATGAGAGAGACAGGAAAGAAACTAATACTAAGCAATGGTGGGCTCTGTAGTGTCCGGCTGGACACGTTCTAGTGTTCTGCCTGTTGTATCCCACACTTTACACCCACCCACCACAGGCGTCACCGGTCAGGTGACCCTGGAAATAAAAGGGGCCGGGCGCACGTGCCCTGGGCCAGTTCCAGTACCCAAGTATACTGTGTCAGTGTGGTCATTTCGTTAGCATGTGGGCCTGAGGCCCGAGGCACCACAATGGCGAAGAGGCGGGTCTGACCCCGTGTGCCTGCGGAGGGGAGACCCTAACATTCCTCAAAGATTGGCCTGTTTGAGCCTTACCCAGCACGACATGCCATCGGCGATATAAGTCGTGGGGTAAGGGGTGGGCAGTTCCGCTAGTGCACCGCCGTTGTTGACGGCCTGAAGGAGGGGATCGAATGCCGCCGCAGCCTGCCCTGAGGACGCGGGCACATCGCCCCGCAGAGATGGTGACTCTAACATGGCACCGAAGCAGACCCTACGTGACAACACTCCCACAGGCCGCTCTGCCTGCCATCGTGAGTCCCGGTAAGGAGGTGAATGAAGTGCCGGCTGTAATGAAGCGCGAACGACTGCGACCGCACCAGCGCGGCACACAGCCCAGTCCCGGCATTCTCGTGCCCATAGAGGCCCACTGTTGTGGCAAAACTCTGCCGCGGCCCGTGGAGGGAAGACAAAGCCGCAGCGTCTCGGCAGTGGCAACCCCCGCCAAGCCCGCAAGCAATCTGCTCGGCCGCACCAGCGCGGCATCGAGAGCCCCGCACCAGCGTTTTCAGGTCAGCTTAGCCCCCAAGCTGCCTGCTCACCGCCGTCAGCGAAGAAGAGGTGTCTGTTTAGACAGGAGTCCTGCAACTACGCCACGGCGCCTCACCTGCCTGCAGAAGCGCCCGATGGCTGCCTCAACTGCCGCCGTCTATCTCCAGGAGGAGGGGAGGAGAGTGTTTTCCCAAAAAGGCGCGATAAGCCGAACTGCACACGGAGGAGGCCGCATCCCTGCCACAGCGTGGGAAGCAGGTCCTCAAGGGACTGTTTGCTGCTCCCTCGAGAGCAGGCCAGGGGGCGACCAGGCAGCACAAGTTGGAAGACTGCCCCTTACAGCGATCAGCGCGACTCGCAGCGGGAGGTGGAGGCCTGACCCATTCACAAAAACATGAGGAGAATCACAGCGCTTCCTAGCGGTCGTTTTGCCTGCACCGCATCCAGCAGGCGGTAATCCTACAAATGCTGGGTAGTTCCACACCAAACAAAGCAGCCCTGCCACTCCCGTACTGATCATTGTGTGCCTGCATTAAACAGCACCGTGTACAATGTAGCTGCACTCACCGTCTAAAAGGGCACGGATGCAAGGAAGAAGGCCGATCACGCAAGGCCAGCAGCAGTTCTCAAACCAGTGATGGCTGCAGCGCCACCTAGAGAACACTCCCCACACTGCATCCTGGCCTGAGGGGCTGCTCCAATTTGTACATCACGTGAGAAGAGGAACACTGCAGTGCCACCTAGTGGCCACTTCCCCACGTAGCACCACACTGAAGGGAAACTCAGCAAGTCAAAAGATGGCCCTGAACCACAGCAAGAGACTGATGCATCCAGCAGAGAGCCCCAACAAGCTCAAAGTTGCCCAGCCAGCAAAAGCACTCAAAGCACAAGGAGCACTGAGCACTACGTGCCCCCCCCCATCAGCTCAAGAGAAGAAAGATAAGGGACATGTTTAAAAATAAAGCCAGTCAGATCTAACAGTTTCGCCCCCAAGCATTGTTAGCACGTCTGCAGTCACCGCCCGCCTCACCTTTGCGAGCCCGCACCAGAGTGAACAGTGAACACGGCTAGTCTTGCAACGCAGCAACCACGAGGTCCTCAGCATCTGGGAGGACTGTTGAAACCCAGTGAAGTGCCTGCTGCGCCACATAGCAGTCAACTGTGCAAAACAGCCCAGACAAGCATCAAATAGACAAGACAGCAAGCCCCACTCTGAAGTATGTAAAGGAGGTGCACAGAGCGTGCAACCCCCAGTGGCTGTCTGATGCCAGCGCAAGCAAAGATATTGCGTCACCCACCCTCCGTGGTGAACGGACATCACCGCAAGCTACAGAAAAGGCACCCCAAGTGCCTGAAGAGGGCACCCGGAAGAAGGACCACGAGCACGACGTCCGAGGTGCGCGACGCATGCACCCAGAAACCTGACGACATGGACAGGCGCCCAGGAGAGAGAGACCTCTCCACAGAGAAGTACACTGCTGAAGACGGAAGAGAGATCCTCTACATCTCCACCATGTCAGCGAAGCCCCGCTATGGGCCAAAGACAGCACAGAGTGTCCACCCTCACACTGCCTCAAGACGGAGTCACCAGAGACCCAAAATAGGCAAGAGGAGAGTCACACTCTCCACGTGGCAAGCCGCCACCGCAACATCTGCCACGATGACGCAAGCTCGAGGTGCAAGCACGACGCCTGCGAGAGAAGAGATAACTGGCCATCCTGGCAGAGGACCACTGCGGAAATCCCTGAGGAGGGGATGGTGCCCGCGAAAAGCCCTCAAGAGGAAGAAGCAAGTTCTACCGACAGGACAAACCTGTGACAAGTCCGCAGAACAGTGAAGACCCTCCAAAGAAATGGACGCGACCAGCGAGGTGTCCATGTGGCACAAACATGAGACATGTGGCAGGACGCCACATCCAAGTGAGGTCCTGGTCAGGAGGAGGAAAAGAGAGTGGCAGGACGCCGCTCCGCGAAGGAAGAAAGACAGTGGCACAACGCCACAGGGCAGACAACAACCACCACAGGCGCGCAGGAGAAAAGGGAGCAGAGTGACAGGACAGAGGACTCGTACCACCACAAGATGAGCGCACCCAGAGACACCAGACAGCCATCAAGCCAGACTGACGTCCCTGGACACAGCCCAATGGGAGAACCAAATGTAAGCCGCAGCTAGCGCGAACCGCGTCTCTCTCCAACGCGTCCCAGTGCGACCGTCCAGTCCCGAAGCCAGACCGACGTCCCTGGAGACAGCCCAATGGGAGAACCAAATGTAAGCCGCAGCCAGCGTGAACCGCGTCTCTCTCCAACGCTTCCCAGCGTGACCGTCCAGTCCCAAGCATCGGCAGTCCAAGTCAGACGGCATCCCTGCCCCTCACTGCAGATGCCACGGGTGAAGAACAGCCTCAGCAAGATGAAGACACGGGCTGCGAAGTCCCACCAGTCCTCCTCACTCCACGAGGTCACCTAAAGCCAGAGATCGCCGCCTGTTTGACCAACTGAAAGAAAATAACCATGTTCATCATCCAAGTGCATCATCACCAAGGACATCAAAGGAGCATCGCACCACCTGAGTGGATCCCAACACTCCAGACAACCTGAGTTCAACGAGGCTAGCCACCCAGGAACTTTCTGTGTGCCCCCGTCAACCTGAAGCCTGCCGAAGTAGAGAATACCCGACCATTGGAATATCCACCCTTGGGGTTACACGTGGCTTGGCCGTGGCCCTGTTGGGAGTTCTGCAGCGACCCCTCAGCGCGGCCTACTAATGGCCCGCACAGCCCACGCGGTCACGTGGCAATCCAGGGGCAAGGGCCTCGACGGAGTTCCTGTGAGAGGGGAATCCGAATAGGAGAGATGCGTCGGCAGCAGCTTCACGACAGGCACGGGAAGCATGGAGGTCACAGTCGAAGACTGGTCACCCAAAGACCATCAGAGGAAGGCACAGAACATGAGTCCTGACGGCGAGAACATCGAGACAGAGACACCGCCCTCTGCGGCTACATGAGCGACTTGGCTGTGAGTCCTGTTGGCAGTTCCTCAGCGACGCCTTCGCGCGGCTTACACGAAGCCCGTACAGTCCACACGGTCCCATGGCAGCCCGGCCCGAAGGCCCTCCAGGAGGCTCCAGTGAGAGAGGAGTCCAGGTGAGAGAGAGGCAAGTCTGAAACTGCTCAGCCGTCAGGAGCTAGAAAGACCATCAAGCATGTCGCCTCCAAGGAAAGGCCTCACACACCGAGATCATCCCCGACAGCTGTAGGTTTGTCGTCCACCGGAACCTGAGCGCCTGCGAGATCTCCAGAGTGGACTCTACCACCGCTCCAGATGCACCGATATTTGAACTTTGTATATAGACTCCAACACCGCGAGACCAGGCCGGTCTAAAGTACATCGCCAAGGCGGACTAAAGCATCCTGACCATGCGGTCCAAAGCTCCAGCGCTGCCTGGCTGACGGCCTGAAGAGACTCATTTGGTGCTATGTGTTGTTTATTTGTTTTCTTTCAGGTTGGACTTTTGTTTGTTTCTTTTCATTAAAGTTTTCTAGGGATGTAGTGTCCGGCTGGACACGTTCTAGTGTTCTGCCTGTTCTACCCCACACTTTACACCCATCCACCACAGGCGTCACCGGTCAGGTGACCCTGGAAATAAAAGGGGCCGGGCGCACGTGCCCTGGGCCAGTTCCAGTACCCAAGTATACTGTGTCAGTGTGGTCATTTCGTTAGCATATGGGCCTGAGGCACGAGGCACCACAGGCTCCAAGCCCCTGTACATTCTTGGTAAGCCCACAATATCTCTTTTGCAACCTGACACGTGCTATCTGGAAGACGCCACATAAAAATAACCTTCTCGGGTGGATAACAAAACACGCAGAGAGAGCACTCTCCCGCTCAAAGCATAATCTCTAAGTACATCCCGGTGTCTGACTATCTTCTGCTTAATTGTCTGGGATTGGTATCTGAAGGTGTTTGTAAGTGCAGCTGTACCATCCTTTCGAATTATGTTATCAGCTCCTCAAACATTGTGATTCAAAAGTAAATCATCTCTGGTTTTGTATTTAACTTTTGTGATACTTTCTTGTGGGCATTTTGAGTGCACAGAGAGGGTTAGTGTTGTGTTTACCTTCTTTTTGTTATTATTCGATTATTACATATATGGGTTCCATGCTCCGCGCCCAGCTCCTTGCCCACGTCAGCTGTTAGATTCTAGATTGCTGGAAGTGGACGTTTGAGCTGGACAATGGATGGAGGGTCTTCCTTTCCTGCTGTACCAGTGTTTCTTTCTTTGAAATAAAGCTCACTTTTCCATCACTTGTGTACGGCTCCACTTTACAAGTGGCGACGAGTGAAACACTGGTGGATCTAGGCGTGTCTACATGCTCTTTCAGCGCAATTTTTATTTACACAAATTGCGTGGAGTGTCGTGTTACTTAGCCATCTAATTCAAGGCTGCACTGGAGTTGAAGGAACTGAACTTTTGAGCGAAAGGAGAGGACGTGAACGTGTCACTGCTGAATTGGCAGGTTGTATGGTTAATTATTCTACTTTGTACTGCCTTAGTACGGTATAACAGTATACCGTTACGCATATGGCGGTTGGAATTTAAGAGTCGCGAGTGCTCGTGCTTACCTGGAAGTTCCTTGAACATCAGCACTGCTCACTGCGATCTCTAGAATCCTGGCTGTGGAACGCAGACTGAAGTCTTCCTTGCATCGGTGCGGTGCATTGTGGGACGCTTCCTCACATCTCGGGTCACGTTGCGTGACCTTGCGTGCCACCATTTTGAGACTCTCTGCACATCAATTTTGAAGATGCATAGTAGGCGCGGTGACGCGCACACCCCTTCTGCATTAGACATCGTTTTGTGAGGTGCATCGTCAGCACGGTGACGCGCACACCCTTTCTGCATTAGTGTTATCCTTGGCTGCGTGATTATGTGCACATCTAAAAGCATTAATTTTAGAGGCCATCTGTAGCACGGTGACGTGCACACCTGTTTGTACCTTTTTCAGTAAGCACACAGTGATACAGACACCTCGTTGGAGACTGTCACCACAAGTATGTAATTTAATACCCTTGCTTAAAGAAGAGATAATTTTGTTATACATCATTTAAACAGTAAATTGCACAGCAAACTAGTCCTTTGTTGGTGAAGTAAGGACGCTGTTAGGTCACACCTTGAACTGTGGAGTACTGTTCTCCAGTTGTCATGGCTTGTCAAAAAAAAATTCTTCAACCTCCCCAAGCATTTTGGCCTGCTGGAGGTAATCCCTGTATGAAGTGGATTGAGTGGAAGGCCTATTTTCTTAACTTCATTTACACCATCGATGAAGACCGGAAGATGACACCTGAAAGGAAAAAGAGGATTTTATTACATTCTGCAGGTCCAGGGGGTCTGAAAGCTTACGAGGAGATGACCAAAGCCTTAGGAGGTGTTGATGTAAATGTTTTTGATGCCATTATGAATGATTTCGACAATTATTTTGCACCTAAAGTATGCATAGGTATCGTAAGATATACACTTTTCCATAGCAAACAAGAGGCAAATGAAACAGTGGATGAGTATGTCTCAGCCCTAAGGAAGTTAGCTACGGATTGTAAGTTTGACAATTTATTGGACCAGTTTATCAGAGACCAAGGTGTGATGCATGTTAAGGATCCTGCTATCCAGGAGAGGTTATGGATAAATGGTGACACTGAGTTAAAGGATGTTTTAAATATTGCTAGGAAGGCTGAAATGTCTAGCCACAGCACTAAGCTGCCTAAGCAAGAAGTTAAAGAAATGCCAGTTGAGGTAATCAGTAAAATTAAAACAAGGAGTACTGCTAAACCCAAGAAGGAGATAATTAAAAACAAAGATTTCATCAGGCGGGGTAACTTCAGGTGTTTCCGATGTGATAGTGTGTCACACATAGCTTCCAGCAAGTCCTGTCCTGCCATTAAGCAAAAATGTGCTGGTTGTGGAGTAGTGAGCCACTTTGCCAAGGTTTGCAGGAGGAAAGGGGACAGTAGAGTGAAATGTGTGGATGAAGCTGAATGTAGTTCCAGTGATGATGAGTCCAGTATCAAGAAACTTAGTATAAGGGAATGTAGTAATAAAATTCGGGAACCTTGATCCCAAGGAATTGTTTATTTGGAATATCAATGACAGCGGTGACTTGTGCAGGAAAAAACCTTTGTGTTCCATGTCCATTGGTGATGTTATTGTACAAATGTATGAGGACTCAGTTTCTCCATACACCATTGTAGATGAGGAAACGCGGCAGTCTTTGTTTGTCAAGCGGTTAGGTGATAAGTTACTTGAACCGTATATTCATCCGGAGGGATTTTCCGGTGTTAAGATTGATATGGTGGGCTAGAGATAACTAGTGTTCAGGTTTAAGAACAGGGAGGCGATTGGCAAGCTGTATGTCGCTATGTTCTGGGTTGGAAGGACCAAGGGAATTTAGACATAATCCTTAACCCCAATAGCCCTGATCCGATTATGGCCCTAATTGATAGCGAGCTACTTTGCAATGAGATTTTGAGGACGTTTCCTAAGGTATTTAGTGGTGGTATAGGGAACCTCAATGATTTTGAGCATCTAATTGTTTTAAAACCAGAGGCATGTCCCAAGGCGCATAAGGTAAGGCATATTCCTGTTCTATTTAGAGAAGACATTGAGGAGGAGTTGGAGAGATTAGTCAAGGCTGATATTATTGAGCCGATTGAATCGGCTGAATGGATTTCTCCGATTGTTGTAGCCAGACGCAGCAATGGTAAATTGAGATTATGCATTGACCTAAGGCACCTTAACAATAACATTGTTGTGGATACATTTCCCCTCCCCAAAATCTCGGCGATGTTATCCCTTGTCAAAAATGCCAAGTGGTTCTCATCTATTGATCTATCTGCAGCCTACCACCAGATTTCTTTGGCTAAGGAGAGTAAACAGTGCACAGCATTCATTATTCCCTTTGGATGCTTCCAGTACAAAAGACTCCCTTTTGGCCTGGCCTCTGCTGCTGCCATTTTTCAAAGCCTTATGTACCAACTGTTTGGTAAATTCAAGAACTTGAGGTGTTTCCAGGATGATATACTTGTTTTTGGTGAAGATAGGCAGGAGCATGACAAGATTTTAGAGGAAATCCTGGGAGTTTTGGAAGCAAAGGGGTTGACTGTTGAACATTCAAAATACAAATTCGCTGTAAAGTCCATTACATATTTGGGCCACATTCTTAGTGGTGAAGGTGTTTCTCCCAAACCTTCCTTGATTGATGCTATTTGCGATGCTCCCAGACCAAAGAATAGGGAGGAGGTTAGATCGTTCCATGGGCTTGTGGAACTCTATTCCAAATTTGTCAGGGACTTTTCTAGCAAAGTGTTTTGCATCAGGCAATTACTTAAAGGTAGAGTGAAATTTCAGTGGGATAAAAAGTGCCTACTGGAATTTGAGAATATCAAGAATGCAATTGTTCTTGGCTCCTGCACTCTAAGGGTTTGATCCTGAGCTGGAAAGAACAAGTTACTTACCTTCGGTAACGATATATCTGTAAGAGACATATATTAGTTATGGATTCCTCACCTTAGAATTACCCCCAGGCGTCAGACTGGATCCAGAGAATTTTTCTTCAACAGTACCCCTGCGCGTCGGTAGGTGGCGTCGGTCGACTCCGCGTTCGTCGTTGGTGTCGCGATCGCCGGAATGATGTCGCGGTATCTACTTAGAAGCCGCCCCTGCGCGCTGGCGTCAGGTCTTTACACGACATTCCACGCCCAAAGCGCAGAGCTATGCAAGACACTGACCACTGGTGCACAAAACTAGGGCCCTGAAAGGGAGTCCCTTACCCTAGAAGTCAATTCGCAGAACGAGGAGGATGGGTGGGGCGGTGAGGAATCCATAACTAATAGATGTCTCTTACAGATATATCGTTACCGAAGGTAAGTAAATTGTTCGTCTGAAAGAGACTATTAGTTATAGATTCCTCACCTTAGAATAGATACCCCAGCAATACCAACCCCGGAGGTGGGTCTGCGAACTAAGTTCACACCAGAAAGTTCTGGAGGACTGAACATCCAAAGAAGCCGTCTCTCCGGACTTGGCTGTCCAGGCAGTAATGTTTGGTGAACGTGTGCAATGAAACCCACGTGGCTTCCTGGCAGATGTCATGAAGAGGGACACCACATCCCAAAGCAGTAGTGGCTGCCATTGCCCTGGTGGAATGGGCGGGCAGCCCCACTGGAGGTTCCTTCTTCGCTAAGGAATAGCAGATTTTGATGCAAAGAATGACCCATCGAGAGATGGTCCGTTTTTGCACGGTCCGGCCTTTTTTGGCGCCCACATAACCAACAAAGAGCTGGTCATCCACCTGGAATTCTTTTGTGCGATCCAGATAGAATGAAAGCGCACGATTTGGATCCAGACGGTGGAGCTTCTCCTCCTCTTTAGAAGGATGCGGGGCGTAAAGAAGGTGAGCAAAGTGATGGTCTGTCCTATGTGGAAAGAAGTAACCACTTTGGGAAGAAAAGAAGGCATAGTGCGAAGGACAACCTTGTCCGGATGAACAGCCAGGAAAGGAGGTTTGGAAGAAAGGGCCTGAAGCTCACTCACCCTGCGAGCAGAGGGGATGGCAACCAAAAAGGCAGTTTTGAGTGTCAATAGTCTGAGAGGACAGTTATGTAGCATCTCAAAAGGAGCGCACATAAGGTAGGTCAGAACCAGGTTCAAGTCCCATTCGGGCATTACGAAAGGAATAGGAGGAAACAAGTGAGTAATGCCCTTAAGGAAGCGATTTACAAAAGGGGACTTGAAAAGAGAAGGTTGATCTGGAAGGCGTAGAAAGGCCGAAATGGCCGAAAGATAGCCCTTGAGAGTGCCCAGAGCACTGCTGGGCCAAGGAAAGAATGAAGAGGAGAACCTCTGAAAGGGGGGCAGAAAGGGGATCCACAGCCTTTGCTGCGCACCATGCTACAAATTTGTTCAATCTAGAGGTGTATACCGTTTTGGTGGAGAGACGCCTGGCTGCCAAGATAATGTTACAGACTTCGGGAGGAAGGACGAAAGCTGTCAATTGTCGCCGCTCAATCTCCACGCAAGGAGGTGGAGGCTGGACAGGTTCGGGTGGAGGACCGTCCCCTGCTGCTGCAACAGAAGATCCTCCCGAAGGGGCAGTCTGATCGGAGGATCGATGGCCATGTGCAAGAGCTCGGGATACCAGACTCTTCGTGCCCAGTCTGGAGCCACAAGAATGACTTGGGCCCGGTCATGCTTGATCTTCTTCAGCACTCTGGGTAGAAGTGGTATAGGCGGAAAGGCGTATACAAGACCACAACTCCACTCGCGACGAAAAGCGTCACTTAGCGAGTGCCATGGAAATTCCAACGCGCAGAACTGCTGACATTGCACGTTCTCTTCGGTGGCGAAAAGATCTAACCAAGGCTCTCCCCACTGTTGAAAGACACCTTGCACCACCTCCGAGTGAAGACGCCATTCGTGATCCATCATGCACTGGCGGCTGAGTTTGTCTGCCCTGGCGTTCAGCGAACCTGCCAGGCGTTGAACCACCAGACATGCCCTGATGTTCCAGCCATGTCCCAAGACGAAGAGCCTCTTGACATAGGGTCCACTACCCCACCCTGCCTTGTTGGTTGCAGTACCACATGGCGGTGGTGTTGTCCCTGAACACCTGAACTACTCTTCCTTCGACAGAAGGAAGGAATGCCTTCAGTGCAAGACGAATCGCCCAGAGCTCTAGAACGTTGATATGGAGCCCAGACGACACCGGAGACCAGAGGCCTCTGATCTCCGCCTCCCCCATGTGGCCGCCCCACCCCAGAAGTGATGCATCTGTCACCACTTGAACTCTGGTTGGAGAAGGGAGAGGGATCTGCCGTTGAGCCAATCCTGGTTCGCTAGCCACCACTGCAATTGGTGTGCAGTGCCCTCCGAGATCTGGACGCAATCGGAAAGATTTCCCTGATGCTGTGCCCACTGGAACTTCAGGTCCCACTGCAGAGCCCGCATATGCCACCTGGCATAGTCCACCAGCAGGATCCCATGAGGCCCAGTAGCCTCAGGGCCATTCTGACCGAAACCCGGGATAGAGGCTGAAAGATCGGAATCATAGCCCGAATATCCCAGACTCGCTGCTCAGGAGGATAAGCCCGAAACTGCGCTGTGTCCAGAACCGCTCCAATGAAAAGGAGCTTCTGAGAGGGAATCAGGTGTGACTTCGGCACATTGATGGTGAACCCCAGCGAATGCAGGAGGTCAGCTGTAGTCTGGAGGTGGGAGACGACAGCCTGGGGTGAGCCCGCCTTCAACAGCCAGTCGTCGAGATAGGGGAAGACTGGAACCCCTGATCTGCGCAGATGAGCTGCGACCACTGCTATCACTTTCGTGAACACCCGAGGGGCGCTGGTAAGGCCAAAGGTGAGCACGGTAAACTGAAAGTGCTTGTGGCCTACCGTGAACCGTAGGTAATCCCTGTGGGCCGGCAGGACGGGGATGTGAAAATAAGCATCCTGCAAGTCCAACGCTACCATCCAGGGTCGAGGGCAGACAGGACCTGAGCCAATGTCAACATTTTGAACTTCTCCTTCTGGAGGAAGCGGTTGACGTTCCTGAGATCCAAGATAGGACGCAGGCCCTTGTCATTCTTGGGCACCAAAAAGTAGTGGGACTAACAACCACGACCTACTTCTGGGGCAGGAACGCGCTCGATGGCTCCCTTGGCCAAGAGAGCCGTCACTTCCTGGCGGAGAAGGGCCAAGTGATCCTCCGACATGCGATGGAATTGAGGTGGCATGGATGGAGGGGTAGTCTCGAAGGGGAGGGAGTAGCCCCTTTGGACTATCTGCAAAACCCACCTGTCCGACGTGATGTTGAGCCAGTGGGGGAAGTGATGGCGGATCCTGCCGCCCACTGGCAAATGGTGGGCCTGAAAGGTCGGACTAGGAAGGCTTGGAGGCTGCTGCAGAGGGGGCGCTGGTGTACTGGCCCGCCCACTAGCCCCCAGACCCACGGCGGTGGGTCCCACGTCCCCGGCCGCGCAGAGGCTGGACAGCTTGTGCAGGCCTGTGGCTCTGGATGGAACATGGTGGGGCACCCCTTCCGTAGCCACGAAGGGGCGAAAAGCAGACTGCGCGGGGCGAGAGGTAGATGCGAGGCCCAAGGACCTGGTCGTAGCCCTGGAGTCTTTAAAGCGCTCGAGTGCGTTGTCTGCTTTGTCACCAAACAAGCGACGGCCATCTTAGGGCAGGTCCAAAAGTGTAGCTTGGACATCACCCGAAAAGCTAGTGGACCTCAGCCAGGCATAGCGTCTCAGGGCTACCGACGTTGAAATCGTCCTGCCCAGCGAGTCGGCGGTGTACAGTCCATATCGTATGCCGAACTTGGCTGCGTCTCTCCCTTTGGCAAATGCACGAGAGAGCACGGCCCAGGCCTCCTCCGGGCATTGTGGCAGCACCCGCGACCGTGTCCCCCACAGAATGGGAGTAACGGCCCAAGAGACATGCGGTGTTAACCGACCGCAGTCCTAAGCTGGAGGAAGAAAACATTTTCTTCCCAAGCTGGTCCAGCTTCTTGGATTCCCTATCAGGTGGAGCGGTAAGGAATGCGCCCTTGGAAGTCGAGGCTTGGACCACCAAGCTCTCGGGGGTAGGGTGTTGGGAGAGGAAAATGAGGTCGCACGGGGCTGGGCAGTGGCGTCGGGCAATCGTCCTGTCCACAGGGGCCCCTGTGTTGGGCTTGGACCAACTGCCCAAAAAGATGTCCATGAGGGCCTCATTGAACTGCAGCAGGGGCTCCGAAGAGGCCGCCGCCGGTTGAAGCACATCGGTCAGGAGGTTAGTCCTGACCGCCACTGTAGGAAGCTCAAGGTTTAAGGCCTCAGCCGCCCTACGCAACACCACTGCATATGATGCACCCTCCTCCGTAGCCACGGTAGGGGGAGATGGCATGCCAAGGTCTGGAGAGGTGTCCAGACCACTGGCCTCATCTAACTCCTCTCTCCTGTCCAGTTCTTCTAACTGGTCTGCCAGAGGGTCCACAGACCCCTCCCAGTCCTCCTCACCCTCCTCTGGTAGCCACTCAGGGCGATAGGGAACACCAGGGGAGAACAAAGGTACAAAAGTACCAGTCGGCGCCGGTACCGATGTCGGTCGACGCCGGTCCAGCTCCGTGGCCACGTCGACTGGGAGGCTGGGGTCGACGTTGGTTGGGGACACAACCGGCGTCAGAGGGGGTGGAGGTGTCACCAATGGATTCGGCGCCAGAGGAGGTGTCGTAAGGTCGACCGGCGCCGATCTGGATCCAGGCCCAGCCGAGTCTGCGGGGCCTGAAGGCGTGCCGGCGGAGTTGGGCTGCCCAAAGATGGAGTGGTGGGCTTCGTAAAAGCTACGAAGTTGGGCAGGAGTCGCTCCGGCTCCCGGGAAGGGAGGGAAGGCCGGAGTCAACCAAACAGGCTCTGCGGGCGGAGCCGGACGACTACCTTCCGCATCCCGCAACGCGTCGGCTGACGGCCAGGGAGAACGCGAAGAGCGACGGTGCTTCTTCGCCTTCTTTTAGTGCTTCGACTTACCCAAAGACAAAGACTTTGACGAGGAGTGGTGGTGATGGCTCCGCGACCGGTACCGCGACCTCCCTCTCAACCGGGACCTCGAGCAGCGTGGAGCCGACTGCCGGGCCTCCAGAAGCTTTCAGGACCACTCCCGCAAAGACTTCGGGGCCATGGCCCAGCAGTCGGAGCACGACTTCGGGTCGTGGTCGCGCTCCAGGCACCAGAGGCACACAAGATGGGGGTCCGTCACCGACATCAGCTTGTGGCAGGAGCCACAAGGCTTGAAGCCGGTCCACCGAGATGACATCCCTGTGCACCAGGAGTCGGACGGCTCGAAAAGATGTCGACAAAAAGTCAAAAAAAGAGAGTCAAAAAGTGACTCGAGGTACCGCTCTCTCCGGATCTGCGTTGGCTGGTGCGGCAAAAGAAAGAACTGACGTCAGCGCGCAGATACCACAACGTCATTCTGGAGATCACGACACCAACGACGAACGCGGAGTTGACCGACGCCACCTACCGACGCGCAGGGGTACTGCTGAAGAAAAATTCTCCGGATCCAGTCTGACGCCTGGGGGTAATTCTAAGGTGAGGAATCTATAACTAATAGTCTCTTTCAGATATGTGGTTACTGTTGCCGCCAGTAATAAGGGGCTTGGTGGCGTTTTATCTCAAATAGTGCTGATGGCAAGGAAATCATTGTAGCATACGCCTCTCGTGCCTTATCTCCCACCGAGGAGAAATTCTCAGTTATTGAAAAGGAAACCCTTGCATGCGTTTGGCCATGGAGCATTTCCGCTCTTTTGTGTGGGGGAAACCGTGTGAAGTGCGCAGTGACCACAAATCTTTAGTCAAACTGTTGACCACAGAAGGGCTTTTTAACGCCTCCGCCAGAATAGCGAGATTGTCAATGTGTTTGCAGGATTTTATTTACATGGTTGTTTATGTTCCTAGAAAGAAGAATGTTATTGCTGACTTCTTGTCCAGGTTACCTGTCGATCTGCAAGAGTGTGATGGTTATGATCTGAATTGTGAGCAAATTGCTTTAATTCATGACCAAGGGTTGCATATTGTAAATGAGAAAGAATGGTTGAAACTTTACAGTTTGGACAAGGATTTACAAAGCTTGTCAGGGTTTGTTGAAAGTGGTTGGCCAAGGAAGACTGGTGTACCAGGAGTTTTGAAACCCTTTTAGGAAATTCGACACAAACTTTCCGTTGTCAAAGGGTCCATTCATAGAGGTGATAGAATTGTTCCTCCTTCCTCTTTGAGGTCTGATATTGTCAAACTGTGTCATGAGGAGCATTGCGGTATTGTCAAGACTAAACAGAGAGTCAAACAATGGTAATGGTGGCCTAGAATAGATGTGTTCATTGAAAGGATTGTGCGGGATTGTGTGTGGTGTGCCAATTCCGATAAGTCTCTTGTTACCCTGAGACCCAACATGTGTGAATCCATAGTACCCACTAAACCGTGGCACACTGTAGCTGTAGATATCGTGGGACCTATTGGTGTAGAGGCAAAGTATATCATTGCTCTCATTGATATCTTTTCCAGATGGCCTGCCATCAAAATTGTGAATAAGATTACTTCTGAAGAAGTTTTAAAATTTCTTGACAGAACATTTATTGAGGAAGGACTGCCTGTTCAAATTGTGTCTGACAATGGTGTTCAATTTTTGTCTAACGTCACTAAGGAGTATTTTGACAGAGAGCGGGAATTAAACACAGGACGACTTCCCTATATAATCCAAGCGGTAATGGCATGATCAAGAGATTTAACAGGGTACTAAAGAATGCCATTCAAATGGCTGTCCAGAATGGCTGTGATTGGGAAGTTCAAGTTTTCAAGACTTTGTGGATGTATAGAACTACACCTCATGATGCCTTGGAGGTATCCCCTTTCGAGGTTATGAGAGGATGAGGTGCCAGAACCAAGAATAACCCTGAAAGGATGTTGGAAGCAGCAATCAGTACCGTGCCTGTGGATATAGTGAGATCTAGATTTGTGAAGAAACACAAGAAGTATAAAGAGATGTTTGATCTAAAACGTGGTTCAAAATGTGTTGCCATCAATGTGGGTTAGTTGGGTCAAAATTAAAAAATCTTGGAAGGTGAGGAAGGGTGAAAGTCAATTCTCTGAACCCATGAGAGTTACTAAGGTTTTAAGAAATTCTGTGCAACTAAGTGATGGTAAAGTCTGGAACTTGAGATGTGTGGCTGTTTTTCAACATGGTATGAATTCTATGGGAAGGTCTCTGGTGTCTCCGAACACTCATTCTGAGTGGGATGTAAGCGTTGAAGATGCTGGGGTGAGTGACGCAGTCGATGATAATAATGAAGATTCCACCGTTGGTACCGAGGGTAATGAGAGTGTTGACAGTGGTGATGCTCTGGTGGGGATAGCATGGAGGTTGTTTCTGACGATGGGATTGGTAGTGAAGGCGGCTGTTCTGTGGGCCGTGGCAAGCGTGTCCGAACCAAACCCAAATGGATGTCGGATTTCGTTTGTGATGAAGTATGTAAATAACGTATTCCATTTTAATGTCTATTGGATGTTCTATTCCATTTGTGATGATGCATGTAAATACTTGCCTATCTTTTTGCTGATGGTAAATGCAAATATTTTTTTTTCTTTTGTTTAATATTTTAAGGGGGAAGATATGTTGTGTTACCTTCTTTTTGTTATTATTCGATTAGTACATATATGGGTTCCATGCTCCGCGCCCAGCTCCTTGCCCACGTCAGCTGTTAGATTCTATATTGCTGGCAGTGGACGTTGGAGCTGGACGATGGATGGAGGGTCTTCCTTTCCTGCTGTACCAGTGTTTCTTTCTTTGGAATAAAGCTCACTTTTCCATCACTCGTGTCCGGCTCCACTTTACAGTTAGCCACATGCCTGCCCTTTGGCCATGCCCGACCCCTACCCCTCCATAAATAGAAGACTCGACCCTTGTATTTTTATAAGAAGATTTTTTTTTTCAAATTTCTTTTCAGTTTGATGATCCCCAGGCCCAGTTTGTGAACAATAAAGGGTGTTCAGCACAGGCACAGGACGATGCGAAATAAAGCTACTTCCTCTATTTACATTTGTAAAGTTTTTGAAGTTTGGTTGTTCGAAGATCATGGGGTTCAGGAGCACCACAATAAAGCCCATTTAAAAAACAATTAAATCATGGTGAGGGAAAGCCATGTCCTGTAATACTGGCCGCAACAGAAAATGTTCATTTGCTGACATTTAATTAGAGCATTTGGGGGCACGGACCCAGGTTTGGGTCTGCAAACCCGAACTGAATAATGGGAGAAATGTTGCCTTTTCCAATCACATTTGTCTATTTTTTTTTTTAATATGGATACATCAATTCTTCTCAAGCCCGGGTCTGAGGTCAGTTCAAGGACCCAACACCCAAGATATACAGTAGTGTTCTTATCTAAAAAAATAAACTACTGAATGGATTTATATCAAACAAAACAGGGAGGAGCCAATTGTGACTCCATTCAAGCTGCACAGCCGTATCCTACAAATGAATCCAATAAATCAAATTCATATTCAACTCTTCAGTTAATCCATATTTACTCCATTGTTTTCTTCTTTTTTGTCCTTTATTTTCTTCAATTTATTTTATTCATTCACTTCTTCATTCACGTTTTTCCACAAAAACACAGAAGAGAAATGTTTCCACAAGTCACGATTTATTTAGAAAACTCCCAATGCATTTCGGGACCACCCTTCGTCAGGGGTTATCGTGACAAGTGCTCATTGACTGCTTAAGAACATTACTATAATCCACTTTTTTCAAAACTTTCCTGTGCCATCTCACGGTTTCTCTAAGGTGTGCCCCCGCACACCTTTTGCTCTCAGTGTTAACTGCAGCGCAATTGGGCGGAGCGCGGAGCAAGCGTGCACGCCGACAAAAGGTTGAATTGGTGAATTTATATGGAGCAAGTTAAAACTGAACAACACAGGTGTGCATCTCACCACCACTGTCTTTGATATGGATTTATATCAAACCACAAAAAGCACACTTTTCTGAGTAAAGTCCTGTATCCATGCCTAATTTGGCATAAATGCATTCAGCAGCTTTTGCTGTAGCAGTGAGCAACATTTCCAATGAAAGCTAAAATGTGGAAACATTTTTTGATCACACCATCTCCCTCCCCAATTAAGGGCATCATTCCGATGACGGATGGTTGTACCACTGCCCGCCATCATGGCGTTCCAGAGACCGCCCGACAGGCAAGCGGTGGTTTGCCGCCAAATTACAATTTGACCGCCTTGGAGGCGATCGGAAAAGTGCTCTCTAACACTGCGGCTTGTGCTGCAGGCCAGGAAAAGGGCTGCAGCACAAGCCACAGTGTTAGAGAGCACATCCATGCACATGGCACACAGTGCATGGATATGCATGGGGGCACAGTGTGTGCCCCCTGGACCACTTTGCAGTGCCCTGTTTGGGGACCCCCAAAATCCCCTTCTGACAGCCTTTTCATGGCAGTTGAACCATCATGAAAAGGCTGTGGGAAATGGACATCGTAATCCCAATGGCGGTGCCTGCCTTGGCACTGCCACCATTCTAGGGATACGAGTCTGACCCACGGTCTGACGGGATCGTAGATCTTATCAGAGGCAGCAGTCTTCCTCCCCCTGATGGTTTCGGTCCAACCGCCTGCATCATAATGCAGTGGTCGGACCGAAGGGCTGTCTGTGGTGGGACCGCCACCGACGGCCTGTCGGTGGCGGTCCCACCAACATCAAAATCAGCCCCATAGTTTTTTCTACCCTGCCCAGGACTGCATTGAATTTGTCAGGCAAGTCCTTAGCTGCATATGCTAAAGGAGTGCCAAATTTATGGTATTCCATCCATTGAAACAAAACTCATAGGCAAATCAAAAAATGCCTTTTCAAGGGAAAGTGCAGCAGAAACTACAGTGGTGTGTTCTCTATTCAATATATATTCACTAAAAAAAAAAAGTTTAATGAGACGTTATAGTTAGGTATTGAAATAAGATAAGAATTAACTCAAAAAACGAAAGACCACTGAAATTTACCCATGACTTCCTGTCATTCATTAGAATTAAAGAACAATGTTGTTCAACTTACTAATGAGTACCGCAATCTGTGAGAAAATATATGTGAGGTCATCAATCAATCAGGGAATTGTAAGCGCGCTACTCACCCGTGAGGGTCTCAAGGCGCTGAGGGGGGGGGTCCGCAGATCTGTTTAGCCGAAGAGCCAGGTCTTGAGGGTCTTCCTGAAGGTGTTCAGGGAGGGGGCACGTCTGATGTCTGCCGGTAGCTCGTTCCAGGTCTTGGCTGCAATGTGAGAGAAGGATCTTCCGCCTGCTCTGTGGATGTCATGAGCAGTGAATGATGGGGGTGCAAGCTATTATTAATTGGCTTGTCTCATTTCAACACCAAGTTATAACATCACTTTTTCAGTGAAAATATATATATAAATATATATATTACCTACTGGCAGTCGCCAGTAGGTAGTTATAGTGAGGACTTAGTTTCCATAGGAAAAGCGTTTTTTTGCCAATATCTTTGGCGCCGTTTGACGAATCTTCACGAACATTTCGAAACTAATGGCTCACTGAGATCGGCTTCTGTCTAGAAAGTTTGGGGGTGATTTGTAAAGCGGGGGCTGAGAAAAAAGGGGGGTTCCAAAACGTGTTTTCTCCATGTTAATTTCCATAGGAAACTTTAGACACGGCTACAGCCCGAACTGCTGAATGGAATTACACCAAATTTGGCAGAGAGATAGGTCTTGGTTCAGAAAGCACGCTTTTCTTTAAATGGTGTAAATCTGTTCAGTAGTTTTTGAGATATTTAAAGATTTAAAGATATCGATATTTGAGAATTGTGAGATCTGATTGGCTGAGCCGTTCCGAGCATGAGCTTGCCTGTGATTGGTTGCCAACGGTTCATTCTAGGAAGCGTTGGCAGCCATCTTGTGACTCGGTTGAAACGAGTAGGGGAGAAAAGGGTGAAAAAAGTAGAAGAGGGCAGGGTAGGAACACTGTGACCTCCCTAGGGTGCTCAGGGGGTGCCACAGGGAGTCCGAAGGTAAAAAAACAACAACATTTTTTATATGTTTTCGGCGGGATTCGCGTGATTCGCGCAGGACCTGGAAATCACGGCGGGAAAAAGAAAAACGAACCGTGGTGTCGCGCGCTTCGTTTAATTAAGCCCCCGGGTGGGCCAGTTTCCGGGAGCAATGTTTACTTATGATGCGGGGTTTACTTCTGTCACGGGGACCGCCATTTACTCGGAGCAAATATAATGATATGGGGGGGTACGCGTCTTCTCTCCCCCTCCGCTCCGAAGAGCAGCACGTTTTTGGAGGTATACGTAAAATTTAAGTGTCATTGTCCCGGGGGGGCACTACTTCCCCGGGCATTCATGAATTAAAATGCAGGGGTCTGTTGCGGACTGCTGGCCCCGGGGAGTACGATGTTCACGGGCCTTTAAATTGGATGGAGGGGTATCATCCAATTTCCTTTGAGGAGATTTCCATGGCCCTGGGTATCGTTAGCTCCGAGGGCCGGTTCCAACAATGACCTGTGGTGCCTACCCCTGGGACATTGTAGTTTGCTATGGCAGGGCGGGATCTATGCAGAGTTGCCGCTCTATGTTAGCAAACTTCTGCTTCGCTTCATGGAAGCAAGAGGAGGAAATTTGCTCTTACTTTTATGAAGCGAAGCAGATTTGCTTTTGGGCAAGGGAGCTTGCATGGAGCAGCTGGCTTTGTTCAAAAGGAATGCCGGCTGCCGCAGGAGGCGAGGAGGTGGCAGGGAGTGCGGGGGATTGGGGCTCTTTGCGTGGTTCCCAAACATTGTGGCCAGGCTCCGGGGGATGCGGTTCCCTGGGCCTAAAATGACCCGGCTGACATTTGAGTTACAGGATGGCTCTAAAAAGAGCCCTTGTTTTCATTATGAGTTTGTTGGAGCTACATGTAAGTGCGGATGCACAGCTTCAGGTTGTTGAGAAAAACTGTTTCCTTGATCTGTCAAATGAACTCCATCACTTCTGTATATGTCAGCCATATCAAAACGTAGATTGTTGTTGTAGATGGACCCCATTCTATGATCTCTGAGGTATGCAGACACAGCTTTGTTGGCATTCTTCCTAGCTTTCTCAATATGAGGACAGAATTGATTTGACCATTTCCACTTCTGTCTTTGGCATATATTGGAGTATACAAAGACAGTTTGAGGCAAAAGCAACATCAATTGTGCAAAGGTATCCTTCATGAGCATTTCCAGACCTACCCCAGTCAATGTGCCTAGGTCATTGCCACCACAGTGCACAATCATGAGGTCAGGGTGTTGGAGATGCAAAGAGGTTTTAACCAAAGGCAACAATTGGTACCACTTTAATCCTCTCTGTGCAAACCATTTAATGTCCACATTTTGTAAACCTAGGTCTTTGTCAATACGTCTGTGTTCAGCATACCTTTTGCACCAGAAAACATAGCTGTGTCCTACGATCCATACTAGCATTTTGAAGGTATGGCTGGAAGGAATCAAAAGATGTCTGTAGCTCATGTAGTCCGTTGGTAGAATGAGAGATATGTTGAAAGGTGGAGAAGAAGCTTTTTTTGTTGAGAAAACGATAACTGATTGGCTGATGAAGAACATTGTGCAGTGAAAACTAGGGTGTATGTTAGTTTTGTGAAAAAGTATGTTTCTGATTGGTTAATAAAAAATGTTTGAAACGTACACTACAAGGATACGATAAGACGTGCAGAACTCAACCACACCTGCTGCTTGCATTTGGAAGGTACTGTTCTGAACTTTAAAAAATGGTGAACTTGTGACCTGCACCTGCCATTGAATGTTGCAGAAACTGTTGGGATGAAATATGGTGAACTTGTGACCTGCACCTACCGTTGAATGTTGCAGAAACTGTTGGGATGATATATGGTGAACTTGTGACCCGCACGTGCCGTTGAATGTTGCAGAAGCTGTTGGTATGGAAACTGGCAATAAGGTGATTGGGGGAGGAGTAGAAATAACTGTGGTATTAAAATATGAAATGGAAAATTAATTACAACTGATAAGCTATTAAAGTTCATTTTTGAAAATGAGTAGTATGTCTAGCAGAAGTGCGTTGTTGAAAATTTGCAGTACTATTATTAGAAATAGGCTTCTGAATTGCCATAAGGGTTCGGGCTGTATGGCGATGCGGCAGTGTGGGGGAGTCTCCAAAGCACAAAATAAGAGAACCAGTTTGGGGCGTTTTAGAAGAGAGTTATGAGTAACCAATAGAAATGTGTTTTGCAATATGAAAAAATGAAGGATGGATTTTGATTTGCTATTTACATCTATTTCTGTGCAGAAAGATAGGGAAATTGTCCCATTACTGGTTCTATTCTTGATGAGAGTGTTGAATTACATTTATTGTGTGAGAAAGAAAATATTGCATGCGTTTGTGAAATTTGAAATCTGCATACCAACAACAGAGGTGAGTTACAAATTAATAAGGTGTGTTATATATTGTGTAGTAGTGGTTAAGTCTTTGAGGCGATATTATTAAGTTTGAAAATATTATTTCTTTTAAAATAACATAGTGTTACCGAAGTGTGCTGTTTCACATTTGTTACAAAATCTACATAGAGTGTAAGTAGTTGCTGAACAAGTACCCCACATATGTTTAGGTGACTTCGAGAAAGAAGGAGTGTAGTTTGTCATGTTCAAAGGAGTGTGTGGTTTTGAAAGTAAGGTACAGGGTTAATTTGGGTTCCAAAATCAACCAGGGCAACATAAAGGAAATGTCGTACGTTTGCAGATTGTGCCTTGTCGAAAAATACTGGGGAGGGGGGGGTTAGAAGAGGCATGTATTATTAACTTGAGGGAGATGGGAAAAAATGGAAATGTTGCGTGCAGACGTTGTGCTGGGACTTTTGACACTGCTGAGCTATATTTGAATATACGTGAAAGTAACTGTCACACTCCCTGGCCGTGCAGAATGTGCAGATATTAGAAGGCCGACAGATCGAGAGACTAAGAATAACACGTCCCTTTCTACATGTATTTTTTCCACGTGTTATGCATCGGAAGATCCGATACCTATAAAACACTGGTATATATCTATTTGTATGTTTCTTTTAAGTATGTGCTACTAGGAAAAGGCAGAGCAAGATGTACGCATGCTTTCAGTAATATGGTGAGACTTTGAACTGTGATATGGAAAGGGTTTGTGCTTTGCATTTGGGTAGAGTCAACACTGTTAGTAGTTGCTGAGTAGTGAAAATGCAAAAGACAGATGAGGTCGAAGACATGCTGGTAAAGGGATTAGTGATTATGGTACTTCGTATGAGTCTTTGGGGAGGTATTTTTGAAGTGCGCCGTATATATTTAAGTGTATTCGTGAAATGAGGAATGCAGTCTTTTATGTTGAAAGGACTGCATGGTGTTGTGACTAAGGTACAGGGTTGAATTAAGATCGAAAATCGGCCCGGTAATTGTAAGAGAAATAGGGATGTTTGTAGATTGTGCCTTGTCGGAAAATACAGGGGGGGGGGAGGGGCGTTTGTTTAGAAGAGATATGCTTTATGAATGTCTGGGAGATAAAAAAGAAATGGAAATGTTCCCTGCATATTTTGTGTACGGATTTGTTCAGACTGGTGAAGTACATGTGAATATAAGTCTGTGGTTCCCAAACAGTGCGCCGTGGTTCCCTGGGGAGCCGTCAAATCTAGCCAGGGGAGCCGCGCACCAAGCACTTTAATGTATTTAATGTTGAAGGGTCTGTTGGTTTCAGTTAAACTAATTAGACTTAAACGCATGATGTTGATGATTTGTAAGTAACATGCTTAAAGCTGTAAATGTAGTGCTTAATTGATGGCATGTCGAAGGAGATGACCTCCATATTTCACTGAATCCCCACGTTCCCACACTCCCAAATTAAGCTGAAGATGCCTGAATTATTTTGTTAGACTCGTTAATAGTTTCGTTTTTTTCCAAATGCATTTTACACCAATGTAAGTTATCAGGAAAGTACAGTTGTCCTGTCTATTAAACACACTAAGTATTATTAAGTATTGACATTTGTACTTGAATCATAGGTACTTCCAGTACACATTTCTTTCAGTACACACACATTTCCAGACAGGTCTGCTCTCTCCTTGAGTACAGGGAAGTAAAACACCATATACGGCATAATGCCAACAGTTGGAAGCAAGAAAGAGGGACGTTTAAAAAAAATAATCAGAGGAATTTATTTTACTTGCATTGATTTGGAGCCAATTTTAGGGAGGAGACAGCAAAAATAAAGCTGTATGTGGTTTAAAAAATCGTGAGTCACCCTGCTGAGACAGGTGTGTTGACACGTATGACATGGGTAAAAATGGAAGTGCATGCAAATCTTCGTCAAGCGCAGAAACAGTGGCAATGGGGCCTACATGCAGAGGGGTGTAATCTAGCATAGTAAGTGTGATAAAAACGTTTGAGATCTTACTGTAAAAAAGGCATGGGCAAAGAAGTGTAACTAGGAATTTTTTTTATTAAATGCACCGCCTTAGTAATACGAAACAGCCTCCGTACATGATTATAATACCTTCATCAGCTTCATCCCAATTATGTTCAGGGAGAAAAATGCAAGCACTCCCGAGGCTGGGCTTCCATCCATCCTACCCTCCAAAAAAAGTAACAGTGGGGAGCCACGGGCAATGGCCAATGGGTCAAGGGAGCCATGGGTCGAAAACATTTCGGAACCACTGACTAATATTCACATGTACTTCACCAGTGTGAATAAATCCGTACACAAAATGTGCATGGAACATTTCCATTTCTTTTTTATCTCCCAGACATTCATAAAACATATCTCTTGTAAAGAAGCCCCCCACCCCTGTATTTTCCGACAAGGCACAAACGTGGCCATTTCTCTTATGTTGACCAGGCCCATTTTGGATCTTAAATTAACCCTGTACCTCACTCACAACACCATGCAGTCCTTTCAACATCACAAACTGCATTCCTCATTTCACGAACACACTTAAAAAATACAGCCCACTTCAACTATACCTTCCTAAAAACTCATACGAACTACCATAATCAGTAATTCATTTCCCACCATGTCTTTGACCTCATTTCTCTTTTGCACCTTCACTACTCACCAACTACTAACAGTGTTGTGCCTACCCAAATACAAAGCAGAAACCCATTCCATGTCACACTTCAAAATCTCACCATTGTACTGAAAGCATACATGCATCTCTCTGTGCCTTTTCCTAGTGGCATCATACTTAAAAGAAACACATAAACAGATGTATACTTGTGTTTTATACGTATCGGATCTTCCGATGCATAACACGTCTGAAAATACATGTAGAAGCATACACATTCCTCAGCAAACTCAAAACGTTAAAACAAACACTAGAGCAATATACAATAGGCCACTATGTAACTTGCAACAGTGTGCAGCTTTTATGTATACCATTGAAAGCGATTGCGACTTTTCTATGCTGATCAGATGCCACCAGCAGCCCAGTGAGGGTCTAAGTGGTTTGGGAGTGTTGGAACGTGGGGATCCAGTGAAATATGGAGGTCATCTCCTTCGACATGCCATCAATTAAGCACTACATTTACAGCTTTAAGCATGTCACTTACAAATCATCAACATCATGCGTTTAAGTCTAATTAGTTTAACTGAAACCAACAGACCGTTCAACATTAAATGCATTAAAGTGCTTGGTGCGCGGCTCCCCTGGCTAGATTTGACGGCTCCCCAGGGAACCACGGCGCACAGTTTGGGAACCACAGATATAAGTGAAGGTAATTGTCAGGCTCTCTCCCTATGCTGAATGTGCGTATATTAGAGGGCCGGCAGATCAAGAATTTGAGAATGACACGTTCCTTGACTCGTCCCCCTCCATTTTCTCACCCCCAAAGGTTTCTCCCTCTCCTCTTTCTAAAAAGAAAGTAACAGAGGCCCATGTACCGTGACAAATAGTATTTAGACCTTCAGTGGCCTGTTGGTGGCATCTGCAGAGCAAGTCGTAATCGGTTTCAATGCTACATGAGTGCAGTGTGTCATGTTGGAAGGACTACATGGTGTTGTGACTAAGGTACAGGGATGAATTGGGGTTCAAAACCTTGTGGGAAAATACTGGGGGGGCCTTTAACAGGGACATGCTTTATTAACTTCAGGGAGATGAAAAAAATGAAATGTTGCCTGCACACTTGGTGCACGGGTGTGTGCACACTTGTGATGCATACGTGAATATAAGTTAAGGTAATTGTGAGGCTTCCTGCTCGTGGTGAAGTTGCGTACATCACAGGGGCAGCAGATCGAGATACTGGGAATGACACGTCCCTTCACCCCCCCTCCTTCCTCCCGCTCTCTAACGGTTCCTCTCCCGTCGTTTGTAAAAGGAAGGTAACAGAGGCCCATCTACTGTGAAAAATAGCACTTAGACCTTCACTGGCCTGTTGGTAGTATCTGTACAACACAGAGAAAGTCGAAATCGTTTCCATGGTACACGAGTGCAGTGTGTCATGCTGCAAGGACTACATGGTCTTGTGACTAAGGTACACGGATGAATTAGGGTTCAAAGTCGGCTCGGGAAATGTAAAAAAAAAAAAAAAGGCATTCTAGAGAATGACATTTGTGGGAAAATACTGGGGGGGGCTTTAACAGGGACATGCTTTATTAACTTCAGGGAGATTAAACAAATAAAATGTTGCCTGCACACTTAGTGCACGGGTTTGCTCACACTGGTGAAGCACATGTGAATATAAGTTAAGGTATTTGTCAGGCTTCCTGCTTGTGCTGAAGCTGCCTACATTACAGGGGCGGCAGATCGAGAGACTGGGAATGACAGGTGCCTTGACCTCCCCTCCTGCTCTCTAACGGTTCCTCTTCCCTCGTTTGTAAAAGGAAGGTAACAGAGGCCCATCTGCATTGACCCTCACTGGGCTGCTGGGGGCATTTGACGAGCACAGAGAAAGTCGTAATCAACTTCTATGCTATAGAAAAAAAAACGCACACAGTTGCAACTTACATATTGCCCCAATCTAGATTAGTTGTTGATTCGTCTTAACAGTTTAACTTTCCTGAGGTATGTTTATGCTTTAACATGTATTTTCACACGAGTAATATATCGGAAGATACGATACCTATAAAACACAGGTATAGATCTATTTGTATGTTTCTTTTAAGTATGATGCCACTAGGAAAAGGCAGAAAGAGATGCATGTATGCTTTCAGTAATATGAAGAGACTTTGAAATGTAACATGTAAAGGGTTTCTGGTTTGCAATTTTGTAGGCCCAACATTGTTAGTAGTTGCTGAGTACTTAAGATGCAACAGGCGAATGAGGTTAAAGACATGGTGGCAAAGGAATTAGTGTTTATGGTACTTTCTATAAGTGTTTAGGAAGGAATTTTTGAAGTACGCAGTATATATTTAAGTGGAATGAGTAGTGTTTGATATTTCAAATCAAGAAAATAGTAATGTAAATTATGTCTTGGTAGTTAATATCAGTAATTATATGAAATTATTTAAAAATATTGAATAGATGTAACAAACTATTGAAACTGTTCTTTGTTTTTCAGAAAATTGTTTTGTTTAGATCACAAATTCAAGATGCCAAGAAAAGATGAAAAGAGAAGGAAACAAAAAAAGAGATCTACTTAAAGAAAAGTAAAAAAACTGTGTTACAAACAAATGAGAATGTTACTAAGGATAAAGTTTGTTTAGGTAAGAGCACTAAACACTTTCTTAAAAGAGTTGTGGAGAAACTACATGAAGAGAATAGGAATAAAAGGATAAAGAAGAGTTGTTCAACTCAGGAGAAGAAGAATGACACTTCAAATGGTAAAAAAAAAAAAAAGGTTTTGGGAAAACAACACGTTACACGAAGACAAAAACAATTTCAACAGATTCGACAACGACTGTTTCGAAGTAGAGTAATTCAGAATTTATTGACAGATTGTAAGAAATATAAAAGAAGATTACTAGCCTTTAAACAAAAAACAGCAGATTGAAACTGTAGTAGATACTGCTTTTAATTTGAAACGAAAATTATTTATTTTAATATTGAAGAGAATGAAATCATTAGATAAAACAGACCGTTCAACATTAAATGCATTAAAGTGCTTGGTGCGCGGCTCCCCTGGCTAGATTTGACGGCTCCCCAGGGAACCACGGCGCACAGTTTGGGAACCACAGATATAAGTGAAGGTAATTGTCAGGCTCTCTCCCTATGCTGAATGTGCGTATATTAGAGGGCCGGCAGATCAAGAATTTGAGAATGACACGTTCCTTGACTCGTCCCCCCCCTCCATTTTCTCACCCCCAAAGGTTTCTCCCTCTCCTCTTTCTAAAAAGAAAGTAACAGAGGCCCATGTACCGTGACAAATAGTATTTAGACCTTCAGTGGCCTGTTGGTGGCATCTGCAGAGCAAGTCGTAATCGGTTTCAATGCTACATGAGTGCAGTGTGTCATGTTGGAAGGACTACATGGTGTTGTGACTAAGGTACAGGGATGAATTGGGGTTCAAAACCTTGTGGGAAAATACTGGGGGGGCCTTTAACAGGGACATGCTTTATTAACTTCAGGGAGATGAAAAAATGAAATGTTGCCTGCACACTTGGTGCACGGGTGTGTGCACACTTGTGATGCATACGTGAATATAAGTTAAGGTAATTGTGAGGCTTCCTGCTCGTGGTGAAGTTGCGTACATCACAGGGGCAGCAGATCGAGATACTGGGAATGACACGTCCCTTCACCCCCCCTCCTTCCTCCCGCTCTCTAACGGTTCCTCTCCCGTCGTTTGTAAAAGGAAGGTAACAGAGGCCCATCTACTGTGAAAAATAGCACTTAGACCTTCACTGGCCTGTTGGTAGTATCTGTACAACACAGAGAAAGTCGAAATCGTTTCCATGGTACACGAGTGCAGTGTGTCATGCTGCAAGGACTACATGGTCTTGTGACTAAGGTACACGGATGAATTAGGGTTCAAAGTCGGCTCGGGAAATGTAAAAAAAAAAAAAAAAAGGCATTCTAGAGAATGACATTTGTGGGAAAATACTGGGGGGGGCTTTAACAGGGACATGCTTTATTAACTTCAGGGAGATTAAACAAATAAAATGTTGCCTGCACACTTAGTGCACGGGTTTGCTCACACTGGTGAAGCACATGTGAATATAAGTTAAGGTATTTGTCAGGCTTCCTGCTTGTGCTGAAGCTGCCTACATTACAGGGGCGGCAGATCGAGAGACTGGGAATGACACGTGCCTTGACCTCCCCTCCTGCTCTCTAACGGTTCCTCTTCCCTCGTTTGTAAAAGGAAGGTAACAGAGGCCCATCTGCATTGACCCTCACTGGGCTGCTGGGGGCATTTGACGAGCACAGAGAAAGTCGTAATCAACTTCTATGCTATAGAAAAAAAACGCACACAGTTGCAACTTACATATTGCCCCAATCTAGATTAGTTGTTGATTCGTCTTAACAGTTTAACTTTCCTGAGGTATGTTTATGCTTTAACATGTATTTTCACACGAGTAATATATCGGAAGATACGATACCTATAAAACACAGGTATAGATCTATTTGTATGTTTCTTTTAAGTATGATGCCACTAGGAAAAGGCAGAAAGAGATGCATGTATGCTTTCAGTAATATGAAGAGACTTTGAAATGTAACATGTAAAGGGTTTCTGGTTTGCAATTTTGTAGGCCCAACATTGTTAGTAGTTGCTGAGTACTTAAGATGCAACAGGCGAATGAGGTTAAAGACATGGTGGCAAAGGAATTAGTGTTTATGGTACTTTCTATAAGTGTTTAGGAAGGAATTTTTGAAGTACGCAGTATATATTTAAGTGGAATGAGTAGTGTTTGATATTTCAAATCAAGAAAATAGTAATGTAAATTATGTCTTGGTAGTTAATATCAGTAATTATATGAAATTATTTAAAAATATTGAATAGATGTAACAAACTATTGAAACTGTTCTTTGTTTTTCAGAAAATTGTTTTGTTTGGATCACAAATTCAAGATGCCAAGAAAAGATGAAAAGAGAAGGAAACAAAAAAAAGAGATCTACTTAAAGAAAAGTAAAAAAACTGTGTTACAAACAAATGAGAATGTTACTAAGGATAAAGTTTGTTTAGGTAAGAGCACTAAACACTTTCTTAAAAGAGTTGTGGAGAAACTACATGAAGAGAATAGGAATAAAAGGATAAAGAAGAGTTGTTCAACTCAGGAGAAGAAGAATGACACTTCAAATGGTAAAAAAAAAAAAAGGTTTTTGGGAAAACAACACGTTACACGAAGACAAAAACAATTTCAACAGATTCGACAACGACTGTTTCGAAGTAGAGTAATTCAGAATTTATTGACAGATTGTAAGAAATATAAAAGAAGATTACTAGCCTTTAAACAAAAAACAGCAGATTGAAACTGTAGTAGATACTGCTTTTAATTTGAAACGAAAATTATTTATTTTAATATTGAAGAGAATGAAATCATTAGATAAAACAGTGAAGTTTCTGAAAGACAAAAGTAAAAGAAAAAGACTTGTTGATAGGAGTAACGTTTGTAAATGTTTCAGTGGTGAATGGAAACACACTTCTACTAGTGAGCCTTTCTTTAATGAAGAAAGCTACTTTCAACAGATTACATTAGCATTCGCAGTTGATATTCGAGGTCGCTGTTACGAATTTCAGAATGGTTGTCCCATTCCAAAAGAAGAAATAGTTGTTAGGAGTGCAGAAGAATTAATAGCTGAAGAAGTGCAAGGGAATCGCACAAAAGCTCCTGTATATAAGTGGGATTGTAGCAGTATGTGCAGTATTCGACAGGAATCTATTGACATAATGCGAAATGTTTTACGACAATATGCAAAGAACAGTGTTAAACAGAAGATTAGGTTGTTACAAGGACTAGATCCATGTAAGGTAAGACAATATACTAAGTTGCACGGACATTCCCTGGCTTGTCTTTTAAGAAAAGTGTGTAAAAGGACTTTTCATCACTTAAGAATGTTAGCAGTACACCACTCAGGAATGCGAAAGTTTGTAAGGAAAGTGTACTATGTAAAAACACCTGCATTATGTTTAAGTGAATTGAACAGAGCTCTTTTACATGGTTGTTTTTATCAGATGTAGAAAAAATGTGTGATGAAATTGAGTTTCGTTTTTTTGGTTCAGAACAAGTGTGTAGAATGTGAGAGCTTGACAAGTGCAGATGTTGAAGAATATGGGAAAGACATTAGCATTGATCAGTTTTTAGAAGAAATTAGAAAGTTTAAGACAGTGTGTTCTGAAAAACCAAACTATGTTTGTATTTGTTGTCGACGTACTCATTATAAAAGTCAAACTAGGAATGTTAATTTATATTTAAAAAGTGAAAAGGAGAACAATGATAGGTGGCAGCAATTTGGAGCTTACTTGTTGGTGGAAGGTCGATTTGAGTTGGGTACTGATCATCGTATTTGTAAATATTGTTACAACAAATTAGAAGAGAACAAAATGCCAGCTAGAGGAGTACATAACAACTTAGAATTAGTACCTATTCCAGAGGAACTGGCAGATTTGAATACATATGAGTCAGTTCTTATTCAATCTGTTCATCCATTTCAAGCTATAATTCGTATGGAGCCTAAAACAGGTAAACTGCCTCCAACAGATTTACAAAGAGGTTTGAAAGGAAGAGTTGTGTACTTACCTTTAGATTTCAAGAAAAATATTGAAACTGTACGTGGAGACAAAGAGGAAAATGAGGCACTAGTTATTCTAGTAAACGGTGTACCAACAAAGAGTCGGAAAATATGGCAAGAGTTTGTGGATGTTAATAAACTTCAAAAGGCTACGTTATATCTTGTAGAGAACAATATTTATTATAAAACTGTAAATGTTGATGAACAGATAATATGTTTAAAAGATGAATTAGAAATTTCAAGTGGTCAAATTGAGAAAGTGGACAAGTCGAGGAGTGAAGAGATTTATGAACATTACACAATATGTCCTCTACATTCAAAAGAAGTAATAGGAAACCACATTGAATTATTTCAAATGAAAAAAGCAAAGGGAACTCCAATGAGTGAATGGGAGAAAAGCTTAGAAGCTCGTTGTTTCCTACAGCTGTTCCCCACTGGACAAGGTGGACGATTTGATGAACGACCTGTACGGATTCCAGCTTCAGAATATCGCTCAACAAGATTATACTCTGAAGATCCTAGGTTTCGACAGTGCATTCCATATATATTTCACCTTTTGTTTGAAAGTGATTTGTCTTCTCTTTCGTATGCAGTGAACCACATACTTAAAACGGGAGTTCATCAATCACTTGTTTCGGCCAAAAAATTCATGGAGAAAGTTCAACGAACAGATGAAAATTTAGAAGCGCAGTTAATTAATTTGATGGCATGTCAACGTGGAACCAATGAGTATTGGTTTCGTCGTCATGGTGAACTGAAGTGTATGTTAAGAAACTTAGGTACACCAACATGGTTTGTAACACTAAGGGGCCGATTCCGATCTCGGTCGGAGGCGCACCCAATACTATTCGGTCGGGAAAAAAGCCATGCGAAAGCCTGTTTCCCGACCGATCCGTACAGCACACCGAACGAGCAAGTACGATGCGCACAACAGCAAAAATTCCGGCCGAGCCGTACTCACCCAAACCAGGTCCTGTTCTCCGACCGAGGCGAATCCGGAAACGCCGAATCGAGTCGCACGGAAGGGAAAATGCAGCCCCGTCCGGCCGGACAAGTACGATGCGCTTTCCGTACGCGCCGAACCCGTCGCTACGCACGGCACGTCAAAGCATCCGGGAGAGGCGCACATAAGCTCCGAATCGCGCCACAACACGATCCACGGCTACGAGACGAACACAGCACCGACGAGGACGACGCGAAGCGACGAGGACGAAGCGAAGCGACGAGGACGAAGCCAAGCGACGAGGACGACGCGAAGCAACGAGAAGGACGAACGACACGAACCAACCATGAATCCCTTCGTCCCGATCATACCAATATTCTACATCTACTACCGGAACAGGCACGGACGCGTACGGCGCAGAAGGTAAGTCAGACACCAACCACAAAACACATACAACACGTACACGACACATCACACACATACACTGGGAATCTGAATATACTTACACCAGCAACAGCAGCACCATAGGGGCGGGATGCCCATCACCAATGCCACATATGCACACAGGGGCCTGAATGCGTGCCACCACCCCAACCCAGGGGGCTGGATGCCTACCACTACTACCACCCTCACCCAGGGGGGCAGGATGCCTACCACTACTACCACCCTTAGCCAGGGGGCAGGATGCCCACCACTACTACCACCCTCACCCAGGGGGGCAGGATGCCCACCACTACTACCACCCTCACCCAGGGGGGCAGGATGCCTACCACTACTACCACCCTTAGCCAGGGGGCTGGATGCCTACCACTACTACCACCCCCACTCATAGGATGGACAATGCATGACACAACAAGCACTCCACAACCTAGGGAATGCAAGATTAAGACATCCCCCCACCACCATGACAAGCGTGTGAGCAGGCTGTGTCAAATGCCTACAACACCGAACATGACTTTGAACATACAATGTGACCCCCTAGCACATGTGCCACACATATATGTGTGTGGCACCCACAATGCAAGCAGCCCATGACCATTGTGGCAATGGGGCCTAAACCCCCATCATCACAGTGACCAAAAGGCAAGTGTGGGGTCCATAGCTGAAGCACATTTTGACCATTGTGGCAATGGGGTCTAAACCCCCATCATCACAGTGACCAAAAGGCAAGTGTGGGGTCCATAGCTGAAGCACATTTTGACCATTGTGGCAATGGGGTCTAAACCCCCATCATCACAGTGACCAAAAGGTAAGTGTGGGGTCCATAGCTGAAGCACATTTTGACCATTGTGGCAATGGGGTCTACACCCTCATCATCACAGTGACCAAAAGGTAATTGTTGACAAAGAAAGAGCTGCAACTGCCAAACTGCATGGATCATTCCTGGTCACAGAACCAAAAACTCATCTGTGGCAAAGTAGTGTATGTGTCCCATTGCAACATAAATTGGGGGAGCCAAATACTGCAGTGCAAATGAAACATTCCTTTGGCCATGTGCAGACAAACAACACCCATGGGGGCTGAGACCGTCAACAGTCATCAATGACACAATGACAGAAGTGACCATCAGAATGCAGAACCACATATTTGCACCAATGGGCACACAAATGCAGATACCCTGTGGAGACAGCAGATGTGAGGTGAACAGATACCATACCATGGCAGCAATGGGACACACAAACCATGATCACTGTGCTGACCGATGACCTAGGAGTCCCAGGGACAGCAGGGGAAACACACCAAACAACATACAGCCAATGGCACACCCAAGATATGCCAATGCAGTGGTGCAGATGCACAAACACAAACAGGCAGACCAACACTGTCATCATACACAGCAGGTGAGGGGTGGGGGTGCCAGTGTCCCCAGGCAACAACACAACACATGAGGAGAGCTGAATACCAATCATACAGATGTGCATACACTGCCACACTAAGCTAACTCATGGATCCAAATCCCCTATGTGGGCAAGCAGGCATTGACAGGTGAGAGGGAGCACAAAACACACATGTCACACAGGCACGTAGGAACAACAACTGACACAGCAAGTCACAGACACACCACAGCACCACCCCCAGGGCCCCCACAATGTGGTGACCCTGGGCTGAATAAAAATACCACTGTGATGACAAAGCTAAATGTCGTCCACACTGTGAACCACAGTCAGGTGTCCTGAGCAACTAACTACCATCACACCTACACAAGCACAAATCAATCAGCATGGCCAGTAAGCCAAGGCCAACATGGAGGCAGGGGACTAGCCGGGCAACAACTCTCATCTGCACACACTCAACACCACACCCCTCGACCACCAACAATGTGCAGCAGTGAAGTACACATGCACTGGTGACATTGCACATGCACCCATGACTATTCCAGGGTGGTGGGTGGGAACCAAGGTGTAGAAACACATCACACATGGACACTCAACAAGACTCCTGAATGTCTGACACACTGCACACTACGCTGTACATGGACATGACGGCAATACCACACCGACCAATGGGATCCCAGCCACAGTCACACACCAATGAAGAAGCCAAGGTCACCCACAAAGAACACACATAGACAACAACCAACATTGCAGCCCGGACCCTAAGGAGTGCCAGCAGTCACACACACAACGTGTCACAATCACTGAATGATAACACAAACTGGAAATCACATGACAGGGGCAAACAACAAGTGCCAAAGGGAAACCTGACTGTGACCCATCTGCGTCAGCACACAAACTCTGCCCTGACAGCAAACACACCTATGGGTGACACCCTGATGACCAGTAATGTGCCATGCACCCACATCACAGAGAACACAGGGAGAAGACTTTGGGGGAACATAGCTCAAGTCAGCAAGCATCACAAACAGGTACAACACTAGGGATCACAGCATGCGCAGATGAATGAAAGTGAACACACAGACATGCACATACAACACACACCTTGGGCGCAGGCAATGTCACACGTGTACACACTGCCATGAGGGGACTCCACTCCTGTGTGAGGAAAGCTGTGCCATATGTTGCCTCAGTAGGGCCCCATCATGTCAGCTGAGCACTTGGTCACACAATCAACAATTAGCACCAAATGAGGGCTCCCATCACATCAGCCTGGTCATGGATGTGCCAACGGAATCATCAGCACAGATCCAACACACTTGTATAGCAATGTTGCACTGACTACACGAATGAGTCCCTCCCCATTGATGCCCAAACCTGCATGTCCACTGGAGATGGCAACACGGTCAGGGAAGTAGACAAATGCAACGATGGCAGGCACAACAGATGTGCAGGGGTGGAAGCCACAGATATGAAATTGCCAATGTAAGTAGGAAACCCATTGCCAAATACTGAACACATGACACCCTCAGATGCTGCTATTGATGACATGGATACACCACATGATAGGACACATTCCCCCTGGACCACATGGGTTCCTGCACAGTAACACTTCATAATCATGAGACCAGATATCACCATCACTGCAGCAAGGGCATGGTTAGCTGCACCAACAACATGTACATCTGAAGCATGAGCACTAGAGAAAAGAAAGTTGCTTTATTCAGCATATGTGTTGTCTGATAACGACGTCCAGAAGAAATTAGAGCAAAGGCCAATGGCCAGTCCATTGTCAAAGTTCAAACAGGGTGACACTGGCAGATGTCACCCTACGCATGCCTGCACAATACCAGGGACAATCCACTAGGAGGGGCAACCGGGGGGCAGGCCAGGCACCGCAGGGACAGGATCAGGGCTCACCAGGGGAGTCAGGGAAGGGGTGGTGGGTGCTGGAGAGCCACTGACAACTGCAGTGGAGGTGTCTGACATGGTGTGTGCCGGCACAACTGGGGGGCATGACACAGATGTCGTGGGTGCCGGCACAACTGCAGTGGACCCTGCAGATGGGGTGGACAGGTCCGCCACTGCAGTGCCCAAGTCAGACAGGGCGGTAGTGGACTCCACTGCAGTGCCTACCTCCAGGGGAGGAGAATGGGGAACAGGCAAGGTGGGTTGGACAGAGGGGGAGGACACCCTCACCACATCAGTGGCACAGACAAGCGCAGCGGGGGGTGTGGTGCTGGGAGAGCAAGTGGCAGGGGAGAAGGCCGGAGCATCTTGGGGATGGTATATCTGTGGGTGGGGGAACCTGGGGCAGGGTGTGGTGGGGGCACCTGTGCAGTGGGGGCCTGAGGGATGGAGGACGGAGACCTTGTGCCTGAGCTGCAGGGCGGTGGCGGGGTCTTGCTCTTAGCACTCCGGGGGGACTTGCGGGTGGGGGCCTCAGTCCGTCTGCGCCTGGGGGAGGGTGTCCGGGGGCGAGGGGCACTCTGCTCCGTGTGGGTGGGCTTCCTCTTCCCCGGGATGCTGGAGCAGCTTCATCGGTGGGGAAGAGGCCGAGGTCACAGAGGAAGAGCTGCTGTGACTTTGGGGTTGCAGGTGAGGCAAGGGAGGGTGCTTTGGAGGGAGAGGGAACTGAGGACTGCGCAGTGCATGTGGATGCGTGTGTGTGTTCCAGGGCCCCATCCCCTGTGAGTCTGGCTTCAGTCCCCTGAATGTGCGTGCGTGTGCGTTTTGTCATTGGCGTGTGTGTCAGTGTGCTGGATGTGTGTGTGCTGGTGTGTGCCTGTGCCAGTGTGTGTGTGCCTGGGATGGGTAAGGTGCTGGGGAGTGTGGATGGAGCAGAGGCAGGAGGGGTGAGGGACCGTTTGAGGAGGGACACTGCTGCCGTCAGGGAGGAGTCCATGGACCTATTGCCCCTCTGTAGGTCAGACATGCCCGATGAGATGCCCTCCATGAACGACACCAGCTGAGTCAACAGCGCGGTGTGCGCATGGAGGACACTCAGCATGGCTGTCTGCCCTACATGGAGCTGGCGAAGGAGGTACACAGACTCCTCACTCAGGGCAGCAGGGGACACAGGGGCAGGGGTGCGGTGCCTGGCCCAAAGGAGACACGCTCCCGGACATGGGAGCCTCCACGGACCTGGGGAATGGGAGCCGATGGGAGGGCGGTGGTGGTGCTGGTGGTGGCGGGGACAGCAACACTAGCTGGGGTGTGGTGGCTGCTGACACCCGCCTCCACAAGGGAGTCATCCTCCGAGTTGCTCTGGTCCTCAGCTGAGGTGGATGCTGCTGAGGACTCCTCGGTGTGGCTCCCCTCGCCCTCCGTGCCACTGGGTCCCTCCGACCACTCCTCAGCTGCTGACCCAGTCTGGCTCTCCGGCTCCTCCTGGTCCGTGGAGCTGTCCCCTTCCGTGGCCGTGGATGTATCTGCAAACAATGGGGAAACAGACAGACATCAGTCACCTGCACATAACGCACACACCACTGTGAGCACAGCACATCACAGAGCAAGCCCTGGCATCATTAGTTGTACATTGCTAAAAGTGCACTAATTGAACAGGAGAAGTCAATTGTCAGTCTGATGCCAAGCATGGCACTCACATCCCACATGGCCTTGCACCCATCTGTCTGGTGTCTGTTGGATTGCAACACCCCAGTGTTGACACATGCACCAAGTACACAGTAGTTGGACAGTGCAGAGGACACGGTGTGGACACATCACAGCTCTTGCCACTGAGTCAGTACAGGTTTACGGATGTAAGGGATGCCCAGAGTCAAATAGGAAATGCATGTGATGCATACCAGCGACAGACACCATGATGCACCCATGTCCTGATAGCCAGCGCCACTATGGTGTGCATGTAGCACATGTCACTCCCCTGCAGGATCACCAATCAGTAGACACATGCCATGGCGGAGGCATGACTGCTAAGTCATACATCACTGTCTCAGTGATGTATGACTTTGCAGCCAGACAACAACACTCTGCACTGTGTCACAATAGTAGGTCATGGGGAATGCAAGTCCTGGAGCTGCACAAGTGCACATGTACATCCCCCCACAACACATCCTCTTAACCCTCATCTGTCCAGGTCATACCTATTGGACATATGGGAGACCTGTGACACTACCCTCTGAACCTGAGCCCCTCACACTCTGCTGTGCATGGGGAACAGCTGCCTGAACTTCACATTTACATGCCCCAGTCTGCATGGGCAGCTGATCAGACACCTATGTGTCACACAAGTATCGTCTCCTATGGTCACATCTCCAGTGGCATGCTGAGCCCCTACCAAGAAACTCCACAGCAGTCCTGGCGACTAATCCACAGCACACTGACACAGAGGCAGACACCTGAGGGGTCAAATCACTGTGCACAATGTGTCCTCTGATACACGGGAGTGGGAGTACAGAGTGTATTGTATGGCCTGGAGTAGGCATGACTGTCCAGCCCCACATGAATGAGGGATGAGCCCTGGACTGTAGGCAGCTGGCTAGGTATGTGTGACACACGTCATATACATACTCCTGGGGCCCAAACATTGTTCCCACCCGCAGCATGGGTGTGTGCCAGGTACCCCAGCCACATGTGGTGGATCAGCTCAGCAATTGGACCACAGATCAAAGTAACACGCTGAATACATGTCAGAATACAGGCATTGTGTAAGCAATGGACCCACCCATGATGCCCACCACAGAGTCAGGGAAACAGATGCTGTCTCCCACCTTTAGTCAAGCAAACTGCAAGGACACAGTCCTAAGTGACAGAATTCCCTGCATGTAAGGGCCACACCTGGGTATCAGATGAGGAGTGGGCAGTGCACAATAGAGGGACATGGCTCCTGGACAACATGACTGCTGTACTGTGGCAGTTCAACCTGGCCCGAGGAGGGCACATAGCATGTTAGACAGAGTACACAGTGCAGTCTTTGACTCACCCCCTCCTTGCTGCTCTCTGGCCTTCAGCTGCCCATCCAGGTCTGGAAAGACCACCGCCAGGATCCTGAGCATGTGGGGGGTCAGGGTCCGTGTTCCGCCCCTCCTGCGAGGAGGCGACAGCTTCAGCTGGACCCGTGCAATCCTCCGGGTCCAGCCCCGAAGGTCCTGCCACCTCTTTTGGCAGTTGCGGATCCGGCGCTTGTAGACCCCCACGGACCGGACAGCCCGGACGATGTCCTTCCAGATCTCATGCTTCCGATGGGCAGAAGCCTGTCAGGATGACAAAGTGATAAGGCCATTACTACACATGCAACATATCCGTGCATGACACAGTTGCATATACATGTCGCAATCACAGGGGCACATGGTGTACCCAGGCAGTGCACGGCTGCCCATGGACAGTTTTCCAGAAGTCACTACATGGTATCATTGCATGGGGAGTAAAACCCTGTTCAGAAGCACTGTCACTGCACCATACCTGTCCAGTGCAAGTCACTACACACTATGGGGGGTGACAACTACTCAGTGAGCCTGCTAGCCAGTGGTGTGCTGACTCTCAGCCTTGCTAGTCAGACAAAATGCACATTCAGAAAGGCAGTGCACAGAACACTCACCTGCTCCCCTGGTGTCCCATACAGCTTGCTGTACTGTGGAAGTAGGCTGTCCAGCAGGGCCTGGTTCTCTTCAAGGCTGAAGGCTGGGGCTCTCTCCACAGTACGTGCCATTGCAGGGTCCAGAGGGGCAGAGACAGCAGCAGTGCAGTGGCAGATGTCGTCCTGGAGCATGTAGTGCAGGCAAGTGGGCTCTCAGGGGAACATGCAGCAATATATATGTGCTGGAGAGGCAGATACTGTCCCTTGTGTCCAAAGTGATAGGTCCAAGTCGTTTGCATCTTCTGAATCTGGCCAATCCATGGAATAGCAGCACCAAAACACGCCCACAGCATCCTTCAAAATTTCAACTTCATGACATACATGATTTTGCAACATTGTTGTGGGTGACCAACTGATTTTCCAGCAACCGACTCGTTCGAATATTCGAAAACGCGTCCGTTGCCAGGCAAGCCCATTGTCAATGGGTGCGCACCGATCGGTCCATTGAGGTACAACGCGCACAGGGGTACAACGCGTACCCGCACACATTGAATGCAATGGGCCGGCCGGAGGCACCGATCGGTCCATTGCTGTTCAACGCGCACAGGGGTACAACGCGTACCCGCACACATTGAAAGCAATGGGCCGGCCGGAGGCACCGATCGGTCCATTGCAGTACAACGCGCACAGGGGTACAACGCGTACCCGCACACATTGAAAGCAATGGGCCGGCCGGAGGCACCGATCGGTCCATTGCTGTTCAACGCGCACAGGGGTACAACGCGTACCCGCACACATTGAAAGCAATGGGCCGGCCGGAGGCACCGATCGGTCCATTGCAGTACAACGCGCACAGGGGTACAACGCGTACCCGCACACATTGAATGCAATGGGCCGGCCGGAGGCACCGATCGGTCCATTGCAGTACAACGCATCACTGTACATGTGACTGGCATATGTCAGCATGCCTGTCTCAGATGGACATATGCCAGCCACAGATAGCTCCCAGGGA
Organism: Calotriton arnoldi; assembly: GCA_963921515.1. Lineage (NCBI taxonomy): Eukaryota > Metazoa > Chordata > Amphibia > Caudata > Salamandridae > Calotriton > Calotriton arnoldi. The sequence goes on along the minus strand of CAWUFW010001810.1, from coordinate 2,083,310 downwards.
GTGAGGGGCACACCTACATCACGACAGCCTGTCCAAACCTTATCATAAGGCATGTAAGGCTGCATTTCCTATTGTGTGTATGTTGGTGTACATGTTGTCCTGTGGGTGTCACCTGTGGGCAGCCACCCCCAGGCTGTGCACGTGTTAATGGGGACAGGATCCTGGGTGTTACGTGTACGTGACCACTGTGATGTGCAACTGTTCATATCTGTGCATGTGCCATGGTCACATTTCACAGTGGTGTTTGTGTATGTCATGTCACATACCCCGTGAGTCCCATGTGGGACGGTATGTTTGAGCCAGGGTGTCCCAGTGGCACAATAGTGATGGCCCTCCACAGTCTTTGTGCATGTAGTGTTTACAATGTCTCTGATTTCATGTGCACAATGGGAGACAGTCTCCACATCCACGTTGTGTGTGCATGGACTCTGATGTTGTGCGTGTGTGTCACAGACGTCCATGGCTCTCCTGCCATGGCAAGTGTGGCCACTACCTGTGGGGGTCATGTTTGTTTTGTTGTGGTGTACACATGATACTCCAGGTGATGCCAGTGTCCATGTGGCATTACAGGGTCCCTGGGAATGTGCCTGTCGTTGAGCTGTGGTGCCTGGGGCACATCTGTCCTCACATGTCACTGGGGGGTGACTGTGACACAGCATCATGATATCCAATGGGCCAACCTGGGACAAATTGATGCCACCTGTAGGACCGTGTTGACAGATGTTGGCCATGTATGTACCATAAATGTCGTTCCGGTACTGCACACTTCATGTAGTTGTGCCTCATGATGATGTATGTTGGGATCTTGAGTGTGTTCAATGCCGCATATGTGGGGTGACTGACGATCTTGCTTACTTCTCCTCTGCACTGCAGGGCTCCTGCTGTCCATCGGCCAATCCCAGACCTGGCAACGATGGTGGAACGGGACAGCATCCGACGGTACCGCTTCACCAGGCAGCTGATTGAGGATTTGGCAGTGCAGTTGTCCCCACATTTGCAGCCTGGCCGGCCGTATCCTACAGCGCTGACCCCCAAGGTGAAGGTGATGGCAGCCCTACACTTCTTTGCCACCGGTACCTTCCAACATACTGTGGCGTCTGCTGGTGGGATGTCACAGACCATGTTCAGCCGTGTGCTCCGCGATGTTTTGGCGGCAATGTTGCTCTTCCTGAACCGGTACATCTATTTCCCTAGACTGCGACGACTCACTGACGTGAAGAGTGACTTTTATGCCCTGGGGAGGATGCCGCATGTCATTGGCTCCATTGATGGGACACATGTGGCTTTGGTACCACCACAGGCCCAGGAGCAGGCCTACAGGAACCGCAAGCACTACCACTCGGTCAATGCACTGGTGGTGTGTCTTGCAGACATGACCATCACACACGTGTGTGCCCGTTTCCCTGGTTCAGCACACGATGCCTTTGTGATGAGGAGTAGTCGCATCCCCAGGTTGATGGCACAGATGCAGAACCAGCGTGCCTGGCTTGTCGGTGTGTACTGACTTTGTGCCATTGTGTGTGATCTGATCTGTAGTATTCCGCCCACTTTTCCAAGTCAGCTGATGTGCACTTGTCTGTCCGTAGGTGACTCGGGATACCCCAACATGCCGTGGTTGCTGACACCCCTCAGGAACCCTGTGACACCTGCCCAGATGCGCTACAATGAGGCACATGGTCGGACCAGGAGAGTGATTGAGCGGACCTTTGGTCTCCTGAAGAGCCGCTTCCGCTGCCTGGACAAGACCGGAGGGTCCCTCCCATATGCCCCTGCGAAAGTGTGCAAGATTATCATCGTCTGCTGCATGCTCCACAACCTGGCAGTGCGGAAGGAGTTGCCTCTCATCCAGGATGACGATGACCAACATCCGCCACCTGTGGAGGATCCTGGCCTGGACCACGATGCCAGTGACGATGATGATGATGATGGTGATGGTGATGTCCGCACACAGCTCATCACCAACTTCTTTAGCTGAATGTGAGTATCCTGAGGTGTCATGTGAATGATGTGAGTTGGCATGATGTGTGGGTGGTGCTCTGGTGCTGTTGGAGTGTGTCCATGGGCTACTTGACAGGATGTGTGTTGCGATGTGTGGTGACAGGTGGGCTGTACTCCCCAACAGTGTTGACATGCTAACTTGGTTCTGGGTGGGTATCTTGTAACATGTATTGTGCATGAGTTTTGCTGTTCTGTCCTGTACTGCATTGCTTTTGACTGTGTGTCATTTCTGTCCTTCACAGGGTACTTTCAGATTCGTTTGGTCAACTGTGTCCACCGATGACGTGATTGCACATCCAGGCTGGTAGCTGTTGTGTCCCTACAGGTGATGTGCGCCACACCCATGGACTTCCTTCTGTCTACAGTTGTTGACTGTGTACCCGCTACCAGGTGGGGTTACCTTGCATCTGTAGTGGTTACGGCATGTTGCTACTGTGTAATAAACCTGTGCTTCACTTAGTGATGTGCGTTGTCTGTGGTCACACATTTGACTGCCATTTGCTTACTGCACCTGTGGGCTACTTGACTACAACTGGGAATGGGTGTGGTGTCTGTGCATTGCACCGTCTTCCCTGGCAACATCAGTGTAGGCAATGAGTCAGATGGCCTAGGTGTGTATGTGTTGTGTAGCCCTGGTGGTGTGTCTCCCTCATATGTGTCACGTTGCCTGTACTCACATGCCTGTGTTGTCCTTGCTGTTGCAGTTCGCATACACTGTGTAATTTTGCAGTTCATCATCCCCATAACAGCACCCACGTTGGAATCACGACAGAGGCAAGTATGGTGTATTAGTGTGTTTATTGTGATAATAGTGCATAGGATGGATTGTGCTGTACATGAATCTTGCAATCCCAAGTTCCTAGATGAATAGAAAGTCCAGGTAGACAGGATCCCCAGTATCGGGGCCACAGTTGTCTGACACATTGTTCCAACTTGTACTCCCCATGCAATGTGTGGGAGTAGTGTTGCCATCAACAGGGTGAACAGTCTGTGCACAAAGGCGAAAATCCAGAACAGGTTCAGGCTTCCTGGGAGTTGCGCTTGGCCATCAGCCTCTCACTTTCCCCTCCTCGGACGACCCCTCTTCTTGGGGGGGGGCCCTCAAGTGCAGGCTGCTGCGGTGCAGGGGACTCTCCGCCAGAGTCCTCCTCCCTCCCTGTGGCAGTTGCAGTTTGTTCGGTACCAGATGTTGTTGGCACACAGGGAGGTGTGGACTGGTTGCTGTTCATCTGGCGGAGGCATTGTAAAATGTCCCTGTGCACCGCCGTCATCTCATGTAGTACATCCCACTTGGACTCCACGCGGGTCATGTGGGAGTCCACACGTGACATGTGGGAGTCCACACGTGACATGTGTGACTCCACGTGGGACATGTGGGAGTCCAAGCGGGCATGATGGGCAGCCTGCTGCTGTTTGATGTCTCTGAGGAGCCCCACTACCTGGCTGAGCTCTCCGGTGCTGGACTGGTACGCATCAGCTATGCGTACCAGTTGTGGGTCTTCATGCACACCAGCAACGTCTGCAAGCAGCGACCTCTGTCTCCCACCCCTCCCACCACCCCTGCTGACATGTGCAGTGTGTGCAGTTGCACGCACAGATAACCCTGGTCCACCTTGGGGGTTGGTGGTGGTGGTGGTGTCCATGGCCCCAGGTTGGTCCAGGGTCACTGCGCTGGTGTTGTTCCTTATTCTGTCCATGTCGGCAGGGATGGTATTCGTGGTGACAGTCGTTGGAGGGGTGGGTGCAGGGGGTGCAGCTGGTGGACCTGCTGGTGCTGCAGCTGGTGGTCCTGCTGGTGCAGCATGTTGACTTGCACCGGATGTGCCAGGTTGTTCATCGTCCGAGGAGGACAGAGGCTGTACGACGCCAGTGAGCTCGGCATCCTCTTGAGCCTGGGACTGGGACTCCTCAGCGTCTGCTGCTGTGTCCCTATCATCACCTGTTTTTGGGAGACACAAACAATGTATGTCATGTTTCTGCAGGCATCAGTGGTTGACACACCTGACAGTTGTGACTGTGCCTCGGGGTGCGGGCCTGTACATTGTATTGTCCTAAGTCGTCACAGTCAGGGGTTGATATTGGTGTGGCACATTGTCCTGCATTATTTGGGCATTTCTATGTATTCTCTGGGGTGTGAACATGGTCTGCATTGATTGTGTTTGGTTGACAGCCAGACCTCCTTCCCACCCACCCACCCACCCAGTCAGTTATCCCACCATGGAACGTGCTTGCATTGCAGGGAGTGTAAGTTGTCTCTCAGGATGTCAGTCAGTGGTGTCCTGCTGTTTGTTGGTGCACAGTTGGCAGCAGGGCCTTGTGCTCCCCACAGCAGTAGCCAGTGTCAGCCATCTTGTGAGTCCTTCTCCACTCCCTGTGATGTGAGCATGGTTCAGGGTGGTGTTGATGGGCCAGTTGTGAGGCTGAGCAATGTCTGTGACTACGACTCCCATCATGCTATTGCCTCCACCCCCTTCCCAGCATGCCCATGCTTCCTTCCTTTTGACTCTGCTTCCCTGTGGGGTGGGCTGGCTGTGCTGACAGGATGGCTGGGAGTGTTGTCCTGGCAGTTGTTTGGCTAAGAGTCCCAAGAGTGTCCCTGTGCTTCACACAACATAACCCAGGGTGGTGGTGCTTTGTGGGATCTTGTGTTAGGATGGAGGGCATTGCATTCTACCAGGTGGGTACTGTGGAGTTTGTGTTGGGGGGGGTGTGAGGGGAGGTGCTGGTGACTATGGTCAGTGCTGCAAGTCCCCCTTCCCACCCAGCCAGCCAGATATCCCACCATGGAACGTGCTTGCATTGCAGGGAGTGTAAGTTGTCTCTCAGGATGTCAGTCAGTGGTGTCCTGCTGTTTGTTGGTGCACAGTTGGCAGCAGGGCCTTGTGCTCCCCACAGCAGTAGCCAGTGTCAGCCATCTTGTGAGTCCTTCTCCACTCCCTGTGATGTGAGCATGGTTCAGGGTGGTGTTGATGGGCCAGTTGTGAGGCTGAGCAATGTCTGTGACTACGACTCCCATCATGCTATTGCCTCCACCCCCTTCCCAGCATGCCCATGCTTCCTTCCTTTTGACTCTGCTTCCCTGTGGGGTGGGCTGGCTGTGCTGACAGGATGGCTGGGAGTGTTGTCCTGGCAGTTGTTTGGCTAAGAGTCCCAAGAGTGTCCCTGTGCTTCACACAACATAACCCAGGGTGGTGGTGCTTTGTGGGATCTTGTGTTAGGATGGAGGGCATTGCATTCTACCAGGTGGGTACTGTGGAGTTTGTGTTGGGGGGGGGGTGAGGGGAGGTGCTGGTGACTATGGTCAGTGCTGCAAGTCCCCCTTCCCACCCAGCCAGCCAGATATCCCACCATGGAACGTGCTTGCATTGCAGGGAGTGTAAGTTGTCTCTCAGGATGTCAGTCAGTGGTGTCCTGCTGTTTGTTGGTGCACAGTTGGCAGCAGGGCCTTGTGCTCCCCACAGCAGTAGCCAGTGTCAGCCATCTTGTGAGTCCTTCTCCACTCCCTGTGATGTGAGCATGGTTCAGGGTGGTGTTGATGGGCCAGTTGTGAGGCTGAGCAATGTCTGTGACTACGACTCCCATCATGCTATTGCCTCCACCCCCTTCCCAGCATGCCCATGCTTCCTTCCTTTTGACTCTGCTTCCCTGTGGGGTGGGCTGGCTGTGCTGACAGGATGGCTGGGAGTGTTGTCCTGGCAGTTGTTTGGCTAAGAGTCCCAAGAGTGTCCCTGTGCTTCACACAACATAACCCAGGGTGGTGGTGCTTTGTGGGATCTTGTGTTAGGATGGAGGGCATTGCATTCTACCAGGTGGGTACTGTGGAGTTTGTGTTGGGGGGGTGAGGGGAGGTGCTGGTGACTATGGTCAGTGCTGCAAGTCCCCCTTCCCACCCAGCCAGCCAGATATCCCACCATGGAACGTGCTTGCATTGCAGGGAGTGTAAGTTGTCTCTCAGGATGTCAGTCAGTGGTGTCCTGCTGTTTGTTGGTGCACAGTTGGCAGCAGGGCCTTGTGCTCCCCACAGCAGTAGCCAGTGTCAGCCATCTTGTGAGTCCTTCTCCACTCCCTGTGATGTGAGCATGGTTCAGGGTGGTGTTGATGGGCCAGTTGTGAGGCTGAGCAATGTCTGTGACTACGACTCCCATCATGCTATTGCCTCCACCCCCCTTCCCAGCATGCCCATGCTTCCTTCCTTTTGACTCTGCTTCCCTGTGGGGTGGGCTGGCTGTGCTGACAGGATGGCTGGGAGTGTTGTCCTGGCAGTTGTTTGGCTAAGAGTCCCAAGAGTGTCCCTGTGCTTCACACAACATAACCCAGGGTGGTGGTGCTTTGTGGGATCTTGTGTTAGGATGGAGGGCACTGCATTCTACCAGGTGGGTACTGTGGAGTTTGTGTTGGGGGGGTGTGAGGGGAGGTGCTGGTGACTATGGTCAGTGCTGCAAGTCCCCCTTCCCACCCAGCCAGCCAGATATCCCACCATGGAACGTGCTTGCATTGCAGGGAGTGTAAGTTGTCTCTCAGGATGTCAGTCAGTGGTGTCCTGCTGTTTGTTGGTGCACAGTTGGCAGCAGGGCCTTGTGCTCCCCACAGCAGTAGCCAGTGTCAGCCATCTTGTGAGTCCTTCTCCACTCCCTGTGATGTGAGCATGGTTCAGGGTGGTGTTGATGGGCCAGTTGTGAGGCTGAGCAATGTCTGTGAGTACGACTCCCATCATGCTATTGCCTCCACCCCCTTCCCAGCATGCCCATGCTTCCTTCCTTTTGACTCTGCTTCCCTGTGGGGTGGGCTGGCTGTGCTGACAGGATGGCTGGGAGTGTTGTCCTGGCAGTTGTTTGGCTAAGAGTCCCAAGAGTGTCCCTGTGCTTCACACAACATAACCCAGGGTGGTGGTGCTTTGTGGGATCTTGTGTTAGGATGGAGGGCATTGCATTCTACCAGGTGGGTACTGTGGAGTTTGTGTTTGGGGGGGTGTGAGGGGAGGTGCTGGTGACTATGGTCAGTGCTGCAAGTCCCCCTTCCCACCCAGCCAGCCAGATATCCCACCATGGAACGTGCTTGCATTGCAGGGAGTGTAAGTTGTCTCTCAGGATGTCAGTCAGTGGTGTCCTGCTGTTTGTTGGTGCACAGTTGCCAGCAGGGCCGTGTGCTCCTCACAGCAGTAGCCAGTGTCAGCCATCTTGTGAGTCCTTCTCCACTCCCTGTGATGTGCGCATGGTTCATGGTGGTGTTGATGGGACAGTTGTGGGGGGGCAATATGTGTGACTGCGACTCCCATGATGCTATTGGCTACACTGACTTGGCCAGCATACACAGAATTCCTTCCTTTGAGTGGTCTTCACTGTGTGTTGGTGTTGTTGTGGTGGCTACATGTGTGGATGTGTGTGTTAGTTCTATTTGTGCCACTGCCTAGCTGTAGTTGTGGTTGTGTTTGTACATGTGTTGGCACAGTTGGATGTGACTTTTTTGATGGCATGTGTTGTGTTTATCTGACTGACATACACATTTTGGGATGATTCTGTTCTAGTTGCTGTGTAATTGCTATGAGTGCATGGTTTGACTCTCCCCTTGACAGTGATGTGTGTGTGTTTTGTGGCAGTATATTGTGTACATTTGTTGTGTACTCACCAGGCTCTGGGATGTCCTCTAGTCCATATATGCTCACTGGCGGTAGGATGGCCTGCACCTTCTCCTCCCAGGGCCTGAGGTATATTGGCTTGGCAGGAGGGCCACTGCCGGTGTGTTGGCTGTTGATGTAGTCTTGCTTCAGCAGTTTCCGTACCCTCCTGCGCACGTCATACCACCTGTTCTGGATGTCGGTCTTTGTGCGCCGACATGGTGATTGGGCGTTCACCCTGTTGATGATCCTCTCCCACATCTTGGTTTTCTGCGACATGGGGGTCTGTTGGACCAATGTGCCAAACAGCTGTGGCTCTACCCTGAGGATCTCGTCTACCAGGACTTCCAATTCACAATCTAGGAACTTGTGATTCTTCTTGGGGGGCATGGTGATGGGTGGTGATGGTGGGTGATGTGTGTGTTGGTGTGCAGGTGAGGGTGTGTGGGTGTGTGTTGTGCTGGGTGTATGTGAGGTAGGTATTTGTTGGTGTGCTGCTGGTGTGTGGCTTGTGTGAGGGATGAGCTGTGGGTGTGTGGTTGCTTTCTCTTGGGTGCTGGCAGTGGAATGGCATTTGCAAAGGCTCATGGTAGTGATTTGTGTCCTTTATATAGGTGGAGTTGTGGGTGTGTCTTTGTTCTCTGTCCCCACCCCCCAGTATTTATTGGCTTGGTAATTGCTTGTTTGGGCTTTTTTTGGTTGATTTTTCCTTTGTGCTGTTTGTGTATGTTGGAAACGTTCTTGTGACCGAGTCGGACCCTGCATTGGTCTCGTACGGTGTTTTCCGTTTCGTTCACGCTGTGTTTGTGCAGTTTTGTATGCTGCGTACGCGTCGGTCGCGGTGTATTGTGTTGCTTCGGCTCGGTTTTGTATGCGTGTCGGTCGTACGGCTTGTCCTCCGTCCGACTCGGTCGTGTTTTTCGCGCCTTGCATCGTACTTTGCGGGTTGGAGTTGGCGGGTACGAATCGGTCGGATTTGTTCCGGGTGCGTGTCGGTCGGTTGGATTCGCGTGTTTTTCCGGCCGGATTGCTATTTTCCGAGCGGCTCGGTCGGTCGGCTTGGTTTCCTGACGTGTCGGTCGGATTTATCGCGGCTTGCATCGTACTTGGCGTGTCGGGCGCCACTGGTACGTGTCGGTCGGTAATTTTTCCGGCTCCGAGTCGGTCGGTGCTTTTTCCGGCCCGAATCGGAATCGACCCCTAAGCTGTGCTGAGTATGCATGGGAAGATTTACTTGAATTTCTACGAGAAGCAAATTCCAATATAAAAAATATTGAAATGAAGACACCTGGAGAACTGTGTTCATTGGATCCTGTAAATGTGTGCAGGTATTTTAATCATAGGTTTCAAACTATGATGTCTTTTATCTGCAATAAAAATAATTGTCCTCTTGGAGAAGTTATTGATTTTTTTGGGCGAAAAGAGTATCAAGCGAGAGGTGCTCCACATATACACATGCTATTATTGATAAAGAATGCTCCGAAATTTGGAACGGATACTGATGAAACAGTATTGTCTTTCATCGAACAGTATGTTACCTGTGAGATTCCAAGAGAAGGAGGAGAATAAAGCTTGAGCCAACAAGTTTTACGTTTCCAAAGTCACCGTTGTGGAAAGTACTGTTGACGAAGATACAAGTCTAAAGGAAAATTTTATACCAAGTGTCCCACGTCCAGTAATTTCTAAAGGAAGAGTAAATTCTTTTTTGTCTGCTGTAAGGCATACAATAACTTGGAAATCTCCGAAGAACACGTACAACTTAAAAAGAACAGAACAGTCAAAGTATATTAATGACTACAATCCAGTTATTTTGAAAATGTGGAATGCAAACATGGACATTCAATATGTTGCAGATAACTCAATTGCTGTTGCACGCTATGTTACATCATATATAACGAAATCAGAAAAGACAGATGAAAGAAATGTGGGAAGAAATTTCACACGAGAAGAGCCTTAGCAAAAATTGTACAGCTTTAGCTTGAAAATGCTTTCCCACAGAGAAATTGGATCCTATGAATGCTCGGATCACTTGTGCTCTTCCAGTTTATATTCAAAGTCACGAGGAATCATTTGGGTAAGTTAGGTCTTGCCTGCACCCAAAATAGAGTGTTGAAAACATTAGAAGAAATTGAATACTTAGCAGTGAATGAACCAGAAAGTACAGAAATTCTTAAAACTAATATGTTGGATACAATCTATCCCAAAAGGAGTCCACATCTGGAAGAGCTATGTCTGTATGAAATACTTCAACATTACAGCTTTAAAAAAAATGTTACACCAAATATAAAAGAAGGAAATATGCAGTAATTGGATGTGACGGTTGTTTAGTAAAACATGCCAAAAGAAATCTTATTAACCATAGAAAACTCAGTTGTGAAACTCCAGATAAGAGAGAATGTTTCTATTTAGCACTTCTGCAACTGTTCAAGCCATGGCGTAGCGAAACTGAATTACTTGGACATTTCGACTGCTATGAAGATTTTTTTAATGCATATAAAGATAGCATTGCATGTACAATTTTCCGTAAATATCTACAAATGTTAAATGATGAAATTGAACAAGAAAAGACTATTGCAGCTGAAATAGCTAACGACAGTTCTCAAGATAGTCAAAGTTCTGGTCAACCTAGTCAAGATCCACTGGGACAACCAATAATCGAAAATGAAGCAGCAATAGCCATGAATGAAGTAGAAATTACAATGCAACAAGCACAACAGGAGAATAGTACGTTGGAAAACTTAGAAGAACAACTAAATATTGAACAGAAAGAAATATATGTACAAGTGACACAACAGATACAACATGGTTTATTGCATGAAAAAAAAGAATGTCTATGTTCATCATTTAAACTGATTCTTATGTACATCAGTGGTCAAGTTGGAACAGGTAAAAGTTTTTTAATTAAAGTTTTGACCAGTTATCTACAAAAAACTACAGATTCACATTTATCTTGTGTTTACATAGATTACTTATGCTACCAGTTGAACATGATAATAAATTGGAATATCAGAAGCTGTCTGAAGATGCTTGTTATGAAGTGCCAAGAGTGCTGAAGAAAATGAAAATTTTAATCATTGATGAGGTGAGCATGGTCTCAAACTTAATGCTCGCCTTTGTACTCTTGAGAATGCAACAGGTTTTAAAAACAGATTGCGATGTTCTGTTTGGATGAAAACATTTAATTGTATTTGGAGATCTACTACAACTAACTCCTGTAAAACGACAACCAGTTTTTAAAACACTTGTGCATGAAGACACTAGGAAATCTTTGGGAAGTATTGGAAATGTGAACATGTGGTTACATTTTGAATATAAGAACTTATACAGAATATGCGACAAGCAAGTGATGAAGATTATGGAAATATTCTCAAAGATATAAGAATTGGTGTCCTAACGAAACATGGTAAACAATCTTTAGAAAGTCGGCTACTAAGGAACTTGTTTACAACTGAAAACGCAGCAGCTGAAGTAATGTACAAGAAGATTGGAGAAAAGAAGTCTATAGTTTGCCTAATGCCTACACTGCAAGAGTGTTGTACATTTAATCAAGAGCTTCTGAAATTGGAAAAACAAGAAATAGTTTACATTGAAGCTATTGATAAAATTGAGCACCAGGGAGTGACCATTCTTCTTTCAGAGAAACTACAGACTAAACTGCACTCTTTGGAAAAATCTGTATCTAAAACTGCTGGCTTAGAAAAACTTTAGATGTAGGTATAAACTGTTGGGTAATTTTGCGGCGTAATTTGAATGCAGAAGAAGGTTTAGTAAATGGAGCAATGGGGAAAGTTGTTGATTTTGTAAAGTATCAGAACAGAGATGGAATAGAATTCTTGAAAATAAAATTTGATCAGATTACAGAGGTAAGACAGATTGGGCGTTGTGCTGTACGTTTTTGCTTGTAAAAGACTTGTATGTTCGCAGAAAACAGTTTCCTTTGTCTTTAGCATATGCAGTAACTATTCATAAATCTCAAGGTTTAAGTATAGACAGTGCTTTGGTAAATATTGGAAGTGCTGTGTTCAAAGAGGGAATGGCATATGTTGCATTATCTCGAGTAAGAACATTGTCTGGTTTGTATTTGATTGATTTCGATGACAACAAGATTAGTGCTGATGTAAATTGTGTAAGAGAATATAATCGTTTAAGAAGACTTTATACACCAAATTTAGGTGAATATCCCATTTATGAGAAACGTGTTGTGTGTTCAAAACAAAAATATGTTAAAGAATCAAGTGTGGTTGAAAAAAATAAAAGAATTGAAGAGAAAGGAAAAGGTGTAAAGAAGCAGAAAATGGAAAGTGTTGATGACGTTGTCGGATACCAATTGGAAAATAGTTCAGGTATCAACTGTTATGCTAATGTAATTCTGAATGTTGTATTTTATTTACAAGATCTTCATCATAAAATTATAGGAAATCATGAAAAAAGATTATGTTCTGCACTACATTATGTATTTCAACAATTGACAGAAGTAAAATCCATACTGCTCGTGGTATTCGCCAACTCTTGGATCATTGTACTGGTTGTTTGACCTTCAGTCTTAATATACAACAAGATGCACAAGAATTTCTAATGGTTCTGCTTGGAGTATTAGAAGATGAAGGAATACAGATTGAAAACTTATTTGGAGTAAGTTACAAATGGGATCATAAATGTGAACAGTGTTCATTAACTTCAAGCACTGAAGTCGACACAGAACGATTCATATACTTAACAATTCCAGACTGCAAATCTGCAGCTTTTAACAAATTAGTAAAAGCGGCAAATCATGATATGAAATGTTCTTATTGTAAATCAGAGATGTTATCTACATTACACATAGAAAGATATGGAAAATATCTGATTTTAATGCTACAACGTTGTAGAGCAAATGGAAGAAAACTGGAAACCAAAATTAAACATTTTGTTGCCAGTCAAATATCTATTTTTGGAAGAACTTTTACAACAGTGGCTATTATTTTCCATGCTGGACCTACTACAACATCTGGACACTATACTGTGTATTTAAAGTGTAATAAAGGATGGACACATTGCAATGATGCACACTTGGAAATAAAACCCAGATTGCCTTACGAATTACCAAATTAATATTTGATATTTTTGAAGCCAAAACTTTTAATACATCATTCGGCCTATTGGGAAGATGTAAACATGCTTTAACAAATTCATATGGGATATTTTGCAAACCAAAGTTTTGAATACATTATTCGGCCTATTGGGAAGATGTGAACAGATAGTAGAGAGCACTGGAAACAATTACTAATTATAACTAGTGTTGGGACTATTATTTGTGCTTATTGGTATTGCAAAAGGAAAAATTGTGTTCAAATGCAAATAGTTTACATATTTGTTCCGGATAATGTAGGCGATGTAAATGAGTGTATATTTTGAAAATGTTCTTGAGATAAATGAAAGACATCCTGAAGTAGAAGGATGTAATGAAAAAATTGTAAGGAGGAACACATATAGGTACAGATATTGAAAATAATGTACACTGATTGGTTTTTTTTTCAACAAACTAGTTGATTGTTTTTTTCCCCGCTGTTTCATGATGATACTACATCGACATCACTGTGTATAGTGAAGTTAAGTGGAATCTAAGACAGCAAAAAGGGGAAATGAAATGTTATGTAAATCTTAAATTATGTTGTAGTCTTAAAAAAGTAACAGTGTAATTTGTGTAATACATTACATAACAGATTTTTGGTTTATTTTATTGTACTGAGTGGTAAACTTTGAAAAGAGTTTTAATGATGAATAGCACAATAGTACTTTGATATTTACTGAAAAAAACATAGGTTTGAGGGACGTTATAGTTAGAAATCATCATTTAAAAAACCTTTGAAATTCACTGAAAAAACCATAGGTTTCAGGGACGTTATAGTTAGAAATTAGCATTTAAAAAACCTTTGAAATTCACTGAAAAAACCATAGGTTTCAGGGACATTATAGTTAGAAAGTATCATTTAAAAAACCTTTGAAATTCACTGAAAAAACCATAGGTTTCAGGGACATTATAGTTAGAAATTAGCATTTAAAAAACAATAGAAATTCACTGAAAAAACCATAGGTTTCAGGGACGTTATAGTTAGTTGGACATTTCACTCGTACAAAACCAGAGAAATTCAGCCGTTATAGTTAGTTGAGCTAATTATAACTCGCGCCCCCGCAATGTACTGCTGATGACGTCACATATTACATCATTCATGACATTGTCAGTGACATTACTGATGACATCTCAAATGACATTACTGATGACATCCCTGATGACATCATCCAGTGACTGTGTGTTTCTGTAAAGTTTAAATAGCATGCAATTGATTTCAGTGGCGTATAGTTTTACCAATCGTCATAAAATGTTCCCAAAAAAATGTACGTTTAGGTTGTCATGGAAAGTTTGGGGGTGATAAGTGCAGTGGGGACCGAGAATTTGGGCCGTGAAATAAGGGTGTGTTTGTAATGTTATTTCCCACTGTCGTGTAGTTCCTATAGTACCCATGCAGGACCTGCGCGTTTGGATAACATAAACTGTGGGCTTGGTGACTGACTGGCTCTGTGCACCCCCACCGCGTATGTTAGCCTGATTTGCATTAGCTAGCTCACAGTGCCACTAGACTCTCCTCTTATCGGGGAGAGATTAGTTTCTGGCAACGTTAGACCATGACAACCCAAATTCCTCAGAATCGTGGAAACAATGTACTACCTTTCGCTCAGTCACTCGTGCTTACTTATTCGGTTTGTCTCAGAGAGTTACACAGAATAAACAGTCTGGGTGTTTCAATAAGTATTTATTGAACAGTTGTTATTCTAGTGTAAAATATATGTGCTGCAGCAACCAGCAAACAATAGCAGAGATATATTATCAGCAGTACGATAAAAGCAAAGGGATAGAACAGTACTACCATATTGCAATAATCATGAATACATACATGAGTTTAAAAAGCATTATGAAAAGTGCGCGTACTCCTACGATGCCTAACTAGATGTACCTGAGTGTACCTAGCATATGTGTAGGTCTAAAAGCCTAAGAGCCAAGAATCCTTCTAGGATTTAGTCGAACCCCCATACCTGAAGAGAGAGAGTGTGGGAACCCGTCCTGGTCTCGAGTTGGACACCCCGCAAGGGCTGTGTTAGACCGCTGTCAGCTGGAGCTACTGCATGCAGGAGCCTCAGCATCTCTGGTCAGTGTGTCAGCATGGAAGTCTCGGTTCCCTCTGTCTTACTGTTGTAAGATGTGGTATATTTATACCCTGAAGACTCTGGTTGCTTCGTATGGTTTGTATTGGCCATGTTAGACTTGAGGAAGACGTCAGGGGTGACATTTTGTACATACATATTATGCAGGTGGTGTATTCCTAGAGAGCCATGCATAATTGATGAGTACAGTGTGGGCCTGTGTTTGGGAAAAACCCTGCTGTATTCAAAACCACAGAATAGATAACGTTCAGCCCTCAGAGCATGTTGTGTACTAGTGAGGACCAATGTAGGTGAAAGATCATGCCTATATAAGGAATCATGACTATAATAGGACATGTACAGTTATGACCGTAATAGGGCATATGCGGCTTTGACCATAATAGGGCAAGTACGAATATGACCGTATTAGGGCAAATATGAATACGTCCATTTTAGGGCATGTATGAACGGGTCTACATTAGGGCCTCTATACGGGACATAACACCCACTCTTCTTCCAAACAGGATGACAATGACCATGCTTAAAATCTGGACAATTTAAAAACATTTTAAAAGCAAGTAAAAACATGGTTTTAAAATTGTTAAAAAAAAACAATTCTAAAATGTTACAATTCAGCTATTTCCAATTGCCACTAAAAAAAGAAATGTCTATTTTGTTTCTCTATATAAGTTGCTTCACTCAAAGCGGAAGAAGGCCATGCTTTTCTCAAGCGGAAGTGTCAATTTAGGAAATGTTCCAAATTTGCTAGCTTATTATGAAAACGAGTGGAGAAGCCGAATTCTTTCCCAGGTCGCGCTGAGCCAATTCGAGATTAAGTGTCCTGGCTGGGAAGCACAACATTATCTGTGTGAGCTACTGCAGACGACAAATCCAACGCCTCACAGAGAACGTCAATCGCACATAGATGGAATGTAGCACTGCCAACAGTTGATGCTGCGGCAGCTTGTGCGGCAGTTGTTACCTGGGTGCCTGTGGAGGAGTCACCTAACCCAGCAGGAGCAAACGGCACCTGTGGATTCTCCAGGAATGCATTCATCAGAATTGGAAGACGCTGGGGACAACGCAGAGCCTTTATGGGGTCCAGCATTGCATCCGTGTCCGGAGGCGCATCTGATGGAAACATTAGACAAAGATCCAACGTGCATTCTTCTCCGCAAAACAGGCATCGAAGAACAGGTAAGATGCAGTCTACCCAGACTGGTCGAAAGGATAGAAACCAGGAGGCATTGAGTTCTCGCAGGCAAGAAACGCCCAGAAGTTGTACCATGCGTTCACGGTATTTCTGCTCCAGGAGCATGTTCGCCATTCCCTCGGGAATTGGGCCGTCCATTGCGTAGCAGTAGTATTATGAATAGGACCCCTGCAATCAGCAATAGGATAAGCGGGAGTCCTCCAAATACGCTTCCCAATACGGAGTGTATAAAATTTGGGATTACTCCGAGGACTGTCTGAAAGGTGCTTAACAGTCCTGACCCTATGGTCTTAAATAGGTGTATAATACCGCTTGTATCAGACATATTGAAGCTACGTCCCACCATTTCTACGAAATGAAAGGGGCAGTTTGTACGTATAAGCGCCTGTATCTCAGTCGAGGTCCTTGCAACTTGAAGTTCAAAGGTTTCTCGAGCGGAGGTTCAGGGCACGGGTTGCTGTAAAAGCATGGCTTGCAGTCTGCTCAGAGTATCAAATTGTACGAAAGAAACGTTCAGTGAAGGCCATAGCGGCGCTTCCCTGACTGTGTTCAGTGGCGGAAACAATACTTGCATACAGCAAGTAACCCTGAAGTTAACAGTGACAAGATAGGCGACACCCGGAAGCATCCCACAGCAACCTTGATCATTTAGCATCAAGTAACTCCCATTCGAGAGCAGCTGAAAAACCGGTGTGATCATGGCCGCTGTCATGTGACACGATAGGTTTGCTACTGAACCGCTACAGGCTCCGTGTAGTGAAGTATCCTGACACATGAGAGAACCGCTTAAAGCGTTCTTGCAGTTTGCACCGCTTAGAAATACTTCTCGATCCCCATTCCGGCATCAATATCTATATGGTAACGCCCAAGTTTCCTTAATGTAACCCTTACCCATCTTTTCATATTTGCCTGCCTGCCTGCCTTTGCTCAAGGCAATATTGAAACTGAAACGTAGTGACCAGCAGAGTTATTTGGCCATGAATTAGCCATTCAGTTGATGGTGATTCGGCTACAGTGAATGGTAACCTTTCCAGTTTCTCAATACGCAGCATTGTATTTTTGGCTCCCCTTTGTGCCATTTCTATCTGTTTATCAGTCAGATTGTATTCTGAAAACATAGACGTGGTGTTTATGAAACGCCAGGGCACATAGCCTGCACGCAAAGATTGTAGCGTCCAGCTTAGCATCATAATAGAACGTAGCTGAGATTGCCCGTGTTGTAACAAGGCCAGATCTTGTTCTAATATGTCGATTGCCGAAGACACAATGTTGCCTAAGGAGTAAATTCTGGAGGTCAAAGTTGTTAACCCATTATCCACTACAGCTAATGCCTTCTCCAGGTTAATACGGTCTATTTCCCGTATTCTTTCTGCGGCCTCTTGTTGGGATATTTTCCAGTTTTCATTGTAATAGGCATAAACGCCAGCATATATGAAACGTTTCTGACGTGTTTTCCTTGGGCCTGACAATAAATCCCTAAGGTCTACCTCAGGTGTGAGTAAGGTCAAATGATGCTTTACTTCTGTGAGTGTTGAGGTCTCTAGCCAATCAAGGCACAACTTCCCGACACTATACGATGTCACTACCCCTGGATGTTGTCTCTGTACATAGCGTGTATCTGGCCTATGGATACTAAACCCTTCGGTTGTATTCATAAATCTCTGTTGACAGGTGTTTGTGTTAATGGGCCAAATCAGCCATTTCGTCCAATCAGGAACTGATCTGTTGTACCGGAGAATGTAATCTAATCCTACCCCTTGTGTAGTTGAATTCTGCCCCAACCCATCTGTGATGGTGTTGGAAACCCGGGTGAGTTCAGTTCCTTGTTCTTGGCTAGTCCAAGACAGGATGTCTGTTGCACAGTGTCATTTAGAAATATTATCTGCTGTGGAGTGAGGCATGCTCTAAAAAGCGCTTCTGTTCCCTGGACTTGCCAGTCCCTCGAACCCCAGATTGATTTTAAATCTATAGTGTCCTTCCATAGGTCGAAACCCTGTGTAGACAACTGGGCCATAAAGGAGGCAGAGTAAATCTGTTTGGTGTTAGTTAACATAATTTTCTGTGCTGATGTTTTTGCCACTTTGTAATAAAAATGACTTTGGGTCAGATGTGTTGAACCCTGAAAAGTATGTGAATTTCTGTGCAAACGTTTGCGAACTACCTTTTGGAGGTGTTGGGCAGTGTTCCCACTGGTGGTATTCAAATACATTTCTAGGTGTTATAGATTTGTGCAAGAAATGATGACCATAATGTTAGTAACAGTACAATGTATCATAGTCTGAAGTATCTTCTAACATTTCATTGTTCGGAAATGCGGCAGTTTTTTCTAAATCAGACATAATAGCATTTACAGTTTCAGTGTCCCAATCATCAGAAAATGTACTGGAGGTAATGATATCACTTAAAGAAATGTTAAATACATGTTTAAGCTTTAAAAGTTCAGTCGGACCGAATATATCATAATCAATCTTGTCCCATACTATACCATCCGGTATAGGAACTGCTGTGATGTTCACTGAAGACAAGTCTCTTGGTTCACGATGTGAAGACTGGTGTGGTTTTAAAATCAAATTGACTCTTTGGGCTGTAGAGCTCTGTTGGAGGTATCGTCCATTAATAAGCATACTAAAAGCTATATTTAAACCTAGCCAGAAAAGAAAAAATAAAATCCCAGTGATATACCATAGTTCAATCCAAGGTGACACCAGGTAAGTCTTTCTAAAAAAAGTTCAAAAAGTCAGTGAGTTTCTGTTTGCGTGATTTTTTGGCTGGCGTCGTTTCCGGCTCACTTGGATCCAGTGAAAACGTATCAAAGTTCATGAAATAGCCAGAAGCAGTTCGATCAATTGTTGGAATTGCATCGGGATTTGTTGAAATTGGATTTTGCTCTTGACGAGGCATGTTGACGTAGACGTCTGTTGTCGGTCTGATTGCAACTTGGTTAAGTTGATTTTCATTTTGAAGATGAATTTCTTGTTGAAGTGGAACGAGTTCCATAGCATTGTTGCTTAGTCCTTCATTCCGTACAGGTGGCTCTTCAAACGTGATGAGTCTTTCTGTTTGAACTTCTTGTATTGTAGCGAGAGGAGGGCGTCTGCTACTGTGGAGTCCTCAAGGCCTACTGCTTAGTATCGGCCACATAGTGTGGTTTGATTAAGTCGATTGAGACAAATCTTTTCTCCTTTTTCCCGGGAAGAGGTGGCAGAAGTACAGTTCTTGTGCCTTGGATTGTAAGGACCGGTACAGGCTTTCTGTAAGATGGCCCAAATTCTTTCTTATCAGGTATCTTCTCTCTGACCAGATCCCAGACTTTTGGGATCCAGACAGGTCTTGCCGTTACTGCCTTGACTTCCTCAGTGGCGGACTGTTTCTGGAGCACGTTACTTTGTTGTGTCCTGGATTCATTTAGATCCTGTAAAACAGCCAAACGATCATGGATATCAAATGGTTTTTCATCCGCCACTGTGCCTTCACAATCAAGATCAGGTACCCACATTCTTGTCCCAAATAGGACCTCGTAAGGAGTGACTCCTCCTAGAGAGCTTCTTGGCTGATTGTTTATTGCTCGTTGTACCCCATATAAGTGATCGACCCATCTACCGCCCTTGCCTAATACCCTAGCTGTTAAAGATTGCTTTAAGTCACGGTTTTTCCTCTCCACAACGGAATTTCCCTCAGGATGATACAGAGAGGAGTACCGCAATGCTATGCCCATTCCTTCCATGGCCTCTTTGTAAGCCAGAGAGCTAAATGCCGGACCACGGTCAGAATGTAACGTGCCAACTGCGTATGTGCTGATAAAGACTCGCAAATCTTTTATAACAGTTCGAGCGTCAGCCGAGCGCTGAGGCCAAACCCATAGGAATCTAGAGCAGGAATCCACTGCAACCATGATATATTTCTTGGCCCCATCTGATTGTAGGGGTCCGCAGTGGTCCAAATAAACACATGCGAGAGGTTTGTCTGATTTTAGCAACGGTGTCTGCGCTGGGCGTGTTACGGTGGAGCCCTTCATCTGCTGGCAGATGTCGCACTTTAAGCCATAGTCTTTGGTCTGCTTTGTTAACCCTGGCCACCAGTAGCGCTGTTTCAGTAAAGAAATAGTCGCTGTAACGCCTGTATGCGCAGAACCCAAACCCTCATGTGCTGCTAGAATTAAGCCTTGCCTACGATCCCTATTTGGAATTACTCTATCCCCCACTCCAGAAATCTGAGCATATGGAATGTTTTGTGCATCTATCTTGTAGGAGTTCTTGAGTGGAAATTTCTTTGGTACTGCTGTGCTGCCTTTGCGTGAAGCATTGACAGCTACCATAATCTCGCCGTCTATTCTCGTTTTTGAACGAGTAACTGCAGCTACGGCGGCTGTGCGTACAGCCCCCTTTGCGGCTTCATCAGCCAATGAATTCCCTTCAACGTGAACGCCATCACGCGGATGACTCAGTGTATGTATCACGTGAGCCCTTGGTAGTCCGTTTCTCAACTCCACTACCTGTTCCCATAGCATTTTAGTGCTTAATTGTGCCACCTTTTGCATCTTTGAACCCGTTTTGTTCCCAATGATGTAAATATTCATTGTACGACTGTACACAGTAAAAGGAATCACACACAATTAGTGTAGGGAATTCGTGTTCTGTGTTTACAAGTGCCAGTATCAGTGCTTTTAACTCTGCCAACTGAGCCGTGCAGTCTCCTAGAGATTGCGTTTTAGTGCAACTCGGATGGAACTTTCCATCGTGCATGCGACCTTTAACAATCGCACACGCTGCGCTGTAAGCTTGCTTACTCCCTATGGCCGGTTGAGCAGATCCGTCAGTGTAAATAATGTATTCCTACTGATCTAGAGGCAAAATCTCATTTGGAAGAGGGTATTCTTGTTCGTATTGCAGAAATGCTTGTGTTTTAAAATTTTGATCAAATCTGTATTCAACATCCGTTGCAGTAAGAGAATTAGCCCGTTGTATCCATCTGGGATGTAAGGCTTTCGCATTTGGAATGCTAGCCTTTGTAACAGCCTCTAAGGCTGGTACTGGGGTCACGACAATTATGCGTTTACCCTGAGCCAGAGCTCTTTCTCTTGCTACAGCGGTCTGAACTGCTGTCAGGATTTTTTCTGTTGAAGTGAAACGCATCTCTGCGTTTGTGTACAGGTGTGATTTGTATGCGATTGGTACTGTTTCGCCTTCATTGAAAGTTAAATAAGTGTACCCGCATTGACCCGCTATTACTCGGATCACTAAGTTGCGTACGTTTACGCGTGTCTGTAAATGTTTAGAAGCTATCATGTCTTCCTGTAGGGAACGCAGGATATTTGTATGTTCCTGTGTCCATTGTCTGATTGAAAAATCAGCTTTTATTAAGTCGTAGAAAGGTTTTACTCTTTCTGCTTAATCCAAAATGTATGTCCGACCAAAATTTAGGAATCCCAGAATTGATTGTAAATTCTTCAATGATTTTGGAGGTTGGAGCAGCGCACACCTTTCTAAAAAGTTAGCTGCTAGGCTTTTTCCTTCACTTGACAGCTCATACCCTAAAAATAGGACACTGAGGTGGGCAATTTTTGATTTTTTTAAATTAAATTTATAGCCCACAGAGGCGAATCCCATAATAATGGTGCTCACCCTGGTCAAGTGCCTCGGTCATCGTCCGTCAGATAAATATCATCCACATAGGACAATGCTTCTTCATCCAAATTTTGGAGTAACTCTGTTACTCTTGCTGAAAATACCCCGGGGCTATTTTTATACCCCTGGGCTGGTCGACAAAATTGTCGCTGGGACCCTAACGCACTGAATGCGGTCAGATACCTGCTTTCAGGCGCTATATTTTGGCAGAAAAATCCATTTGAGATATCAAGTGTTGTTTTGTATTTTTTGCGCACAGTATTATTCATTAATGCGGCACTGTGTGCATTTTGAACTGCAAATGTCTTTGTGCAAGGGTTTAAATGTCTGTAATCCAAAACTAAACGATATGTGTTGTCAGGTTTCATTACGGGAAACAAAGGATTGTTCATAGGTGAAGTGCAATTTTCAATCACACCCTGGTATTCTAGTTGATCTAGGATCTCCCTGACTAGTTTTTTAGCTTCCTGCTTTATAGGCATTTGGGGAAACTTTAAACGGGATCACGTGGTGGGTTGAATCCTCATCCCAACCAACATGATTTTTATACAATGCTGGAGCTAGAGCTAGAGCAACCGCCCACTCCTGCGCATATGCATGTTTTAAATGTATGGGAACGAGGTCGGAAAAGGCTGGAAAAATTATCGTTTCTCCCCTAGGGCACTCCATGATGAATGCTGGCGGCCAGTCTTGTTCTGCTAATAGAATGTCATAACCAGATGACAGATTTTTCCAAAAGAGACCTTTAATTTTCCTGGACTTGTCCCCCTCCAGCCTGAGTGTTATCTCATGTAACTTATGTGGGACACTTACCCGAGTATCAGGTGTTTCCACCGTGATATACTCACTCAACTCCGCTGTCACCAGAAATTCCTTCAGGTTCTGGCGAGCTATCGTTACTTCTGCCGCGCTGTCTAGCATCGTCAGAGCCCATTCCCCGTTCAGAAGCTGTGTCCTCAGAATTCTGGGCATGTCTGATCTTGAGACCTGCTACCTTCTTCTTTTTGAACTGAGGTTTCTGTTTTTGTTTATCTTCTTTTTAGGTGCGTAGTCCGCAGCGCGTTGCGTGTCTCTGGACTTTGTACGCTCCTCTGACCGTCCTTTCCTCTCTGAGTTTTTTGATGAACCCTGAAAGGAACGAGAGGAACGTGTATCAGTATCCTGATACCTGTCGGGTTTTTTAATATTATCCCTATTCCTGAGGTTATACCTCCTTTCAGAGGGCTCCTGTTGAGGAGACCTACCTCTGGATTGAGATCTGCTGTCTGTAGACTTTTGTTGTTTTTTATTTTCCCACCTCTTTTTAGAAGAAGTAGGCGTCTGCTTTGTAGTGTCCTTTTCAGGACTGCCCACCAGTTGTGGTTTTAATGCTTTTCCACCTAGACTGTCTCTGCCTAATTCTGCATACGCAGTTTCAATTATTTTGGGTAGTTCGTGTTGTTGATCTATTGGACCGAACTCCCTTAGGCGTTGGCGGATCGCCACTGAAGCTGCTTCCCCCTTAATGTTAGCTAGTATTATGGCTGATACCTGGTCAAAGGTATTTAGTAACTTCATCCCTAAGTTAAGGGCAGGCTCTGCTCCGTACTCATTTTGTATCTGTCTCAAAACGTCAGGTACTACTGCTAATGACAGGATACCATGTGTTCTGGTATATATGGCAGCAAAGACTGAACGCCAAGAGGTGCAGTCCTCTACGTGTGGTGTGATCCCCACGGGCAAGCAGATTGTTAGAATTCTGTGTTTTTCATAGGTGGTAGTATTCGGGAATACTGCCTCAAGCGGAGTTATTTTCTGAGCTATCCAGAATGGTATATGTTCGCGTTTTGCGGTCATTTTGACCATTACCGCGTGTAATGTTTGTGGAGTAATTTTATTTCCTGTAACCTGAACTGGAGTACTATTTGCTGCAGCTGGTGCAGGTTGGATTGTTAAAGTCCTCATGACGAATTGTGTCAGGTTTCTGTAGATTTTAATTAAATCTCTGTGTTTTACGAGTAATTCTGGCTGTGGCATTGTTCCAATGTCAGGGTGCGGTGTGTAAGCCGCTAGTATCGGCCATGTGGCCCCGTCTCCTCCGAGCGGGCCTAATCTTACTCTTTGTCGTACGTGGAGTAGGGCGCCATTAAACCAGTAATGATGTTCCTGGTAAGTGAGTGGAATCTCTATGTCCTCAAACGGGGCATATTCCAGTGGTGCATCTCCTGCTATGTAGTAGTGAAATGTATTTGTTATTGCATTTGCTGCTGGGAATGTAACCCATGAATAGAACACCTCTGTTTTGTTTGATTCGTGTGCCTCAATCACGAAAACAACCATGCCTCCTTTGGCTGGTAAGCCATTTTCTAATAGTCTTATGGTGACTGTCCTTCTGAATTTTGGTGCAATCTGTATTGCATCCTCAGGATCTTCTTCTCCCAGGTCAACTCTCTCATCCCCTGAACCAGGCATGTTTAGAGGAAGAAGTGTTCACAGGGAACTAAGATGAGGTGTTATGCACAATTTAGGAACTAAATGTCCTTCAAGCTCGATTAACCACCAGCCAATAAATAGTATTCTCGTACTACTCAGCTGTGGCGGAGTTTGTGCCCACCCACTCCAGACGTCTCTGGGATTTTGTGAGTAGGTTCTCTGAGAATAGCACGACTGAACTACTCAGATTCTACTGTTAAATAAGTACCAAACCAACGTTGGTGTCGCCATGTTGTGTAGTTCCTATAGTACCCATGCAGGACCTGCGTGGGCTTGGTGACTGACTGGTTCTGTGCACCCCCACCGCGTATGTTAGCCTGATTTGCATTAGCTAGCTCACAGTGCCACTAGACTCTCCTCTTATCGGGGGGAGATTAGTTTCTGGCAACCTTAGACCATGACAACCCAAATTCCTCAGAATCGTGGAAACAATGTACTACCTTTCGCTCAGTCACTCGTGCTTACTTATTCGGTTTGTCTCAGAGAGTTACACAGAATAAACAGTCTGGGCGTTTCAATAAGTATTTATTGAACAGCTGTTATTCTAGTGTAAAATATATGTGCTGCAGCAACCAGCAAACAATAGCAGAGATATATTATCAGCAGTACGATAAAAGCAAAGGGATAGAACACTTCTACCATATTGCAATAATCATGGATACATACATGAGTATAAAAAGCATTATGAAAAGTGCGCGTACTCCTACGAGGCCTAACTAGATGTACCTGAGTGTACCTAGTATATGTGTAAAAGCCTAAGAGCCAAGAATCCTTCTAGGATTTAGTCGAACCCCCATACCTGAATAGAGAGAGTGTGGGACCCTGTCCTGGTCTCGAGTTGGACACCCCGCAAGGGCTGTGTTAGACCACTGTCAGCTGGAGCGACTGCATGCAGGAGCCTCAGCGTCTCTGGTCAGTGTTTCAGCATGGAAGTCTCGGTTCCCTCTGTCTTACTGGGGTAAGATGTGGTATATTTATACCCTGAAGACTCTGGTTGCTTCGTATGGTTTGTATTGGCCATGTTAGACTTGAGGAAGACGTCAGGGGTGAACTTTGTACATACATATTATGCAGGTGGTGTATTTCTAGAGAGCCATGCATAATTGATGAGTACAGTGTGGGCCTGTGTTTGGGAAAAACCCTGCTGTATTCAAAACCACAGAATAGATAACGTTCAGCCCTCAGAGCATGTTGTGTACTAGTGAGGACCAATGTAGGTGAAAGATCATGCCTATATAAGGAATCATGACTATAATAGGACATGTACAGTTATGACCGTAATAGGGCATATGCGGCTTTGACCATAATAGGGCAAGTACGAATATGACCGTATTAGGGCAAATATGAATACGTCCATTTTAGGGCATGTATGAACGGGTCTACATTAGGGCCTCTATACGGGACATAACACCACAGGAACCTTTAGCCACACCTACAGCTCGAACTGCTGAACGGATTTACACCAAATTCGGCAGGGAGGTAGATGTTGGTTCAAGGAAGTGCCTTTTGCATATTTGGTGTAAATCCGTTCAGTAGTTTTTGCGAAATGTAAGCCGAAAATTATAGTGATATCGCTGCTCACGGATATTTCGCAACAGTTTTCACGATTACTCGTGAATGTACGCGCCAACGGGAATGCTCTGATTAGCTGGACAGAACCTGAACAGAAAGGTGCGTCTGCCATTTTATTGATCGGGAATGGTTCCCGGGGCTGAAAATTTCTGAAAAAGCTAACATAGGGGGTCAGAGTAGAGGTACTCTGACCCCATGTTTGAGAAATGGGGGTGTTGGTGACACAAGTTATGCGTCCAAATTTGATTTTCTTAATCGCACACGATATTCGTGATGACGCCGCGACCGCCAGCACACACCCCGTGTACCATCACGGGGATGTCGCGACGTCATCGCGAATATTGGGGAAAATAGAAAAAATATATCAGTGAATCATTAATACGTATTGTGAATCATTAATACACATTGTTTTAGAGATATTGAGATTCTGATAAATGTTTTATAGAGTTATTTATTTAGTGCGTTATCTACTGTTATAGTTAGAATTGATTATATAATTATAATTTTTGAATGTGGTGGTGGCTATTGAATTCCTGCTTTTGCTTTCTGCTTTCGTGACGTAACCGCGCGGATCGTGATTACTGACGTCATCGCGATCTCCGGCCTCACAGCTAAAACAGAAAATATGTTTTAGAGATGGTTGTTCTAGAAATACACTAGAAAAGCACGAGTTTGAAGTGCACAGTAATAAACCCCTAGTGTGTAAAATACTGTTATATGTGTGCATATATGTGTTTTCACTTTATGGAAAAGGCGCAATCGTCGCGGTTAACAGAGACATCACGACGCCCCAAATATCCACGGAAAATAGGTCTTAAAGATGGTTTTTAAAGAAACTTGGTACAAAAATATGAGTTTAAACATGCCTTGAAAGAAGTATGTATGTAGTAATATGTGTAGTGCAATGTTCAGAATGGATATTTTTATATATGTTTGGATGTGTTGGTGGTCATTGAATGTCTGCTTTTGTTTTCTGATTTCGCAATGTGTCCGCCAGGATCCCCAAAAACTAAAAAAAAAAAGACTTTAGAAAAAAACTTTACAATATTTCGGGTACTAGGGTGGCTCTGACAAGTTGGTTGTGTGAAAGTGGGTAG
This sequence comes from Calotriton arnoldi, assembly GCA_963921515.1. Lineage (NCBI taxonomy): Eukaryota > Metazoa > Chordata > Amphibia > Caudata > Salamandridae > Calotriton > Calotriton arnoldi. Next base: position 2,056,541 of record CAWUFW010001810.1, on the reverse strand, counting down.
GAACTCCTCAGTAGAGAATATTTACGGGTTGATGGACATGCTGGCAATTTTCTCAGGTATAATCCCACCCGTAGCGTGGTCATTGAATGTCTGCTTTTGTTTTCCGTTTTCACGTGTCCACGGGGATCGCGACGTCGTCGCAAAGATCCCCAAAAACGAAATAAAAAACCCTTTAGAAAAAACTTCACAATATTTTGGGTTCTAGGGTGGCTCCGACAAGAGCCATTGCGTTGGTTGTGTGTATATGGCTGCTACACATAAGCCCAGATGCAGAGTTTAAGGTTACTTATAAATACCCTGTTGCCTTCATCTGTAAAATGTACTCCATCATTTCTATAAATTCCATGCATGTGAAAACACAGATTGTTGTTATAGATACAGCCAATGCGATGGTCTCTGAGGAATGCAGAAACAGTTTTATTAACATGTTTCCTGGCTTTGTCAATCTGTGGACAGAACTGATTTCACCACTTCCATTTCTGTCTTTGGAATATATTAGAGTACACCAAAATAGTGTGAGGGAAAAGCGAGATCAGTTCTACAAAGGTTTCTTTCATTAGGATTTCCAGTCCTACCCCAGTCAATGTGCCTAGGTCATTGCCAACACAGCGCACAATCATGAGGTTAGGAGCTCGGCAATCCACAATGGTTTTAGCCAAAGCCAGCAACTGAAGAAACTTTAACCCTCTCTGGCCAAACCAAGTAATCTCTACATTTGGCAAACCCAAGTCCCTGTCAATACCTCTTTTTTGCAGCCTCTTTAGCCAAATAGATATAGCTGTGGCCCACAATCCATACCCTAAGCATTTTGAAGTGAAGGAGCAATAGTAATCAGCAGAAGGCTGGAGCAGAATGCAGTAGTTTTCCAAAGGAAAAACAGTTACAATTGAGGTGTTTAAAAAAAAGATATATTTCATTGGTTGCTGTCAGCATGAAAGTGAATAAAATTAGGTAGTGTGTTGGATGCCTTAGCAAGCAGTCTTATTAATGGCTATTGTATAAAAAAAAGAAATGTAATACAGACATGGTTATGCTTTTGAATCTGTGGTGTAAAGCACACCTGCTGTATCTTATTTGGAAGTAGCATGTTCCTTCTACAATGTGCTGTGAACTTGTGACCTACTGGTTTCACTGGGTTGGTAGGTACACTGAGCTAAGTGTATTGGGGCGGAAGGGTGTTAAAGAGACAGAACATTTTTTTTAAAGTTGAGGAGTGATGACACAATTTAAGTAATGGCAAGCTTTAATTTCCAACTCAGGACTGTGTAATAAACAGTTGTTCAGTATTTAAATGTAAAAAAAATGAAGCTAGCTATAGATTTGAACTCCCATTTTTTTCACAATTACTCTGCGATGATCGCAAAAAACAAAATGTAAAAACGCGCAACAGGAACCTCGTTTTGAAAGAAAAGGAATAACAGATGCTAACCATTCACAAATGGAGATGCAGTAGTCTAAAATGAAAGACATGATTTCATTTGCTGTCTCTCATGATGATAGAGTGGAAAGTTTAAGAGGTTGCCTTTTTAGAGTTGCTTTCTATGAGAGTGGTGTACCATTCTTGTGCTTAGTTTTTACAAATCTTAACAGTCTCAAAACTATCCAGAAAGAGCTAAAACAACAATATAATCTACGAACTCAATTCGTTGGTATTTATATAACTTTTTAATTATATAAAAAATGTATATTGGAAATGAAGATGTATATGGGTGTTTGATTAAAAAGAGTATCACAGTGATGTGAAAAAAATATATCAGATGAACTGTATGTTGCAGAGGGTATGTGTTTAAGATGTTAGTACTGTTGAAAATTACCATGAGCAATGCCTTTAACAAGGACAATGTTTTAAATGTCTAAGCATTATGTGCAGAATAGATACATCTATATTATTTTCATTCTGGGAGTTGTGGTAGTTTTAGTCACATTATTAAACAGGAGTACTGTAGTCATGAATAAAACATAAGAATATGTGCTGGGCCTGTATATAAATTATAAAGTAGTAATAATCGTTAGGTATGTATTAGGAAGTGTTTGTCAATGTGGTTTTTAACTTATATGATCGGTTTGCATATGTTTAGATGGTGATATATGATTTTTCTTGCTGCAGATAGTTATATGTACGATGAGACTGTTGAGTTTACTTAAAGATGCAGAGAACTATATAATTTTGGAAAGATGGCCTGAAGGTGTATATCTTTTATGAAATCACATATATGTTTAAACAGTGAACTATGTTCTTGAAGGCTGTTGAAAATTTCATGTATATAGTGAGGGTGGTGCATTTCTTTCAACATGCTCTGTTTAAAATTGGGGAGGGGTAATAGTGAAGAATGTCTTTTGAGAGTTTGTGTGCTAGCTTCACTTGGCATGTAACCTTTCTTTGAGAAATTCTGAAAATATGTTTTAAAGACACACAAAATATGTGCTAAATGATGTAGGTATGCCATTAGGAAAAGGTTTTGTGCTTTTAAAAAGGGAGAATTGTTGTTTTCAGTTTTAGAAACTTATTAATGCATGTGATCGCTGAGTAACAGAGCAATGTATACTCTTAGAGAGCCATGTATGCAATTATATATCAAGTATGATATCTAGACTTATTCAATCACCCAGGCACAACACATGCACTCTTCCGATCACGCAGGCACTAATTATGTACTCATTGAACTACACAGGCAACACCCATGCGTTCATCCAATCACCCAGATAGTAGCAATACAGTTATGTGAATACACAGGCACTAACTATGCAGATATGGGGCCACTGATGTAGTTCATACATACTCAGGGAATCATGCAGGCACTACTTATATTCTGAGGGAATTATTTAGGCACTATCTATGCACTCATCCAATCATCCAGGGAGTATTGCTGTACTCAACCATAAACACATGTATTTACAAGTTTTAGTGAGGAATGTGTACTCTTTTAGAACCATCTGGCGAATTATATATGTAACCTGTCATGCTGTTTGCATGTACTCTGAAGGGTTAGAGAGGTATATGCTGTCATACAGATTAATGAGCAGATTTTTTATATGCAGTGTTTCTCAAAATATAAATCTGACACATCTAAGTAGGAAAGTACTGAAACACTAAATCTACCAGTGACACAGTGGTAGAGAGGCACAGAAATAGCTCTCATGTTGTGTTTTCGGATTTAGAGTATTGAGACACTGTACATACTTTTACACTTTGGTTGATGTTTATTTTAAAATTTACTACAAAAGGCATAAAGTGGCCTTTTACCGTGTATAAGTGAGAACTGAGATATAGTGCAGCTGTGTAGCAGGAGGGGGTGCTAAAATATTAAAAGGTAAGATATAAATACATTTTTGAGTTTTGGTTTGGGATTGGTACATTGAAGTAAGTGCTTGTAGTTATGTCGGTATGTTGATTTGTAGATTTAAAACTGCAATATAACATAAAAACTATTGTTGTATTATGTGTAAGCCAGTAGTAAAGTAGCTGGTACATTGGCTAGAAACAAAATTCAAATAGTCTTTTTTTTTTACAGAACAATAACCGCATAATTACAGAACAAAAAGCTCAGAGGGAAAAGGAACAGAAGCAAGTACAGTATCTATGCAGAACTGAGACTCAAACGGGGCAAAATTAAGAAAAAGTGGTGAACGAAAAAAGAGCTATTGGTAAGAGGACAAACTCGTTTTTTAAAAATATATGTGGACATTTCCAAAGATTATGAAATAATGAAAATAAAATTCAAACTATGAGAAAGAATAACAATGGACAAAATCTATATAGCAAGAACAGGAAAGAATGTAACAAAGATGTATACACCTTAGCCAGGAGACAGAAGCAGTTTAAGGAAATCAGATCTAGGATGTTTTGTAGTAGAGTAGTTATCAATCTACTGAGAAATATTAAGAAGTATAGAAGGAGGATACATGCAGTGAAACTGAGAGAACGAGTTGAGAGAGTAGTTGCTAAGGCCTTTGCTTTGAAGGTGAAGGTTTTTATTTCGATTATAAATAGAATGAAGACTCTTGACAAAATAGTGTTGTACTTGAGGGGATAAAACCAGAAAAAAAGATTAGTGAATAGAAGTAACTTTTGTGCAGATTTTAGTGGAGAATGCATACATACTTCTAGTGTAGAGTCTTTCTTTAATGAAGAAAGCTACCTCCAGGATAATAGATTAGTTCATGCTGTTGATTACAGAGGACGATGTTATGTAATGAAGAATGGCACTCCTATAGCGAAAGAGGTGAAGGTACCTACAAATGTAGAACAAGTTATTGGAGAACAGGTACAGTGAAGGCAGAGTCAGGTGCCTGAATAGAAATGGAATTGTAGTAGTGTTTGTAGTATTCAACAGCAATCCATTGATATATCATAGAAATGTATACATATCTTTCCAAGGAGAAGTTTAAAACAGAAAATAACTACTTTACAAGGATTGGATCCTTGCAAGATTATAAAGCATACAAATTTGCGGGGACACTCACTAGCTTGTTTAAGTGTGCAAAAGCACCTTTCATCATTTCAAGATGTTAGCTGTACACCACTCAACAATGCGAACTTTAGTTAGGAGGCTATACTACGTGAAAATTCCCGCTTTATGTTTAGGAGAAATGAATATAGCACTTTGCATGGTACAGTGGCAGACGTAGAAAGGTTTGTGGTGATGTACAGTTTTGTTTCTTTGGTCCTGAGCAGGATTCTAAGGAAAATGTCTATACGCAAGTTATATGTAAGTAGGGTTACAATAAATTAGAAGATAATAAAATGAACAGCACATAGATATTATATACCCATTTTGTAAGATAATAAAATGCCTGCTAATGTAGAAAAACTATGAAGGGCCCAAAAAAAAACCAAAACAATATTTATGATTCTTTGCAGCATTGTGAAGGGCCGTTATGGACAGCACTCACTACAACTCCACAATCCATGCAGTATGATGCCATCCGGGAAAACTGTGGAGCCAAATCTTGAAGTTGCGATTGGACCTCTGAATGGACTCTGCCCCCTGTTGTTGTGGTGGCTGCTATTGAAGTCAAGTGTCCTTCAGCCTTGCGTTGCTTTCTTGGTGCTTTTACACTGTTGCTTTGGTATGTTGTTAGATGGTAAAGCATGGACGTAGTCCTGCAAGAATATTTTTCATTTGTAGCCCTTGACAATGTCTTATGACATATTGCGCAAATCTGCTCACTCTGAACTTGTCTTAAAAAATGTTCAAGATAAATGGGCATGTTCTTATTGTTTTAGTTGAAAAGTGCATTATCCAATGACATTCCTGTATTCCTTATTTCCCGGTGACATGACCTTCTGTTTTGTTTTTTATTTTTTTTATTTTGTGTGGTTTTGTAAAAATAAATTGTGGTAACAATAATGGCAACTGGGACGGGAAGAATTCAAAAACTTTGCACTGAGAAATGTGCGAAAATTTTAAAAGGGGGAAAAATAGCATGTATGATTTTTTGCAGCATAGTGAATGGCTTTAACACACTGCTCACCAACAGTTATAACAACACTACAGTCCAAGTAATACGGTTTTGAGAATGCTAGTGTGGAAATTGGAGTGGGTGTATGAAAGGTTATATTGGGGTGTGAGTGCGTACGTCAGAGATTCTGTGGATGATGTCATCAGAGATGTCATTCGAGATGTGATCAGTGATGTCACTGACCATGTCATGAGTGATGTAATATGTGAGGTCATAAGCAGTGCATTGCGATGGCGCGATTTATAGTTATCTCAGCTAACTGGAACTGCTGAATTTCTCTGGTTTTCTGCATGTGAAATCTGAGCCTAACTATAACGTCCCTATAACCTTTGGTTTTTTTAGTAAATATATTTATCACCTACTGACAATCGCCAGTAGGTAGTTATAGTTAGGATGTAGCTTCCATAGGAAGAGCGTTTTTTGATGTGCCAATAACTTTGGTGTCGTTTGATGAATCCTAGCGAAATTTTCAAAACTAGTTTGACGCTCACTTCAGTTGCTGTCTTGAGAATTTCAGGGTGATCCGCCAAGTAGGGGCTGAGCAAAAGGGGAGGGCCCAAAACGCTTTTTCCCCAATGCTAATTTCCATAGGAAACTTTAGACACAGCTATAGCCTGAACTGCTGAAAGGAATTACACCAAATTTGGCAGAAAGGTAGATGTTGGTTCAGGGAAGTGCCTTTTATTAAATGGTGTAAATCCATTCAGTAGTTGCGGAGTTATTTAGAGGTTTTTCAGATATACAACCGGGGACGCAGAGGATTCGAGACCCCTCCCGAGATCTCATGCTGAGTTATGATTGGCTGCAAACACTTCAAGGGTCCAAACAACAAAAGAGTGTGCCTTCTTAGGAGAAGAGCTAGCATGAAGGATCAAATTTGATTCTTTTGAAAGCCCTCACTCACCAACCTAGTTGGTGACATGCTTCATCATCGGGCCCCACCAGGAAGATCGAGTACCTCCCCGGTGTGCTTCAACGCCAGAATTACTGCGGAGCGGGTTAAAGTGACAAGTGCAAGTGATTGTGAAGTGAATTAAAAGGGACTAGGCTGTATCCGAAAATAAATTTATTCGTCGGTCAGTCAGGCACAGATAAAAACAAAGTGAGTGATGTAATCGCTGAAAGGATTGATCAGCTATGTCTCACTGTGTGTGGTCAACATGTTTCTGCCTCTATGATGCTACTAGTTAGGCATTCGTCAGGACCATGGTGAAGACCCCGGCGGTATGAGCACGCTAAGGCTCACCCTAACCAGGAGGTCAGATGCGTGAAAAAAGCAGGAAAATATCTTTAAAAACCTGCTATAACTGCGGGATCCTTCTTACTTATTGGAACACAGCAGATCTCTGAAAGTAAGAACAAGAACGAACAAACACACAGAAATAAGTACATTCAGTAAACATGTGGTCACAGGGCGTTCGTTGTTCCAGTTTCAGCATGCATAAGTGCTCTTCTCGGAGTGCACCGAAACTGTATCTCGGGAAGCTATGGTGCAATAGTGAGATATGAAAGTGCACATATTCTGAAAATTATTTGAAGTGGCGAAAACTGAAACCACTGATAATGTAATGATATCACATTTATAGCGCTATTTTACCTACACACCTACTATGGCGTTAAATGCAACAGAGTGTCAATGTCAGAAACGCTATAGTGACTACAACGGGCTCGTCAATGCGGTATTGTCAGGTGAGTAACAAACAAGAAGAATGGAGGTCTTACATGTAGGGTGATCACTAATCACACCCTGGGTCTCGGGAGGGGGGTGGTGGCTAGTTGGCACACCCTATAGAGAAAAAAGTAGAGAAATGATTTGAATATAAAATTCAGTCCCAATTCAGCAAGCTGGTTACTTATCTGTATCTGATCATTCAGCCCCTCTTTATCTGTGCCCAGACGATAGACCCACCTCTGTTCTTTCTCAAACAGGGACTGCAGTATGTTTCTACATAAAGTCACCTGTTCAATAACTGTCCACTGCAAGTAATTCGTAGTGTGATTATGGTGTATGTAGTGTTCACTTAGTTTAGTCGTGATTCTCCTACACCGGATGTTGCTTCTATGTTCGCCTATACGTTGTTTCACTTTCCGAGTCGTCATCCCTACATAACGCAACCCACAGGGACAGGTGATCAAGTATACCACATTTGTGGAATTGCAGTTGGTGTGGGTGCGTTGTGTCCAGGTTTTACCTGGTTCAAGATTGAGGGCCTTTGTGTGGGTAGTCAAATGACAGATACTGCAATTAGCGCAAGGAAAATGGCCCACTACTCTTGGTAAACCCCATGCTGCAGTTATAGACGGAGTGCCAATGGATTCCTCAATTTTAGGTCGTGTGTGGACCAATGAATCTCTGAGACTACGGGCCCTTTTAAAGGAAAAAAGGGGTTTCTCCCATGACCGATTGCTACTTGTAATTATTCTCCAATGTTTGTTAATCGCTTTCTTAACTGTAGTAGATGCAGCACTGTACGTAGTAACACAGGTAAGGGGAATTTCTTTTTTCATTCTGGGATTGTCTTCCAGAAGAGCCTCCCTAGGTTGGTTCCGGGCTCTTTTGTAGCTCTTATTGAGAATTCTTTCTGGGTAACCTCGATTCTTCAATTTGGAGGTAAGATTTGATGATTGGTTGCGGAAATCATCCAGTTTGCTACAGTTCCTTCTTAACCGAAGGTATTGTCCATATGGTAGGTTTTCCCGTAGGGGCCTAGGATGGAAGCTAGAAAACTCAAGTAGGTTATTTTTGGCAGTAGGTTTATAATGGGTCTTAGTAGTAAGGCCTCTCTCTGATTTAGTGATGACCACATCCAAGAATACCACCTCATGTTGATTACAGGTGTGGGTAAATTTCAGGTTCAAGTCAAGAGTGTTAATCCAGGAAAGGAAATCATTAAGAACGCACTCCGGTCCTTTCCATATCATTAGGATGTCATCAATATACCTTTTCCAAAATACTATGGAAGAGGCGTATGGATTATCGGCAGAGAGGATGAATCTGCGTTCAAAATTGTAGACGTACAGACCTGCCACACTAGGGGCAAAAGTGCTGCCCATCGAAGTTCCAGTTGATTGTAAGAACAGATTATTTTTATACTCAAAAAAATTTTTTTTGAGAGCCAGAGTGGCACATCCCAAAATAAATTCTTTAGGGGTCTGGTGATCCCAGACTGTTTCATCCAATGCCTCACCCAGTACCCCGATGGTGTCGTCCTGGGGAATGCTGGTATATAGACTCTCTATGTCAAGAGTCACTAGTATGGTTGAAGTATCATCAATGGTCACTTCTTGCAAAAGACATAAAAGACTCTTGGTGTCTTTAAGGTACGTTGATGTCTGCTGTATAAGTGGTTTTAAGAAGAAGTCACAGAACCGTGACAAGGGCTCGAGTAAGGAACCGATACCCGAAACTATGGGACGTCCTGGTGGAGGTGTCCTGTTTTTGTGCGTTTTTGGCAACGTGTAAAAATAGGGTATAACGCCTCCTCCTTCAGTCAGGAAGGCAGCCTCTTTACTGGTAATGTAGCCATTCCCTTCTGCCTCTTTTACCAGATTCTTAATTTCGGTCTTGAGTTCTAGAGAGGGGTCAATAGTAAGGGGGGTATAGTTCTTCCTATCATCAAGGAGACGTTGACATTCTTGCTCGTAGTCCCCTTTATTGTGAATTACGACCCCTCCACCCTTGTCAGCTGGTTTTATGGTGATCGCAGTATTTGATTGCAAACCTTGGAGCGCTTGATATTCCATTTTACTTAGATTTTTAAACGTGTTGCCCTCTTCAAAGTTCTCTATTTCGTGAAAAACCGCCTGTTCGAAATTTATAATTTCAGCCGGTACCCCATGAGGGGGGGTGGTGAAAGATGATTTCAACCTCAATCCTGTGTTGGCTATATTCTCCTGTGGTTCACTGGCTTCTTTACCCTCAAAGTAGGCTTTCAGTTTGAGCTTTCTAAAAAATTCCGCTAGCTCACAATGTAGTTTAAACTTGTCTAGGCGGGCTGAGGGAACAAACCCTAAACCCTTTTCTAAGACCCGTTTCTCCACAGGGGACAAAATTACATCGGAGAGATTGGTGATTAAACTCTCCTGGCAGTTGTACCTGCCTGGTGTTCCTGAGATTTGCTGCGTGTGTGGTTGCCCACTGTGTCTTCTTGTTCCCATCGCACTTGATTCTGCCCTCTCCTCCTGCCTCTTCCTCTGCGGCCTCTCTCTAAAAAAGGACGGTAGGGATTCTGATGAAAAGGCTGAGCTGGCATATAGGCCGGATTCCAGCCCATTAAGGGGAAAGGTGGTTGTTGGAAGTGCATCGGGTGCATACCGGGTCCCGGTGTTGGAAAGTGTGGCCACATAGGTTGTGCATAATTCTGTCTCGGTGTACCCCTAGTCCCACCCCTTTGTCTGAAACTCCCATTACTAGACCCACTGGTAATAGATGTACTATCATCAGAGACGTCTGAGTTAGAGTTATTTTTTGTGGGAGGTGTTGAGGCAGGGTCAGCATAGGGATAGACCTTGTCAAAGGCAAATCGTTTTAGATCTTTCTGGAATTTAATCACTTTAGATTGTGTTAAGCCATCCTTATAATCAGTGATGTCTTTATTAACTTCATCCAGTTTTTTCTTAAAGCCTGTCAATGTAGTTTTAAAATGGTTTTCAGTCTGTTGGATTTCAACCATCAAGGCTTCTGATAGTCTCAGGGCTGTCTTAATGATTAGGACAAGCCAATCGCGTGAACAATGCCACGCGATCATTGCCCATTCCTTTCTAAATATTGCATCCTCTAGGAATATTCGTGGTGCATTTCTTACCAGGAGCCCTCTTGGTGCTGTGTTTGTACGGAGATACTCAGTAAGGATGGTCCCGTGTAAGATTGTCCTAATTCTATTTCTTTTCTGCTCTGACAATTTTTCCCACTCACTGGTGTGAGTGATAGCTTGCGAGATGGTAGGATCCGCAAACATAGAAGGGCCAGCTAGGATAGCATCCACCTCTGAGGTAGAGTAGGTGAGACCCAGATTTGCCATTATGAATAAATGTTTGAAACCCGCAAATTAAGGTGATGTGGAAAAAGGGAAGGTTCTAACAATGGCGGACCTCCCTAAACTCTCACAGCTGTACGCTGCTTAACATCAATAAACAATAAGAGAGAGGGAATTTTAGAAGGAGCACTCTTGGTCCCCCAAATTATATAGTCCAAACAACAAAAGAGTGTGCCTTCTTAGGAGAAGAGCTAGCATGAAGGATCAAATTTGATTCTTTTGAAAGCCCTCACTCACCAACCTAGTTGGTGACATGCTTCATCATCGGGCCCCACCAGGAAGGTCGAGTACCTCCCCGGTGTGCTTCAACGCCAGAATTACTGCGGAGCGGGTTAAAGTGACAAGTGCAAGTGATTGTGAAGTGAATTAAAAGTGACTAGGCTGTATCCGAAAATAAATTTATTCGTCGGTCAGTCAGGCACAGATAAAAACAAAGTGAGTGATGTAATCGCTGAAAGGATTGATCAGCTATGTCTCACTGTGTGGAGTCAACATGTTTCTGCCTCTATGATGCTACTAGCTAGGCATTCGTCAGGACCATGGTGAAGACCCCGGCGCTATGAGCTCGCTAAGGCTCACCCTAACCAGGAGGTCAGATGCGTGAAAAAAGCAGGAAAATATCTTTAAAAACCTGCTATAACTGCGGGATCCTTCTTACTTATTGGAACCCAGCAGATCTCTGAAAGAAAGAACAAGAACGAACAAACACACAGAAATAAGTGCATTCAGTAAACATGTGGTCACAGGGCGTTCGTTGTTCCAGTTTCAGCATGCATAAGTGCTCTTCTCGGAGTGCACCGAAACTGTATCTCGGGAAGCTATGGTGCAATAGTGAGATATGAAAGTGCACATATTCTGAAAATTATTTGAAGTGGCGAAAACTGAAACCATTGATAATGTAATGATATCACATTTATAGCGCTATTTTACCTACACGCCTACTATGGCGTTAAATGCAACAGAGCGTCAATGTCAGAAACGCTATAGTGACTAGAACGGGCTCGTCAATGCGGTATTGTCAGGTGAGTAACAAACAAGAAGAATGGAGGTCTTACATGTAGGGTGATCACTAATCACACCCTGGGTCTCGGGAGGGGGTGGTGGCTAGTTGGCACACCCTATAGAGAAAAAAGTAGAGAAATGATTTGAATATAAAATTCAGTCCCAATTCAGCAAGCTGGTTACTTATCTGTATCCTCGCGCTGCTAAGATTACACTCACGCCGGGAAAGCCAAGCTCCCGCTTGGTACCTGTTCGAACCCTCAAAAACCGGACCCCGTCAATAGAAGGGCCGGTGTTCCACATGTTTTTATAGGGGAGTATGAGGAGAGATCCGTGGACCTCGGTTTGTGCGTCGGTGTCCCTGGGAGGGCCCTGGTAGCTACGTCATTACGTGTACGACAACCAAATGGCCAATCAGGATGTGAGGAAATGGATCATGTGGCCCGCAGCGTCACAAAAAAGACTCAAACGCTGACTTCAGTCATACCGCTGCGGAAAGAAACACAACGAGCCCGTTCTAGTCACTATAGCGTTTCTGACATTGACGCTCTGTTGCATTTAACGCCATAGTAGGCGTGTAGGTAAAATAGCGCTATAAATGTGATATCATTACATTATCAGTGGTTTCAGTTTTCGCCACTTCAAATAATTTTCAGAATATGTGCACTTTCATATCTCACTATTGCACCATAGCTTCCCGAGATACAGTTTCGGTGCACTCCGAGAAGAGCACTTATGCATGCTGAAACTGGAACAACGAACGCCCTGTGACCACATGTTTACTGAATGTACTTATTTCTGTGTGTTTGTTCGTTCTTGTTCTTTCTTTCAGAGATCTGCTGGGTTCCAATAAGTAAGAAGGATCCCGCAGTTATAGCAGGTTTTTAAAGATATTTTCCTGCTTTTTTCACGCATCTGACCTCCTGGTTAGGGTGAGCCTTAGCGTGCTCATACCGCCGGGGTCTTCACCATGGTCCTGACGAATGCCTAGCTAGTAGCATCATAGAGGCAGAAACATGTTGACCACACACAGTGAGACATAGCTGATCAATCCTTTCAGCGATTACATCACTCACTTTGTTTTTATCTGTGCCTGACTGACCGACGAATAAATTTATTTTCGGATACAGCCTAGTCACTTTTAATTCACTTCACAATCACTTGCACTTGTCACTTTAACCCGCTCCGCAGTAATTCTGGCGTTGAAGCACACCGGGAGGTACTCGACCTTCCTGGTGGGGCCCGATGATGAAGCATGTCACCAACTAGGTTGGTGAGTGAGGGCTTTCAAAAGAATCAAATTTGATCCTTCATGCTAGCTCTTCTCCTAAGAAGGCACACTCTTTTGTTGTTTGGACTATATAATTTGGGGGACCAAGAGTGCTCCTTCTAAAATTCCCTCTCTCTCTTATTGTTTATTGATGTTAAGCAGCGTACAGCTGTGAGAGTTTAGGGAGGTCCGCCATTGTTAGAACCTTCCCTTTTTCCGCATCACCTTAATTTGCGGGTTTCAAACATTTATTCATAATGGCAAATCTGGGTCTCACCTACTCTACCTCAGAGGTGGATGCTATCCTAGCTGGCCCTTCTATGTTTGCGGATCCTACCATCTCGCAAGCTATCACTCACACCAGTGAGTGGGAAAAATTGTCAGAGCAGAAAAGAAATAGAATTAGGACAATCTTACACGGGACCATCCTTACTGAGTATCTCCGTACAAACACAGCACCAAGAGGGCTCCTGGTAACAAATGCACCACGAATCTTCCTAGAGGATGCAATATTTAGAAAGGAATGGGCAATGATCGCGTGGCATTGTACACGCGATTGGCTTGTCCTAATCATTAAGACAGCCCTGAGACTATCAGAAGCCTTGATGGTTGAAATCCAACAGACTGAAAACCATTTTAAAACTACATTGACAGGCTGTAAGAAAAAACTGGATGAAGTTAATAAAGACATCACTGATTATAAGGATGGCTTAACACAATCTAAAGTGATTAAATTCCAGAAAGATCTAAAACGATTTGCCTTTAACAAGGTCCATCCCTATGCTGACCCTGCCTACACACCTCCCACAAAAATAACTCTAACTCAGACGTCTCTGATGATAGTACATCTACTACCAGTGGGTCTAGTAATGGGAGTTTCAGACAAAGACAAAGGGGTGGGACTAGGGGTACACCGAGACAGAATTATGCACAACCTATGTGGCCACACTTTCCAACACCGGGACCCGGTATGCACCCGATGCACTTCCAACAACCACCTTTCCCCTTAATGGGCTGGAATCCGGCCTATATGCCAGCTCAGCCTTTTCATCAGAATCCCTACCGTCCTTTTTAGAGAGAGGCCGCAGAGGCAGGAGGAGAGGGCAGAATCAAGTGCGATGGGAACAAGAAGACACAGTGGGCAAACACACACGCAGCAAATCTCAGGAACACCAGGCAGGTACAACTGCCAGGAGAGTTTAATCACCAATCTCTCCGATGTAATTTTGTCCCCTGTGGAGAAACGGGTCTTAGAAAAGGGTTTAGGGTTTGTTCCCTCAGCCCGCCTAGACAAGTTTAAACTACATTGTGAGCTAGCGGAATTTTTAGAAAGCTCAAACTGAAAGCCTACTTTGAGGGTAAAGAAGCCAGTGAACCACAGGAGAATCCAGCCAACACAGGATTGAGGTTAAAATCATCTTTCACCCTCCCCCTCATGGGGTACCGGCTGAAATTATAACTTTCGAACAGGCGGTTTTTCACGAAATAGAGAACTTTGAAGAGGGCAACACGTTTAAAAATCTAAGTAAAATGGAATATCAAGCGCTCCAAGGTTTGCAATCAAATACTGCGATCACCATAAAACCAGCTGACAAGGGTGGAGGGGTCGTAATTCAGAATAAAGGGGACTACGAGCAAGAATGTCAACGTCTCCTTGATGATAGGAAGAACTATACCCCCTTACTATTGACCCTCTCTAGAACTCAAGACCGAAATTAAGAATCTGGTAAAAGAGGCAGAAGGGAATGGCTACATTACCAGTAAAGAGGCTGCCTTCCTGACTGAAGGAGGAGGCGTTATACCCTATTTTTACACGTTGCCAAAACGCACAAAAACAGGACACCTCCACCAGGACGTCCCATCGTTTCGGGTATCGGTTCCTTACTCGAGCCCTTGTCACGGTTCTGTGACTTCTTCTTAAAACCACTTATACAGCAGACATCAACGTACCTTAAAGACACCAAGAGTCTTTTATGTCTTTTGCAAGAAGTGACCATTGATGATACTTCAACCATACTAGTGACTCTTGACATAGAGAGTCTATATACCAGCATTCCCCAGGACGACACCATCAGGGTACTGGGTGAGGCATTGGATGAAACAGTCTGGGATCACCAGACCCTAAAGAATTTATTTTGGGATGTGCAACTCTGGCTCTCAAAAAGAATTTTTTTGAGTATAAAAATAATCTGTTCTTACAATCAACTGGAACTTCGATGGGCAGCACTTTTGCCCCTAGTGTGGCAGGTCTGTACGTCTACAATTTTGAACGCAGATTCATCCTCTCTGCCGATAATCCATACGCCTCTTCCATAGTATTTTGGAAAAGGTATATTGATGACATCCTAATGATATGGAAAGGACCGGAGTGCGTTCTTAATGATTTCCTTTCCTGGATTAACACTCTTGACTTGAACCTGAAATTTACCCACACCTGTAATCAACATGAGGTGGTATTCTTGGATCTGGTCATCACTAAATCAGAGAGAGGCCTTACTACTAAGACCCATTATAAACCTACTGCCAAAAATAACCTACTTGAGTTTTCTAGCTTCCATCCTAGGCCCCTACTGGAAAACCTACCATATGGACAATACCTTCGGTTAAGAAGGAACTGTAGCAAACTGGATGATTTCCGCAACCAATCATCAAATCTTACCTCCAAATTGAAGAATCGAGGTTACCCAGAAAGAATTCTCAATAAGAGCTACAAAAGAGCCCGGAACCAACCTAGGGAGGCTCTTCTGGAAGACAATCCCAGAATGAAAAATAAATTCCCCTTACCTGTGTTACTACGTACAGTACTGCATCTACTACAGTTAAGAAAGCGATTAACAAACATTGGAGAATAATTACAAGTAGCGATCGGTCATGGGAGAAACCCCTTTTTCCTTTAAAAGGGGCCGTAGTCTCAGAGATTCATTGGTCCACACACGACCTAAAATTGAGGAATCCATTGGCACTCCGTCTATAACTGCAGCATGGGGTTTACCAAGAGTAGTGGGCCATTTTCCTTGCGCTAATTGCAGTATCTGTCATTTGACTACCCACACAAAGGCCCTCAATCTTGAACCAGGTAAAACCTGGACACAACGCACCCACACCAACTGCAATTCCACAAATGTGGTATACTTGGTCACCTGTCCCTGTGGGTTGCGTTATGTAGGGATGACGACTCGGAAAGTGAAACAACGTATAGGCGAACATAGAAGCAACATCCGGTGTAGGAGAATCACGACTAAACTAAGTGAACACTACATACACCATAATCACACTACGAATTACTTGCAGTGGACAGTTATTGAACAGGTGACCTTATGTAGAAACATACCGCAGTCCCTGTTTGAGAAAGAACAGAGGTGGGTCTATCGTCTGGGCACAGATAAAGAGGGGCTGAATGATCACATTCCTTGGAGTACTGTACTCAGAAGCTAACAGAATTATATTCCAAATTTCTGTTCAGGCTCATGACCCCCACTAGAGATTTTTTGACCTATACCCTCGGCACATGTGTAAATTATAGACACTCCTTGTTAGGGTCTCTTTTGACATTATCTGTTACAGTCTGACCATCTATAGACGTATTATACATTTTCATGGACTGACACAGCCACATGACATGACATACAAGCAAGTAATGCACGTAAGAGGACAGACATAACCTCTATGCATGAGAGAGGCTAATGTATTTGCCTTTCTGCCAAATAATACCCCTGTTTTTTCATTCTTTAGCTTCTTTTATCATCCCTTTTATAATAATAAAAGAATTCTTTTCCCCTCGCCTCTTTCGTAATTGACATTTGACACTGGGCGCCTACCGCCTGTCAATAAAGTTTTGTTGTGTTTCTTTCCGCAGGGGTATGACTGAAGTCAGCGTTTGAGTCTTTTTTGTGACGCTGCGGGCCACATGATCCATTTCTTCACATCCTGATTGGCCATTTGGTTGTCGTACACGTAATGACGTAGCTACCAGGGCCCTCCCAGGGACACCGACGCACAAACCGAGGTCCACGGATCTCTCCTCATACTCCCCTATAAAAACATGTGGAACACCGGCCCTTCTATCGACGGGGTCCGGTTTTTTGAGGGTTCGAACAGGTACCAAGCGGGTGCTTGGCTTTCCCGGCGTGAGTGTAATCTTAGCAGCGCGAGGATACAGATAAGTAACCAGCTTGCTGAATTGGGACTGAATTTTATATTCAAATCATTTCTCTACTTTTTTCTCTATAGGGTGTGCCAACTAGCCACCAACCCCCTCCCGAGACCCAGGGTGTGATTAGTGATCACCCTACATGTAAGACCTCCATTCTTCTTGTTTGTTACTCACCTGACAATACCGCATTGACGAGCCCGTTCTAGTCACTATAGCGTTTCTGACATTGACACTCTGTTGCATTTAACGCCATAGTAGGCGTGTAGGTAAAATAGCGCTATAAATGTGATATCATTACATTATCAGTGGTTTCAGTTTTCGCCACTTCAAATAATTTTCAGAATATGTGCACTTTCATATCTCACTATTGCACCATAGCTTCCCGAGATACAGTTTCGGTGCACTCCGAGAAGAGCACTTATGCATGCTGAAACTGGAACAACGAACGCCCTGTGACCACATTTTTACTGAATGTACTTATTTCTGTGTGTTTGTTCGTTCTTGTTCTTTCTTTCAGAGATCTGCTGGGTTCCAATAAGTAAGAAGGATCCCGCAGTTATAGCAGGTTTTTAAAGATATTTTCCTGCTTTTTTCACGCATCTGACCTCCTGGTTAGGGTGAGCCTTAGCGTGCTCATACCGCCGGGGTCTTCACCATGGTCCTGACGAATGCCTAGCTAGTAGCATCATAGAGGCAGAAACATGTTGACCACACACAGTGAGACATAGCTGATCAATCCTTTCAGCGATTACATCACTCACTTTGTTTTTATCTGTGCCTGACTGACCGACGAATAAATTTATTTTCGGATACAGCCTAGTCACTTTTAATTCACTTCACAATCACTTGCACTTGTCACTTTAACCCGCTCCGCAGTAATTCTGGCGTTGAAGCACACCGGGGAGGTACTCGACCTTCCTGGTGGGGCCCGATGATGAAGCATGTCACCAACTAGGTTGGTGAGTGAGGGCTTTCAAAAGAATCAAATTTGATCCTTCATGCTAGCTCTTCTCCTAAGAAGGCACACTCTTTTGTTGTTTGGACTATATAATTTGGGGGACCAAGAGTGCTCCTTCTAAAATTCCCTCTCTCTCTTATTGTTTATTGATGTTAAGCAGCGTACAGCTGTGAGAGTTTAGGGGAGGTCCGCCATTGTTAGAACCTTCCCTTTTTCCGCATCACCTTAATTTGCGGGTTTCAAACATTTATTCATAATGGCAAATCTGGGTCTCACCTACTCTACCTCAGAGGTGGATGCTATCCTAGCTGGCCCTTCTATGTTTGCGGATCCTACCATCTCGCAAGCTATCACTCACACCAGTGAGTGGGAAAAATTGTCAGAGCAGAAAAGAAATAGAATTAGGACAATCTTACACGGGACCATCCTTACTGAGTATCTCCGTACAAACACAGCACCAAGAGGTCTCCTGGTAACAAATGCACCACGAATCTTCCTAGAGGATGCAATATTTAGAAAGGAATGGGCAATGATCGCGTGGCATTGT
The DNA here is from genome assembly GCA_963921515.1 of Calotriton arnoldi. Lineage (NCBI taxonomy): Eukaryota > Metazoa > Chordata > Amphibia > Caudata > Salamandridae > Calotriton > Calotriton arnoldi. The sequence continues at coordinate 2,038,112 of CAWUFW010001810.1, read as the reverse complement.
ACACGCGATTGGCTTGTCCTAATCATTAAGACAGCCCTGAGACTATCAGAAGCCTTGATGGTTGAAATCCAACAGACTGAAAACCATTTTAAAACTACATTGACAGGCTGTAAGAAAAAACTGGATGAAGTTAATAAAGACATCACTGATTATAAGGATGGCTTAACACAATCTAAAGTGATTAAATTCCAGAAAGATCTAAAACGATTTGCCTTTGACAAGGTCCATCCCTATGCTGACCCTGCCTACACACCTCCCACAAAAAATAACTCTAACTCAGACGTCTCTGATGATAGTACATCTACTACCAGTGGGTCTAGTAATGGGAGTTTCAGACAAAGACAAAGGGGTGGGACTAGGGGTACACCGAGACAGAATTATGCACAACCTATGTGGCCACACTTTCCAACACCGGGACCCGGTATGCACCCGATGCACTTCCAACAACCACCTTTCCCCTTAATGGGCTGGAATCCGGCCTATATGCCAGCTCAGCCTTTTCATCAGAATCCCTACCGTCCTTTTTTAGAGAGAGGCCGCAGAGGCAGGAGGAGAGGGCAGAATCAAGTGCGATGGGAACAAGAAGACACAGTGGGCAAACACACACGCAGCAAATCTCAGGAACACCAGGCAGGTACAACTGCCAGGAGAGTTTAATCACCAATCTCTCCGATGTAATTTTGTCCCCTGTGGAGAAACGGGTCTTAGAAAAGGGTTTAGGGTTTGTTCCCTCAGCCCGCCTAGACAAGTTTAAACTACATTGTGAGCTAGCGGAATTTTTTAGAAAGCTCAAACTGAAAGCCTACTTTGAGGGTAAAGAAGCCAGTGAACCACAGGAGAATCCAGCCAACACAGGATTGAGGTTAAAATCATCTTTCACCCCTCCCCCTCATGGGGTACCGGCTGAAATTATAACTTTCGAACAGGCGGTTTTTCACGAAATAGAGAACTTTGAAGAGGGCAACACGTTTAAAAATCTAAGTAAAATGGAATATCAAGCGCTCCAAGGTTTGCAATCAAATACTGCGATCACCATAAAACCAGCTGACAAGGGTGGAGGGGTCGTAATTCAGAATAAAGGGGACTACGAGCAAGAATGTCAACGTCTCCTTGATGATAGGAAGAACTATACCCCCCTTACTATTGACCCCTCTCTAGAACTCAAGACCGAAATTAAGAATCTGGTAAAAGAGGCAGAAGGGAATGGCTACATTACCAGTAAAGAGGCTGCCTTCCTGACTGAAGGGGGAGGCGTTATACCCTATTTTTACACGTTGCCAAAAACGCACAAAAACAGGACACCTCCACCAGGACGTCCCATCGTTTCGGGTATCGGTTCCTTACTCGAGCCCTTGTCACGGTTCTGTGACTTCTTCTTAAAACCACTTATACAGCAGACATCAACGTACCTTAAAGACACCAAGAGTCTTTTATGTCTTTTGCAAGAAGTGACCATTGATGATACTTCAACCATACTAGTGACTCTTGACATAGAGAGTCTATATACCAGCATTCCCCAGGACGACACCATCAGGGTACTGGGTGAGGCATTGGATGAAACAGTCTGGGATCACCAGACCCCTAAAGAATTTATTTTGGGATGTGCAACTCTGGCTCTCAAAAAGAATTTTTTTGAGTATAAAAATAATCTGTTCTTACAATCAACTGGAACTTCGATGGGCAGCACTTTTGCCCCTAGTGTGAAAGGTCTGTACGTCTACAATTTTGAACGCAGATTCATCCTCTCTGCCGATAATCCATACGCCTCTTCCATAGTATTTTGGAAAAGGTATATTGATGACATCCTAATGATATGGAAAGGACCGGAGTGCGTTCTTAATGATTTCCTTTCCTGGATTAACACTCTTGACTAGTGGAGAGGTGTGGTGCAGCGGCCAGGGCAGCTGACTTCGGAGCAACAGGGTTCACGGTTCGATCCCCGGCTCCGGCGGCAGCTCAGCTCAGCACCATGTGACTCTGGGCAATAGCTCACTTAATTTCCACTACGGCCCCCAGCGCCTTGAGACCCGTAAGGGTGAGTAGTTCGCGCTTTACAAATACGGATTTTGACTTGAACCTGAAATTTACCCACACCTGTAATCAACATGAGGTGGTATTCTTGGATGTGGTCATCACTAAATCAGAGAGAGGCCTTACTACTAAGACCCATTATAAACCTACTGCCAAAAATAACCTACTTGAGTTTTCTAGCTTCCATCCTAGGCCCCTACGGGAAAACCTACCATATGGACAATACCTTCGGTTAAGAAGGAACTGTAGCAAACTGGATGATTTCCGCAACCAATCATCAAATCTTACCTCCAAATTGAAGAATCGAGGTTACCCAGAAAGAATTCTCAATAAGAGCTACAAAAGAGCCCGGAACCAACCTAGGGAGGCTCTTCTGGAAGACAATCCCAGAATGAAAAAAGAAATTCCCCTTACCTGTGTTACTACGTACAGTACTGCATCTACTACAGTTAAGAAAGCGATTAACAAACATTGGAGAATAATTACAAGTAGCGATCGGTCATGGGAGAAACCCCTTTTTTCCTTTAAAAGGGGCCGTAGTCTCAGAGATTCATTGGTCCACACACGACCTAAAATTGAGGAATCCATTGGCACTCCGTCTATAACTGCAGCATGGGGTTTACCAAGAGTAGTGGGCCATTTTCCTTGCGCTAATTGCAGTATCTGTCATTTGACTACCCACACAAAGGCCCTCAATCTTGAACCAGGTAAAACCTGGACACAACGCACCCACACCAACTGCAATTCCACAAATGTGGTATACTTGGTCACCTGTCCCTGTGGGTTGCGTTATGTAGGGATGACGACTCGGAAAGTGAAACAACGTATAGGCGAACATAGAAGCAACATCCGGTGTAGGAGAATCACGACTAAACTAAGTGAACACTAAATACACCATAATCACACTACGAATTACTTGCAGTGGACAGTTATTGAACAGGTGACCTTATGTAGAAACATACCGCAGTCCCTGTTTGAGAAAGAACAGAGGTGGGTCTATCGTCTGGGCACAGATAAAGAGGGGCTGAATGATACATTCCTTGGAGTACTGTACTCAGAAGCTAACAGAATTATATTCCAAATTTCTGTTCAGGCTCATGACCCCCACTAGAGATTTTTGACCTATACCCTCGGCACATGTGTAAATTATAGACACTCCTTGTTAGGGTCTCTTTTGACATTATCTGTTACAGTCTGACCATCTATAGACGTATTATACATTTTCATGGACTGACACAGCCACATGACATGACATACAAGCAAGTAATGCACGTAAGAGGACAGACATAACCTCTATGCATGAGAGAGGCTAATGTATTTGCCTTTCTGCCAAATAATACCCCTGTTTTTTCATTCTTTAGCTTCTTTTATCATCCCTTTTATAATAATAAAAGAATTCTTTTCCCCTCGCCTCTTTCGTAATTGACATTTGACACTGGTCGCCTACCGCCTGTCAATAAAGTTTTGTTGTGTTTCTTTCCGCAGGGGTATGACTGAAGTCAGCGTTTGAGTCTTTTTTGTGACGCTGCGGGCCACATGATCCATTTCTTCACATCCTGATTGGCCATTTGGTTGTCGTACACGTAATGACGTAGCTACCAGGGCCCTCCCAGGGACACCGACGCACAAACCGAGGTCCACGGATCTCTCCTCATACTCCCCTATAAAAACATGTGGAACACCGGCCCTTCTATCGACGGGGTCCGGTTTGAGGGTTCGAACAGGTACCAAGCGGGTGCTTGGCTTTCCCGGCGTGAGTGTAATCTTAGCAGCGCGAGGATACAGATAAGTAACCAGCTTGCTGAATTGGGACTGAATTTTATATTCAAATCATTTCTCTACTTTTTTCTCTATAGGGTGTGCCAACTAGCCACCACCCCCCTCCCGAGACCCAGGGTGTGATTAGTGATCACCCTACATGTAAGACCTCCATTCTTCTTGTTTGTTACTCACCTGACAATACCGCATTGACGAGCCCGTTCTAGTCACTATAGCGTTTCTGACATTGACGCTCTGTTGCATTTAACGCCATAGTAGGCGTGTAGGTAAAATAGCGCTATAAATGTGATATCATTACATTATCAGTGGTTTCAGTTTTCGCCACTTCAAATAATTTTCAGAATATGTGCACTTTCATATCTCACTATTGCACCATAGCTTCCCAAGATACAGTTTCGGTGCACTCCGAGAAGAGCACTTATGCATGCTGAAACTGGAACAACGAACGCCCTGTGACCACATGTTTACTGAATGTACTTATTTCTGTGTGTTTGTTCGTTCTTGTTCTTTCTTTCAGAGATCTGCTGGGTTCCAATAAGTAAGAAGGATCCCGCAGTTATAGCAGGTTTTTAAAGATATTTTCCTGCTTTTTTCACGCATCTGACCTCCTGGTTAGGGTGAGCCTTAGCGTGCTCATACCGCCGGGGTCTTCACCATGGTCCTGACGAATGCCTAGCTAGTAGCATCATAGAGGCAGAAACATGTTGACCACACACAGTGAGACATAGCTGATCAATCCTTTCAGCGATTACATCACTCACTTCTTTTTATCTGTGCCTGACTGACCGACGAATAAATTTATTTTCGGATACAGCCTAGTCACTTTTAATTCACTTCACAATCACTTGCACTTGTCACTTTAACCCGCTCCGCAGTAATTCTGGCGTTGAAGCACACCGGGGAGGTACTCGACCTTCCTGGTGGGGCCCGATGATGAAGCATGTCACCAACTAGGTTGGTGAGTGAGGGCTTTCAAAAGATTCAAATTTGATCCTTCATGCTAGCTCTTCTCCTAAGAAGGCACACTCTTTTGTTGTTTGGACTATATAATTTGGGGGACCAAGAGTGCTCCTTCTAAAATTCCCTCTCTCTCTTATTGTTTATTGATGCCAACACTTCAAACCAGTATTTTGGCAGCCAACTTGTGACTCGGTTGAACTGAGTCAGAAGAACAAAACATTAAAAAAAGGGGGCAGGATAGAAACACCCTGACACCCTAGACCTCTGGGGTGGGGGGTTTAAAATATATATATATTTTGGTGGGAGTTGTGCTGGATACACGAATCACACCCAAAATGTAAAAAAAAATTAAGCACAGGCTCCTGTTCTTCATTTGTAATCGGCCCCCGGGTGGGCCAGATCCCGGGGCCATGTGTAAAAAAAATATAGGAAGGTGGTGCACGGAACACCCTTCCTTGGAGCCTTAAAGCCGAGGGGACCGTCACCTCCCCGGGGCATTTTCATTCAATTATACAGGGGTTGCCCTAGGTAACTCCTGTGTCCTGGGGCACCGCCACCTACCCAAGGCAGATCAAGATTGAATGTGGGGTGCCCATTGGCCACCCCGCAGCCCCAGGGACTGCCACCACCCCAGGGCTAAATATGAGAAAAGCGGGGGGCAACTAGTTATAATTACAGTGGTGGGCTGCGCGCCCCCCAGCCCCTGTAGTCCCAGGGACCACCACCTCTCTGTGTTCTGTAATGGAGGGGCCCCCTGTAGCCCCAGGGACCACCACCTCTCTGTGTTCTGTAATGGATGGAGGCCATGTGGCCCCCCCTCCTGGAGCCATAGAGGGCCCTGGGGACTGCTACCCCCCCAGGGTCCGCTCCTGCTACCTCCCGAGGTGCCCACCCTCGGGAGGTAGCTGTTTGCTTTACCGCTCCCGCTAAGCCATAGCAAACTGTGCTCACTTTCAGCAAGCGAGAGGATTGAAAATGCTCTTGCTTGCTGAAAGCGGAGCACAATTGCTTTGATAGTGAGGGAGCTGCAGGTTAGCAGTTCCCTCTGTGTCAAAGCAATGCAGACTCCCGCAGGAGGTGGGGAGCCGGCAGAGACTGCGGGGGCCTTGCGGCTCCCCAGTCATTCCCAACTCTACAATGTGAGTGCCCTGGGTGGGGCCAGGGCACCCACACTAGAGGCCAGGCCCCGGGGTTTGGGGTCCCCAGGGCTGAAATCAGCCCAGGATGGGGTCCCCAGGGCTGAAAACGGCCCGGGAGGGGGGCCCCGCGAAGCCCCTCCCCTTGTTTTTTTTTTTTTAATAAAAAAAAGCAAAAGGCCGGGCCACGGGGGATGGGGTCTCCCCTGGGGCCTGGCCTTTTGCTTTTTTTTGTCTGGCATTGAGAAAGGCAATCATGCCGAAATGCGTTTACCCAAAAACAATCAACACTTCTTGAACCCATGAGTGCTCCTTGCACCTGTGGGAGCGTTGTATGGTGTGAAATGACGTACTGCCACTATCACGGAAGGAGGCACCCGTTCTGAAATAGTGTTCAACAGTTAATTAGTGGCATTTAGAAATACATTTTTGTATTCTGCCTGAACCGCCGCTAGCCTGCACCGTTGTCTAATCCGTCGACATGAAGTAGTCATTACGAAAAGTTTGTTTGCGGTTACTAAACCAATGCATGCAGTTTGACAACATACATGGCAATCTGCAGCCGAACAAAGGGAGTGAAATGTGGATTAATGCTGCAGAAACCACTCACCTACAACAACGAGGTTCGTGAACTATATAAACATGCCCCGTATGGTGTTGGAGTTACATCTTATGTGGGACTATTGAGAGTCAGTAAACTCTTAAAGATGGTGGCATGTTGGCGGAGCAAGTTACAGGCAAAGAACAGTCCGCTTTTAATGTTTATAATCCATTCTCCAATGAGAGTGAGGTGAAGGGATTTAAAAATGGACATTGTTTTTAATCTGCACTGACAGGCATTGAGAAAGGCGGTTACGCCGAAACATGTTTGCCAAAAATAAATCTACACTTCTTAAACCCGTGATTGCTCCTTGTTCCTGTTGGAGCGTTGTATGGTGTGAAATGACGTGCTAACACTGATGGAGGCACCCGTTCTGAAATAGTTTTCAGCAGTTAATTAGTGACATTTGGATATATATATATTACCTACTGGCGGTCGCCAGTAGGTAGTTCTAGTTAGAACCTAGTTTCCATAGGATAAGCATTTTTTGATTTGCTAATAACTTTGGCGTTGTTTGACGAATCTTCGCAAAATTCTCCAAAAAAATGTTTCATCCAGGTCAGCTCCTATCTTGAAAGTTTGGGGGTGATTTGTCAAGTGGGGGCTGAGAAAAAAGGGGGGTCCCAAAAAGTGTTTTCTCCATGTTAATTTCCATAGGACATTTTAGCCAAGGCTACAGCCCGAACTGCTGAACGGAATTACACCAAATTTTGCAAAAAGGTAGTGCTTGGTTCAGAAAGTGACCTTTTTTTTAAATGGTGTAAATCCGTTCAGTAGTTGCTGAAAAATTCAAAAAATAAGAGTCAAAAAATCAATTTCCCATAGAAAACTTTAGCCAAGGCTACAGCCCGAACTGCTGAACGTAATTACACCAAATTTGGCAAAAAGGTACTGGTTGGCTCAGAAAGCGACCTTTTTAAAAATGGTGTAAATCCGTTCAGTAGTTGCTGAGAAATTGAAAAAATAAAAATATCGATATCTAGAGGCGCGGTGGATCCGCGAACCCTCCCGACCACGAGCTTTATTCTAATTGGCTGTCAACACTCCAAACCAGAAAATGTTGGCAGCCATCCCCCCCCAGCGCGACCGGCCCAATCCAGCTCCCCTCCCCGCTCCCGCCTCCCAGCTGTCCAGCCCTCCCCGACCCCTACTTAATGGCAGCCACTGCGGGGACAGGCGAGCAAGACCACTGACTCATTGTCAGTGAAATTGCTCTCCCACCCTCGCAGCTCCACCATTAAGTGAGGCCTGCCCCTGCACTCTCGAGTGTTGGTGATCGAGGCCCTCCTCCACCCGCAGGTTTCCCTGCGCCTCATCCCTGGTGGTCCAGTGGACCTCTGTCTCCTTCCTCTCACTCTGCTCTTTCACTCGTTTTTCTACCCTTTTCTATCTTTCACCTTTGTGCACTTTTCTGCATCTCTGCTCTTTTGTGCCTTATTTGTGCCTATTTTCCCTTTTTTCTTTATCCCTTATTTCCTCCCTTTACCTTTCCTCGCCGCTGCTGCCCCCGCGGCCCCTCCCCCCCAGCGCGACCGGCCCAATCCAGCTCCCCTCCCCGCTCCCGCCTCCCAGCTTTCCAGCCCTCCCCGGCCACTGCGCGGCCGCACAGCGTCCGCGGGCGCGCCGCTGGCGCGCCGAAGGCGCGTCAAAGGCAAGTCTGTCCGCGACCCGACCGCGACCAGCGCCAGGAACCCTGGACCTCCGCCCCGCCAACGCTACGACCCAGCAGCACTGCACGCACTCAACCCAGGCCGCAACAACAACTGCAAGCTAGCATCACCAGCCGACTCCCACGGACCCTTCAGCTGTCACCGCTGCCGGCACACCTGCAGCACCGCCAAGAACACGGATCCAGCACAACCCGCCCACAAATCCACAACCGAACCAAAGACCCTGCAATGCATCCTCCTCAACGTCCGATCCCTCCACAAACACGCCACAGAAATCTGGGACCTCCTCGACAGCACCACCCCGGACGTAGCGTTCTTCACCGAAACCTGGACCAACACCACCTCGGGACCGGACATCGCCATCGCCATCCCCCAAGGATACAAGATCTCCAGGAAGGACCGCCCCGGAGGAGGAATCGCCATCGTCCACAAATCCAGCCTCCGCCTGAGCACACTCCCTGACGAGCCCACAGAACTGATGGAACACCTTCACTTCAAAATACTGGCCAGCCCCACCGCCACCCTCCGAGGAACCCTCATCTACCGACCCCCTGGACCCCGCGGACCCTTCGCCAACTCCATCACGGACATTATCTCCCAGCAGGCCATCGCATCCACCAACTACACCCTGCTGGGAGACCTCAACTTCCACCTCGACAACAAACTGGACCCCAACACCACATCCCTCCTGGACAACCTCCACAACATTGGACTGTGCCAGATCGTGACCGAGCCCACGCACTCAGCAGGACACACCCTCGACCCCCTCTTCACTACAGGAAACTCCATCACCTTCAGCCACACCACCGAACTCCCATGGACCGACCATCGTTGCGTCCACTTCACCTTCAGAACACCCACCATCCACAGACACCAGCACCTGATTCCACGAAGAAACTGGACCAAAATCACCGACGACCAGCTCACCTCCTCACTCAACAACTCCACCCCAACCATCGCGGAAAACGACGACCCAAACACCGCAGCCCGAACCCTGCATAGATGGATCTCAGACAGCACCAACACCATAGCCCCCCTCAAGAAAAACAACAATACCCGCGCCAAGAAAGCCAGATGGTTTACCACCGACCTTCGAGAGTCCAGAAGAACATGCCGCCGCCTCGAAAAGGCCTGGAGGAACACCAAATCCACAGAAGCCCACGACAACTTCAGAGCCGCTACCAACGCCCACCATCAACTCATCAGAGAAACGAGGAAAAAAGCGATTAAAGACAGAATCTCCACCCACGCGCACAACAGCAAGGAACTCTTCAGCATCATCAAGGAGTTCGCCCAACCCACTAGCGAGTCTACCGACATCCCTCCCTCACAAGACCTCTGCGACAAACTCAGCACCTTTTTCCACCACAAAATCAAGAGCATCTACGACAACTTCGACGAAGACAACCAACACACTGAACCCTCACCAACCACCCCGACACCCGGAAACTAGTGATTGACGACTGGACAGCCCTCACCACTGAAGACAATGAAGTCAATCCACTCAGGGGCCCCCCTCGGACCCCTGCCCCCACCACATCTTCAACAGAGCCGCCGACACCATCGCACCCATGCTCTGCCACACCATCAACTGCTCCCTGGCGACCGCCTCGTTCCCCGACGACTGGAAACACGCCGAGGTCAACCCCCTCCTAAAGAAACCCTCAGCGGACCCCACTGACCTCAAAAACTACAGACCCATCTCCCTGCTCCCGTTCCCAGCGAAAGTCATCGAGAAAGCCATCAACAGCCAACTCGCCACATTCATTGAAGAACACAACATCCTCGACTCCTCCCAATCCGGCTTCAGAAAAAACCACAGTACGGAAACCGCCCTCCTCGCCGCAACAGACGACATCCGCACCCTACTGGACAAAGGAGAAACAGTAGCCCTCATCCTCCTCGACCTATCAGCGGCGTTCGACACAGTCTCCCACCGCACCCTAATACGCAGACTCCACGACGCAGGAATCCAGGACAAGGCCCTCGACTGGATCCACTCCTTCCTCTCCGGCAGGACGCAGCGGGTCAGACTCCCCCTTTACTCTCGGACCCCACACCTACCACCTGCGGAGTCCCCCAGGGCTCCTCCCTCAGCCCGACGCTCTTCAACGTCTACATGGCTCCACTCGCCCCCACCGTCAGAACCTACGGACTCAACATCGTGTCATATGCAGACGACACCCAGCTCATCCTCTCCCTATCCAACGAGCCCAACACCGCCAGACGCAAATTTCGAGAAGGCATGGAAGCCGTCGCCAAATGGATGAAAAACAGCTGCCTACAACTAAACACCAACAAAACAGAAGTACTCATCATGGGCCCAAACCCCGATGCCTGGAGCGACACCTGGTGGCCCCCCGCCCTCGGAAACCCGCCAACCCCCACAGACCACGCACGCAACCTGGGAATCATCCTGGACTCCGAGCTCAAAATGGACCGCCAGATCAACTCTGTCTCGTCTTCCTGCTTCCACACCCTCCGCCTCCTTCGTAATACCTTCAAATGGATCCCCCTCGAACACCGAAAGACCGTCACTCACGCCCTGGTCACCAGCAGACTCGACTACGGCAACGCACTCTACGCCGGAATAAACAAAAACCTCACCCGCAAGCTACAGAACATCCAGAACGCTGCCGCAAGACTGGTCCTCAACCTGCCAAAACACTGCCACATCTCCCAGCACCTGCGCACACTCCACTGGCTCCCTGTCGAGGCAAGAAACACCTTCAAGATGCTCACCCACGCACACAAGGGCCCTCCACGGCACCGGACCAGCATAACTGAAATGCCCCCGGGACCTGGCCCACCCGGGGGCCTCAATTAAATGAAGCGCGGGCTCCCGCTCTTCATTTAATTGAGGCCCCCGGGTGGGCCAGGTCCCGGGGGCATTTGCAAAAAATATATGCGGGGGCCCCCGCAGCCCCGGGGACCGCCACCCCCCCCCGGGGCTTGGTTAAAATGATGTGCAGGAGGGCACTCGGTCCTCCCGGAGCCCCGGGGACCGCCACCCACCGGGGCTTCTTTTTAAATGTGTGGGGGGGCCAAGCCCCGGGGCTTTTAAGTATTCACGGGGGCACACGGCCCCCCGCAGCCCCGGGGACTGCCACCCCCCGGGACTAGTTTTTAAAAATAAAACAATCCTGTGTGGGGGGGCTCGAGCCCCCCCACACGCCCCGGGGACCGCCACCTCCCCGGGGCACTAAAATGGAAATGCGGGGGTCCGTTACGGACCCCCGAGCCCCGGGGACCACCACCTCCCCGGGGCTTTAATCACATAGGGAGGAGGGCCGCCCGACCCTACTCCTGGAGCCCGTGATGGCCCTGGGGACCGCCACCCCCCAGGGCCGGCTCCTGCAGTGTCCCGGGGTGCCCACCCCAGGGACACTGCTGTTTGCTATGGCAGGACAGGAGCCGTGCGGCTCCCGTCCTGCCATAGCAAACACTGGTTTGGATTTTCGAAGCGAGAGCAGGAAAACCTGCTCTCGCTTCCAAAATTCAAACCAGATTGCTTTTCCACACGGGGAGCTGCATGTCAGCAGCTCCCCGTGTGGAAAAGCAATGCCGGCTCCCGCAGGAGGCGGGGAGCTGGCGGGACCGTCCGGGCATTGGGGCTCCCCCCACGGTCCCCAACGGATAGGGCCGGCCCCGGGGGATGGGGTCCCCGGGGCCAGAAGTGGCCCGGGAGGGGGGCCACGCGGCCCCCCTCCCCAAAAAAATAAATAAATAAAGGCCGGCCCCGGGGGATGGGGTCCCCGGGGCCAATAGAGGCCTCAGGAGGGGGGCCTCGTAGCCCCCCTCCTTAAATAAAAAGAAAAATGTGGCCATGCCCCGGGGCCAGAATTGGCTACGGGAGGGGGGCCCACGCGGCCCCCTTCCCGTTTAGATGTTTTGGTTTTTTTTTTTTTTTAAAAAGGGGTCAGGCCCTGGGGGATGGGGTCCCCAGGCCCAAAAAAAAAAAAAAAAAAAAGGTGGGCCACACAGCCCCCCTTCTAAAAAATAAAAATTTTAAAAAAAAGACCGGCATCGTGCCGGAGGCCCCACCCCCTCCCAGCAACTCTCTGCAAACGCGCCCTGTGGCGTGTTTTAAGATGGGGAATTAATTCCCCTTCAATACTGGGGGTCCCTGGTGGCCAACTAGCCCACCAGGTACCTCCAGTATGCACCACAGGGCTGCCTTGCAGAGAGGTGGTCCAAGGCCACGCCCCTTTTTACACCTCTCTGCAACGCAGCTCTGTGGCGCTTACTGGAGGTACCTGGTGGGCTAGTTGGCCCCCAGGGACCATCAGGACTCAAGGGGAATTAATCCCCCAACTTAAAACGCGCCAGGGGGTGCGTTTGCACAGTGGTGCAGGGACGGGGTGGGGCCTGACATAGCAAGTGTGCAAACACACCCCCTGGCACATTGTAAATTGGGGGATTAAGTCCCTTTCAATCCTGAGGCTCCCTGGGGGAGAACTAGCCCACCAGGTATTTCCAGTATGCGCCAGGGAGCTGCGTTGCAGAGAGGTGTTGAGAGGCCACGCCCCTTTACACCTCTCTGCAACTCAGCTCTGTGGCGCTTACTGGAGGTAGCTGGTGGGCTAGTTGGCCCTCAGGGACCCTCAGGACTCGAGGGGATTTAATCCCCAATTTACAATGCTCCAGGGGCGCGTTTGCACAGTGGTGCAGGGAGGGGGCGTGGCCTGATGTAACAAGTGTGCAAACGTGCCCTGTGGCGTGTTTTAAGTTAGGGGATTAAGTCCCCTTGAATCCTGAGGGTCCCTGGGGGCCAACTAGCCCACCAGGTACCTCCAGTAAGCGCCAGGGAGCTGCGTTGCAGAGAGGTGGTCCAAGGCCACGCCCCCTTTTTACACCACTCTGCAACGCAGCTCTGTGGCGCTTACTGGAGGTGGCTAGTTGGCCCCTAGGGACCCTCAGGACTCAAGGGGATTTAATCCCCCAATTTACAATGCACCAGGGGGTGCGTTTGCACAGTGGTGCAGGGAGGGGGCGTGGCCTGTGACAAGTGTGCAAACGCGCCCTGTGGTGCGTTTTAAGTTGGGGGAATTAAGTCCCCTTGAATCCGGAGGGTCCCTGGGGGCCAACTACCCACCAGGTACGTCCAGTAAGCGCCACAGAGTTGCGCTGCAGAGAGGTGTAAAAAGGGGCGTGGCCTCGGACCACCTCTCTGCAACGCAGCTCTGTGGCGCTTACTGGAGGTACCTGGTGGGCTAGTTGACCCCCAGGGACCCTCAGGATTCAAGGGGAATTAATTCGCCAACTTAAAACCCGCCAGGGGGCGTGTTTGCATAGTGGTGAAGGGAGGGAGCGGGCCTGATGTGACATGTGTGTACTTATGCAATCACTCCGCCAAAACCCAAGCACTTATAACTTCACCATGCACTCTCCTTGCAGCACTTTAATCATCCAGTCACTACCCATGCACTCATGCAATGACCCATGCACTAACTCATGCACTGCTACAATACCCTGAGCAGTACCCATGCAATCCAGCCATCGCCCTGTCACTACCCATGCACTCCTCCAATCACCCAGCGAGCACCATGTACTTATCCAATCACTCCGTCAAAACCCAGGCACTTATAAATTCACCATGCACTGTCCTTGCAGTACTCTAATCATCCAATCAGTACCCATGTACTTGTGCAATGACCCAGGCACTAACACATGCACTGCTACAATCCTCTGAGCACTACCCATGCAGTCCAGCCATCGCCCTGTCAGTACCCATGCACTCCTCCAATCACCCAGCGAGCACCATGTACTTATCCCATCACTCCACCAAAACCCAAGCACTTATAAATTCACCATGCACTCCCCTTGCAGTACTCTAATCTTCCAGTCAGTACCCATGTACTCATGGAATGACCCAGGTACTAACATGCACTGCTACAATCCCCTGTGCACTACCCATGCAGACCTCTAACCACCTACACAGTACTGATTCAGTCCTCCAATTACCCAGGTTGTACCCATGCAGTCCAGAAATTCCTCTGTCACTACCCATGTACTAATGCAATGACCCAGGCACTAACACATGCACTGCTACAATCCCCTGAGCACTACTGATGCAGTCCAGCCATCTCCTTGTCACTACCCATGCACTCCTCCAATCACTCAGCCAGCACCATGTACTTATCCAATCACTCCGCCAAAACCCAAGCACTTATAAATTCACCATGCACTCTCCTTGCAGTACTCTAGTCATCCACTCAGTACCCATGTACTCATGCAATGACCCAGGGACTAACTCATGGCAAATACAGAGGAGGTCATGCTAATCACAGGGGTACCCCAACGCATAGTGTTCCCTAGTGTATGTAGGTGTTTTCACTGTATTCTAAGTGTCTTTTACCATAGCACTGGCTCCGGTCCTGGTTAGTCAGTCAGTTACCACCAGTACCCGTCAGTAAAAAGTTGGGGGCACAGGAGGACTTTCTGCTCCTCTGTTGGTTCTTTCTGCACATCTCTTGCTTCTTCCTGCACTTTTGTTCGTCTTTATGGACTTCTGTTGACTCTTTCAGCATTTGTCTTGCTTCTTTCTGCGCTTTTCTTCCTCTTTCTTCACATGTCCTACCTTTGTAGGCATAGTTAGAAATTAGCATTTAAAAAACCATTGAAATTCACTGAAAAAACCATAGGTTTCAGGCATGTTATAGTTAGAAATTAGCATTTAAAAAACCATTGAAATTCACTGAAAAAACCGTAGGTTTCAGGCACGTTATAGTTAGTTGGACATTTCACTCGTACAAAACCATAGAAATTCCCCCGTTATAGTTAGTTCAGCTAACTATAACTCGCGCCCCCGCAATGCACTGCTGATGACGTCACATATTACATCATTCATGACATGGTCAGTGACATCACTGACGACATCTCAAATGACATCACTGATTACATCATCCATGTGATAATCTGATGCACGTCCTCACACCCCAATATAACCTGATACACCCACTCCAAAATACAGAATACTATTTTTGAAACCATAGACACACCAATACCACTTACTACATATCTACTCACTGGTTCTTAGGACTACACACACATCTACTCATTCACCCATACAATCACTCATACATGCAGTCACTCATCAATATAACACTATCATGTACACTCATACACCTACACAGACAAACACACACACACCAGCACTCATCCAGAGTTACTCACACACCTAGTCAGTCATGCAAAGAATCAATCACACTTCCATTTACTGACCTACAGAGTTATATACACACACAACAGAGCACTTATTCAAACAGAAACAAACACATAATTACTCTCTTATACAATCACAGATACAAGTACACACTCATCTATACAGCCACTCTCACAATCACTGACTCTCACATATAGTCATTTATATACTCCAACTCTCACATACACTGCCTTTTACATATGTAGTTACTTGGACATGTACCACTGAGACATCCATTCACTCAGTAACACACCCATACACACATTGACCCACCCATACAGCTGTTTCCACATGCACTATTGAACCCATACAGCCATTGAATCAATCACTCAAACATGTATGCACAGAGTCACACACCTCCCACGCACCCACACACACACTCAGGCACCCATACAAATACTCTGGCAACCAATCAATAACCCATATAGACACTCATGTAGCTACTGACCAACCCATGCAGCAGCTTATACAACAGCAGACAAACCGATACATTCACACAGTTTAGTCACTAACCCATGCATTCAGTAAGACACATGTAATCACTCACTTAAACAGTCAGTCACGCACCTACTAAAGCCTCCATCCAGACACATACACCCACTCATTCTTCAATACACCTTGGCATATATATAATACATATTTAAACTTTAAAGAAACACACAGTCACTGGATGATGTCATCAGTGATGTCATCAGTGATGTCACTGACCATGTCATGAATGATGTAATATGTGACGTCATCAGCAGTGCATTGCGGGGGCGCGAGTTATAGTTAGCTGAACTAATTATAACGGGGGAATTTCTATGGTTTTGTACGAGTGAAATGTTCAACTAACTATAACGTCCCTGAAACCTATGGCTTTTTCGGTGAATTTCTAAGGTTTTTTAAATGCTAATTTCTAACTATAACTTGCCTGAAACCTATGGTTTTTTCAGTGAATAGATAGATATATATATATATATATATATATATATATATATCCTGGCATCCTTGGCGTGGTTTCCCCTTTTTTTGCCTCTACCTCCTGTATGATTGACTGTGCTGGGTTTCGTTTTTGCTGGTTTAGGTGCTCTGGGCACTTTGCCAGTTTTGTTTTTCACTATTGAAAGGCTATCTCTCCCAAAGGTTATCATTGGAGCTGCCTTGTAACATCTTACAAGTGTAAGTTCAATTGGGAAGCGATAGAGATTTGGAGTGGGGTTCCCTGAACTCAGAATTAAAAAATACATCTTTTAGTGAAGGTGGTTTTTAAATTGTGCGTTTCAAAATGCCACTTTTAGAAAGTAGGCATTTTCTTGTTTAACCATTCTGTCTCTGCCTGCCTGTGGAATCAACGTCTGGTTTAGGCTGAAAAGAGCCGTTTGCGCATTCACTCTAGACAGTCACACAAAGGGAGCGGAGATGTACCTCGCATATCCTGATGGGTCTTCCTGAGTTAGAGTGGTGGGAGGAGTTGTCACTGACACCTGAATAGGCTGTGGGTGCCTTTCACAATGCTGTCTCCACCTCCTGTAGGGTGCCTGGCCAGGGCAGGACAGAACTGGTTCTGGTGAACAAGAGACTTTTTTTGAGGTGTGCTGACTTCAAAGGCTAAAAGTAGTATATGTATTGGGGTTCTGACCCCAGAACTTTAGAACAATTCTGGATCAAGAGGAACCTCTGCCAAGGAGAAGAGCTGTGAGAAGGAGTATTGCCCCTTTGCTGTGTGTTGCTTTGCTGGATTGGCCTGCAGTTGCTGCTTCTGCTTTGGAGAGAAAAAGGACTGGACTTTGTTTGGTATCCTGCTTGAGAAGATTCTCCAAGGGCTTGATATAGAGCTTGCTTCCCATTAAGAAGTCTCGGGGACACAACGACTTCACCCACATCTTTGAACTCCACTGCTAGAAATTCAGACCTGCTTTGTGGTGACAGTTCTAGTTCTGGGCACTTGGAGGTTGTTTTGCTGTTCCTGTTGGTGAAATTCCACGCAACGCCCTTCCGGCACGGTTTTCCCGCTGCAAAGTGCTGTGCGGTCGAAAAACATACGCATCACGAGGTGCGCCGGAAAAGATCGACGCAATGCCTGTTCACGGCCCAAGCAACCGCCGAAGACCGAGTACCGAGTCTCCGAAGTACAAGACGCCTGCTCCAACTCCGACACAGGCCCTGCTGTGCAACTGGAAGAATAAACGCATCACCTGCCTGCGGCTGCAGAAATTGACGCAGCGCCTGGATCACTGCCACATCGACCCGCAGCGCTTGGATTTTCCATTCATCGACCTGGGTGCACCGGGTCCGACACCCGCAAACCCAAGCCATCCGGAATTCGACACATAGCTTCCCTTTACAGTCCGGAGCCAATGCAACCTTTTCTCCTGCGTGCAGTAGAATCGACGCATCACCTCCCCAAGGACTCCGGAATTGACACAGCCCTGCGTTTTCCCGCACCTCGCTCATCTGTGGCTGCTTTGTTTGGTGAATTTTGGCACATCCTAAGGTACTTGTGAAAAACACATGCATTCCCAGTTTTCTATTGACAAAAGTTTTGGAACCTTTAAAAGGTGATATTTTGAGTTGCGTATGTTGGATTTTTGTCGTTTTGGTCTTGTTTGGTTTAGATAAAGATACTTTTTTTTTTAACTGGTGTAGTGCCCATTTGTAGTGTTTTCACTGTGTTACTGTGGTTTGGGTACAAATGCTTTACACATTTCCTCTGAGATAAGCCTGTATGCTCGTGCCAAGCTACCAAGGGTTACGGGTTTTCTAGGTGTGTAACTCCCTTATCCTGACCAGAAGGAAGGGTCCCTACTTAGACAGGGCGCCAACCTCTGCCAACTAGAGACCACCTTTTCTAACAGTGGTGGTCAGCGGTGAGGATTGTATTTGTAGTTGACCCACAGTGATTGGAGTACACTACTAGTATAGTGCAGACCATTACACAACCGCAAACTGCTTTTTGATTTTCCATTTTTGTGATATCCCTTGAAGTTATCTACAGGCATGTCGCAGCTTGGTGACTCAGCAGTTGCTAGTGTAGAAATTTAGTTTGAAATTAGCAAGTTGTATTCCTACACAGTGATTGAATTGAAGCAATTTTGCAAAGATCTTGGTTGCCCTGTGAGGCGCTCCTACAGAAAGGGGGAGCTGCAAAAGGCACCAGGGACCTTTTGGCTATCAAGAGAAGCTGAGGAGGATGATGTGGAGCTAGAAGTGCAGAGCCAGCCAGGGGATTTTGTGGCTCAGGATTTGCCTGTGAGGTGAGCACCCTCCAGGACTGGCAGTAGTGTAAACTCTAAAAGTGTGCCCTCAAAGGAGCTGGTGGACGGGCAGAGGGCCAGGGATAACTGGAGCTTGAAAAGCTCAAGTTTGAAATGGAAAAAGAAAGGTTTGAAATGCAGCAAAAGTAAAAGGAGAAAGAAGTATAAGGCCATTGCTCTGGAAGAGAGGACCCTTGCTCTGGAGGAAACGAAATAGCTTTTAGCACGAGTTGAGTTTGAAGGAGCTGGACATCAAGGCCAGACAGGAAGAGTCCAGTTCAAATGTTGGCAGCATGCAGCCAGTGCAATCTGGGGGAAGGGTGCACATTCCAAAGAATTTGGTACAAGATTTTAAAAAGGGGGATGACATACATGCTTGGTTTTCAGCAAATGAGTCAGCAATTCACATGAATGAGATTCCTGGGAAGCATTGGGGAGGGGGCCTGTGGAAGCACTTTGAGGTAGAGGGTAGGGACACTCTAACCGCCCTAGGAGGAACAGATAATATCACCTACTCTATCATGAAGGAGGCCTTGTTAACCAAGTATGGGTTCACCCCAGAGCAGTACAAGGAGAGGTTTACGTTTTGTAAGAAAACGGATTCTCATACTTGGTTAGAATGTGTTAATCGTTTCTGCAGAGCACTGGATGTTTGGATAAAGGGCAGCAATGTAACTGACTATCAGGGGTTGTATTATTTGATTGCATAGGAGCACTTGTATAGCCTTTGTTTACCAGAGCTGCACCAGCATCCTATGGCTAGTAAGCTGACTGACACCAGGAAGCTTGCTCAGGAGGGGTCCTCTGGACCAGTACCAGGGTCCACAAGGGGTATGTGGAAGACTCAGCCATGGGTGGGTAGGGTCCCCTGCATAAAAGTGGGGGGGACAAGGGTAAACAGAAGGAGTTTGTTAAAGGGCCCCAATCTAGTTACCAGGGTCAAAGTTCCCATCCCCCTGGTGGAAAGAGACCTTGGATCTCTACAAGGAAGCCTTCAGAGAGGGGTCCCCTCAAGTGTTTTGCATGTGGTCAGGAGGATCACATGAGGGGGGACCCCAAGTACACCCCCGCACCCACTGGTGCACAGTCATGTGGGTTAGTCAGTGTAGTGCTTGGGTCGATGTTGGTTCCAAGTGAAGGGTGGGAGCCAGCTGAGATGACCCTTGTCTTACTAGGGGACAGTGAGATGGTCCAGAGGACCCTTGTGCCTGAAAACACTAAGAAATAAAGGCAGTGGGTGACCATCAAAGGACAGAGTGGAGGCTCTGAGAGACACTGGAGCCAGTGTGACATCTGTCAGGTGTCAATTGGTGTCTGAGGAGCAGGTGGTCCCCAATGTACTTCACCCTGTAGTTGCAGCAGACAATTCTGAGCGCCTATGTAAGGTGGTGCAGGTTCCCTTTGAAGGGGGGGGGAGATGGGGGGATCTCAGGTACCTGGAGAGCATTGCGAGTCCAACCATGCCTGTTGATTGTCTGGTTGGCAATGACCTGGAGGATTCCCCTTGGGAGAAGTAGGAACACAGGTCAGATTTGGAGATGGTGGGTCTGCCTGTGTGAGCGTGTGACCACTCAGTCCATGGCAGCCAGTAGGGGTGATCAAGAGGACCTGGAGCCTAAAAGAGTGGTTCAGGCGCCTGCCAGAAAGAGGAGGGGCAGGGGGTGCAGGAAACCTGCCCCAAAAGTTCCCACGGTGCGGGAGGAGGCAGACCTTGAGGGGAATGCCCCGGAACCTACAGGGGAGCAAGTGGCCGAACTGGGAGACTTATCTGAGCTGACCCATGGGCAGAAGCAAGAGGGTCCCACCAGGGAGAAGTTCTGCAGGGAGCAGATGGAATGCCCTAGTCTTGTTGGTTTGCGGCATCAGGCTGCAAACCAGGCAGCTGGTGATCAGTCCGGATCACATTGGATCTACTGGGAAAACGGTCTCCTGTACAGTGTGCCTAAGGTTTCTGAGACTGGGTCAGCCCGTGTGCTGGTGGTACCCCAGTGCTTCAGAGCCTTCCTACTGGGTCTGGCTCATGATGTGCCTTTGGCAGGTCATTTGGGGCAGGACAATACCTTTGACAGGATTGTCACCCACTTCTTTTGCCCACAAATGCGAAGACAATCTGATGCACATTGTAAGTGTTGCCAAACTTGCTAAGCAAGTCATAAGAGTGGGAGGAAGGTTTAGGCTCCTCTCCACCCTTTTCCTGAGGTGAGTACCCCTTTTGAGCGGATGGGATTTGACATTGTAGGGCCTCTGGACCCCAAGACCACCCTAGGCAACAGGTACATCCTGGTCTTGGTGGACCATACCACCCGGAACCCGAAGGCTATCCCTCTCAGAACAAAGACAGCCCCTATGGTGAGCCAGGCATTGATGGGGATCTTTTCCCGCGTGAGTTTCCCCAGAGGTGGTATATGACCGGGTTTACCAACTTCATATACAAGTATATGACGTCTCTGTGGGAGGAGTGTGGTGTAACCTACAAGTTCACCACTCCTTACCACCCCCAAAGTAATGGGTTGGTTGAGAGATTCAACCGAACCCTGAAAGGCATGATTAATGGTTTGACAGACCGCATGAGGTGTAAGTGGGACATCCTCTTGCCATGCCTTCTCTTTGCTTACAGGGAGGTACAGCAGAAATCCTTAGGGTTCAGCCCCTTTGAATTGCTCTATGGGAAGGTTAAGGCGCCTCTCCAACCTTTTCCTGTGGTGAGCACCCCTTTTGAGCGGGTGGGATTTGACATTGTGGGGCCTCTGGACCCGAAGACCACCCTAGGCAACAGGTACATCCTGGTCTTGGTGGATGATGCCACCCGGAACCCGGAGGCTATCCCTCTCAGAACAAAGACAGCCCCTGTGGTGAGCCGGGCATTGATGGGGATCTTTTCCCTCATGGGTTTCCCCCAGAGGTGGTATCTGACCAGGTTTACCAACGTCATATCCAAGTGTATGACGTCTCTGTGGGAGGAGTGTGGTGTAACCTACAAGTTCACCACTCCTTACCACCCCCGAAGTAATGGGTTGGTTGAGAGATTCAACCAAACCCTGAAAGGCATGATTAATGGCTTACATACACACAGAGATACAGGACATATACTCATCAAAAGGAATTGTTGCCGAATGGGGGATCCCTGAGTGTATAAAAACTCCCCCCCTTTTCTTTTGTGTGAACACATGATTAATGGCTTGACAGACCCCATGAGGTGTAAGTGGGACACCCTCTTGCCATGCCTTCTCTTTGCTTACAGGGAGGTCCAGCATAAATCCTTAGGGTTCAGCCCCTTTGAATTGCTCTATGGGCATCCTGTAAGAGGACCTCTTAGTCTGGTGAAAGAAGGCTGGGAGAAAGTTCCCAGTAAACCTACCCAGGATGTATTTAGCCACATGCTGGCTTTCAGAAACCAGACAACGCGCTTCAGGAGAGTCGCCCATGCAAACCTAGAAGTCAGCCAGGAAGAAATGAAACGCTGGTATGACCAGAAGGCCACTCTGGTTGAGTTTCAATCTGGCCAGAAAGTGTGCGTCATGGCCCCAGTAGAGCCTTGCACTCTCCAGGACAAGTGGACTGGGCTTTTTGAGGTTGTGGAGCGCAAGAGTGATGTCACGTATCTGTTGAACTTGCAGTCTCCAAGCAACCCTTTGAGGGCCCTGCATGTGAACCGCCTCAAACCTCACTTTGAGAGGACTGAAGTGACCATGCTGTTGGTAACAGATGATGGGATGGAAGAGAAGAGTGAACCTCTCCCTGGCCTCCTGTCTTTCAAGGCGCAGGATGGGTCAGTGGAAGGTGTGAACCTCTCCCCTGTACTGACCCCAGAGCAACAGAGTGGCTGTCGCCAGCTGTTTGGACAGTTTGCCACTCAGTTCTCCCTGACCCCCGGTGTCACCCATTGGTGTACCCATGATGTAGACACTGGGGTCAGTCCTCCTGTAAAACACAAACTTTACAGATTGACTGACAGGGTCAAAGCCAGCATCAAAGAAGTTTCTAAGATGTTGGCGTTAGGGGTGATAGAGCCCTCCAACAGTCTTTGGGCCAGCCCAGTGGTCTTGGTCATAAAGGCTGCTGCACCAACATTTGATTTAACGTTTGGGTACTGGCAGATTGCCTTGGCTGATGTGGCCAAGGAGAGGTGTGCGTTCTCAATGCCAGAGGGGCACTACCAGTTCCGGGTAATGCCCTTTGGGTTGAAGAACGCCCGGGCCAGCTTTCAAAGGCTGGTCAACAAGGTGTTAATTGGACTGGAGGATTTCAGTGCCACCTACCTGGATGACAATGCAGTGTTCAGTTCCAACTGGGAAGATCACTTGCACCACCTCTGGGAAGTGTTGAAGGCTCTGTAAAATGCAGGCCTCACTATCAAGGCCAGTAAGTGCCAGATAGGGCAGGGGTCTGTGGTGTACCTTGGGCACCAGGTAGGAAGCGGCCTGGTGGTGCCCCTACAACCTAAAATTGACACCATTCTGGCTTGTGAGTCCCCTAACGACCCAGAAAGACGTGAGAGCCTTTTTAGGTCTCACTGGTTATAACAGATCAAGGGCTATGGCACCATTGTTACCCCCTTGACTGAGCTGACTTCCAGCAAGCAGCCACAGAAAGTGATCTGGACTGATGCCCGACAGACCGCTTTTGATATCCTGAAAGCTGCCATGTGCAGGGCGCCCATGCTCAAGGCGCCCGACTTCTCCCAAGAATTTGTTGTGCCGACAAATGTTTCAGAGCATGGTGTTGGGGTCGGTACTCACAACTGAACGATGAGCACATGGACCAACCTATAGCCTTCATTAGCAGGAGGTTACTTCCCAGGGAACAGACGTGGAGTGCAATTGAGTGAGAAGTTTTTTCTGCGGTCTGGGCACTGAAGAAGCTGAGGCCCTACTTATTTGGGACTCACTTACGAGTTCAGACAGACCACAGGCTCCTCAGATGGTTGATGCAGAGGAGGGGTGAGAACTCAAAACTGTTGAGGTGGTCCATTTCCTTACAGTGGATGGACTTTACGGTGGAACACCGCCCTGGTAGAAAATATGCCAATGCTGATGGTCTGTCCAGATTATTTTGCCTTGGTGATGAGAACTCTCAGGAAGGTGGGTAGTTCTCCCCACTTTTCAGCTGGAGGGGACACGTGTTAGACCTGGCATAGCTGGCGTGGTGTCTCCTGTCCTTTTTTGCCTCTACCTCCTGTGTTTTAGACTGTGTGCTGGATTTCGTTTTTGCTGGTTTAGGTGCTCTGGGCACTTTGCCACTGCTGATGTTATAAGGTATTTGTAGAGCGCATGGCTGCCCCAGCAACGGGGCGTCTCAGCGCTGAGATGAACACCGAGTGAGACGACAGAACAGAGGAGAGATTAGCATTGGGTGAATAGCCAGGTCTTCACCAGACTTCTGAAGGTAAGGTGGTCAGGTGTGCTGCGGATGTTGATAGGGAGGGAGTTCCAGAGGGCAGGAGCCAACAACCTAAAAGAACGCCCGCCTGCTCTGGCCCGGTGTATCCGAGGAACTCTGGCCAGGAGCAAATCTGCCGAGCGCAGCGTGCGTGTGGGAGCATAGTAGGAGCATAAATCACTCAAGATTCTGGGGCCGATGCCCCCCAAGATTCTGTGGGTGATGCACAGTGTTTTGAAGCGCACTCTCTGTTCGAGAGGGAGCCAGTGAAGTCGACAGAGGAGGCTGGAGATATGACAGTGTTTAGGGAGGGCAAAGATAGCGCGAGCAGCAGCATTCTGAACACGCTGCAGCCTTTAAACAACGGATTTGTTGGCTCCCAAGAGAAGCACATTGCAGTAATCTAGTCTAGCAAGGACAGAAGATTGGATGATCAGTTGACTGGTCTTGGAGTCAAAGAGACCAAGTATAGGTTTGAAGTCCCGCAACAGTCCAAAACATTTCCCTGCCACTGATTTGGCATGGGTTTCGAAAGTGAGATCGCGGTCCATCATTATGCCGAGGTTTTTCACCACCGGTTTGGGTATGGGGGGAGCTCCGAGAGCAGGAGGCCACCATTCATTGCCCCAAAGATGGTGATCTCTGCCTACCAGAAGGCTCTCTGATTTGGACGAATTGAGCTGCAAGTAGTTAGCAGCCATCCACTCTGAGATTGCTGTCAGATCCTGTCTAAAGTTCACCATATCCTGGCTGGGGTTGTTGGAGAAGGCAAACACCAGCTGGGTGTCATCAGCGTATGACACCAGAGAGACGCAACGGGTTTTGGCCAGCAGAGCCAGCGGCCTCACATATACATTGAATAAAGTAGGGCTTAATGCTGAAGCCTGGGGCACAACACAGTGGATGAGTGCGGGAGTGAAAGGGAGGGGCCGAAACTTGGAAGGTCCGATCCTCCAGGAAAGAAGAGAACCAAGAGAGGGCCGAGCCCTTGACACCGATCTCCTCCAGACGCAGGATCTCGTGGGAGACCGGTTCAAAGGCTGCACTCAGATCCAGCAAGATTAATGCTGTGGTTCTGCCGGCATCCAAGGAGGTCCGTAGTTGTTCCGTGACTGCCAACAAAGCGGACTCGGTGCTATGCCGAGGCCGGAATCCGTTTTGAGAGATGTCAAGTATAGAGTTGGCTTCCAGGTAGGAAGTTAGTAGAGAATTGACATACGATTCCGAGATTTTGGACAGAAATGGAAGCAGCGAGATAGGACGGAAGTGCCAAAGTGCAAGTGTTCCCTGTATAAATTGTGTTTATTATTGGTTATCCCTGATTGGCATATTTGATTTACTGGTAAGTCCCTAGTAGTGTGCAATGTGTGTGCCCAGGGCCTGTAAATCAAATGCTACTAGTGGGCCTGCAGCACCGATTGTGCCACCCACACAAGTTTGTAACTGCCATATCGACTTGGCAAGTGCACCCACTTGCCAGGCCTAACCCTTCCCTTTTACTACATGTAAGGCACCCCCAAGGTAGGCTCAAGGTATTACATGTCCAGATAGTGAAATCTTGCCAGTTTAGTTTTTCACTATTGAAAGGCCATCTCTCCCATAGGTTATCATTGGAGTTGCCTCGTAACATTTTACAACTTTCAATTGGGAAGAGATAGAGATTTGGAGGTTGGGACTAAGAGTGGAGGCAAATGTCTTCTAAAAGTAAGCAGCTAAGCCATCAGGTCCTGGGGCTTTGTGTGGCTTAAGGGATTTAATAGCCTCTGCGATTTTATCTAGGGTCAGTGGTGAGCTAAGGGCCCGCTTCTCTAAGTCAGTAACAGTAGGTAATTGTATGTTGTTTAAATAATCTCCTTGAAATCAAGGAGAGGGGGCTCTCTGCACCAAAGGGATGGAGCTCCCAGTCACTATAAAGTTAAGAAAAAGGTTTCCCTTTGGTCAGAATCTATATTATACCATTCATACCTCAAGAATACTCAACCCACCAATGTATATCACAATCTTCACACAGAACGTATTAAAGCACTTATAAAACCAATTTATACAAAATATATATATTTTAATCATAAAAATCCTATTTGATTGTACAATTTATATCATGACAAAATGTTAAAAACACTATAAAAACACATACATCAAATAACACAATTCTCAGTAAATACAAAAAACCTAAAGGAGAATGAACATAGACAATAAACTCTGTCATATATACGTTAATTCGGATCCATTGTACACAGCAGATGGCACGGGTCTTAATTCCCTGTCTCTTTTAAACTGCTGAATTGTCCAAATTTAACGACAAAACTGAGCGTCGACGCGTTTCAGTGGTACGTTCTCAATGGGACCACCTTCATCAGGACAAATACAGATATTTTCTCCTTAAAAGTTGCTTTAATCTCACCGGTGCAATCGCACTGCGGTAAGTAATACTCCCAATGTATCGTGGAGTAAAAATGACCCAGCTAATGTAATCTGTTTGATTAAACGAGGACTATCCCCAGCATGAGGGCGGCCTTCTGTTTAACTTCAAACAGGTGGTGTTTTCTATAATCTCTAGATTAATAGAAGAATATTACAATAGGGATCTATTTCAATTGGACTCCCCCGTTGTATTTCTTTAAAATTCAGATCATTTATACATCAGAGGCGTGTTTCGGCACTCACGTCCTGATAGCGGGGTAATAATTTTCGTGGCTTTTTATTCCAACAACTTGCTTTCCCCGATACGTGACCTGGTTTGTGGTGATCGATAGGTTTATTACCCCGCTATCAGAAGGACGTGAGTGCCGAAACACGCCTCTGATGTATAAATGATCTGAATTTTAAAGAAATACAACGGGGGAGTCCAATTGAAATAGATCCCTATTGTAATATTCTTCTATTAATCTCGAGAGAATATAGAAAACACCACCTGTTTGAAGTTAAACAGAAGGCCGCCCTCATGCTGGGGATAGTCCTCGTTTAATCAAACAGATTACAGTAGCTGGGTCATTTTTTACTCCGTCGACGCTCAGTTTTGTCGTTAAATTTGGACAATTCAGCAGTTTAAAAGAGACAGGGAATTAAGACCCGTGCCATCTGCTGTGTACAATGGATCCGAATTAACGTATATATGACAGAGTTTATTGTCTATGTTCATTCTCCTTTAGGTTTTTTGTATTTACTGAGAATTGTGTTATTTGATGTATGTGTTTTTAGTGTTTTTAAAATTGTCATGATATAAATTGTACAATCAAATAGGATTTTTATGATTAAAATATATATATTTTGTATAAATTGGTTTTATAAGTGCTTTAATACGTTGTGTGTGAAGATTGTGATATACATTGGTGGGTTGAGTATTCTTGAGGTTTAAATAATCTCTACATTTATCAGTGGAGGAGTCCGAGTCATCTTCATAAAGAGATTTATAAAAAAAATCTGAAGGCACCCATGATCTTTTGGGGGTTTGTACGAGGTACGTTCAACTTGTCGTTGAGTGCAGTAATGCCCTTAAGGTTTGGTTTATGTTTCAAGTAGGAGATGATGCCAACATTTTACCAGCCTTGTTTGCTTCACATAGTTTTAGACTTTTGTATTTGTTAATCCAGACCCCAGCCTTCTCGTTAAAATTCTATTATATTCGTATTTCTTGTTAGTAGGATGGAGAGAGTTTGAGCGTCTGAATTGGAAATGTGGCTAGCCTCTAGGATTTTGATCTCCTTTTCTACCTCTAGCATATTGTTATTGTGGGTTTTGTTTAATTTGGATTGAATCTCAATTAATGAGCCTCTAACAGTTGCTTTAGGCGCATCCCAGTAAGCGGAGGGTGAGATATCTATGTCTGAGTTGTCTTTAATATAGTTTAGTAAGGTATCTTCAATGTCGTCTCTGGGCACCGTATCTTTAATAGATTTGTCACTGAACCTCCAAATTTTACAAGATGGTCTCACATTGGTGCCCATGAGAGATAAGGTTATAGCTAAGTGGTCTGAGATCAGCCAAGGGAGAATGTTTGTTTGGATTATCAGGGGAGTGTGTTGGAAATCAGGAGTTAGTCAATTCTAGAATATGATGTGTGTGGGTTGGAGAAAAATGAGTAATCCCTGGTGTCAGGGTGTTGCAGTCTCCAAATGTCATGTTGATTGAAATTTGAACATAGTTTAAGAAGCGACTTGTGTGATTTAGCGGGCTGAAATTAGGTCTTGGATTGCCTATCAAGAGTGCCATCCAGGGGTAAATTAAGGTCATCGCCCATGATGAGTAACCCATCGACTGGGATTTGGCTAAGTGGAGTAGCCAAGTAGTCCCAGAATTCTGGAACATCAGAGTTCAGGCCGATGGAAGGAAATTGTGTTTTTAGAAAGTTTTGTTAGGATTAACCTTTCTTCATTACCTGTTGTGAGATTCTACAGATAAGCCCAATTTTTTTGCCAATCAACGTTATCACCCCGCTTTTCTTATTGGTAGCTGGAGAGCAAAGGACGTCACTAATCCAGTAATGTCCAAATCATTTCTTTGTGGGTGATCTTGGTCTCCTGCAGCAGGATTACATCAGTGTTAGGTTTATAAAGATAGATCTCAATTTTCTTAAGCTTAACTGGAAGATTGAGTCCCTTGACATTTAGGAAGATCAATTTCAGATTCTTGTCAAGGGGATTGTTAGTCATGTTGTAGGAGTATGTATATGGTTATGTAGTACATGAGCAGAGGGAGCAACTTGGACCTGCAGTGAGTCCAGCCATGGTGATTACAGTTCTTAAGAGACAGCAACTGTGCCCAAAACGTTGTTGCCCCTATGTGGGTGTGGATGAAAGTGTTTTGTTGATAATGATTAGGTATCAAAAGGTAGTGAAGAGGTATGTCATGCTTTTGACTTGCGCAGTGCAAAAGAAAAAAATACATTAAGGTGTAACAGATTACACTGCATGTAGCAGGAAGGCAGCGCCTTGGGTGCTCTCCGACAGCCAGTCTGCATGTGCAAGGAATTGTGAATCACTAGCTAAGCTGATACCCATGTTCTGAACCTCACCTTAGCTAAAGGTTCTCTCAGTGGCAGCTGGAAAGTAGAACTTATAGGGCCAGCTGTCAGAACGAAATGGGTTATACTTATTGTATATTCCCACCTCACATTCTATTTACTTCCGGATTGCATCTCCCACTTTTTCATGAAGTGGAAACCATATGTTTGTTATATATGGCTATCACTGAGAGCCATTAGTGTGAATGACAGATTCTAAATCTGATAATTCACTGATGTGATGTAGCAATGGCGAGTTACAGAAACTGTAACTCACTGGTGCCACGTCAAAGGAATTCCAGGCTGCTCTGGCTGCGCTCTGTGAGAGCCTGTCAGAGCAGCGCTGGAATGCAGAGAGCATAGTTTCTGAAGGAGAGGGAAGGCAGAGAGTACTGGTGGAGAGCAACAGGAGGTCATGTACATATATTTTTTTTTAAATGTGGGACGAAGAGGAGAGGCCATGTTCTATATGGTGCCCCCATTAGTCCTCTGCCCTTGCGTAGCAGTTGGAAGCAGGGGAAGAGGATTCTGAAGGGTCATACATAAACTTATAGATGGGTAAAAGCAAATTACGGGGATGTTTTTCGCCTCTGAGTGACATCACAGACAACTCTAGCTTTGCTCTCATTATCTATTTCATGTCATGCAGAACCTCTTGGTGAAAAAACATCCCTGCAATTCACTGTTATCCATCTATAACTATATGTTATGCATGGCTCGCATAGAGGGGCCTCTATCGTTAACATCAGTTTCTAAATTTGGTAACTCACTGCTATGATGTAGCAACAAAACTCGTTACCCACTGTTGCTAAGTCATAAAGGATTTCCAACCCAAGCTGACAGGGCTCTCTGAGAGCCTGTCAGCACAGTGCTGCTTGTCCTCTTTGACTGAAAGCGGAAAGTAGTGCTGCAGGAGGCGGAAGGGGAGATGGTGGGAGCTAGTTGAGGATGGCAGGTAAGAGATTTATTTTTCACATTTAGGTCAGAGAGGAGGAGCCCCTGCGCAGCAGTTGAAAGCAGGGGCAGATAATTTTGGGGGCCATACATAATATTAAAATTTACCTCGGGTGCTGAGTGACATCATAGACTACGCAAGCTTTGCTCGAATAGTCTATTAAATATCACTCAGAACTCCTCAGTGAAAAACCTCCCCGTAATTCTCTGTTATCCACCTATAATTCTACATATCTACAACGGTTAATTCATTCCATGTTTGCCAAATTTGTGCCATCACGCGGTGCCCAACCAGGATGTGCTATTTCACCGTTATTCCTTGTAGATCTTGAACCCTTATCATATTCATTCAGACATCATGAAAGCAAGTCTGACTTCCAAGCGGCTAAAAGATCATAGACTGTGGTAACATTTGTTTGTCTCCAACACGGAAGCAGTTGGCCCAGCACAGATTTTTCTTCCTAGGATTTGACAATCCTGAGGACCCAGCACATATTTTTCTTCCTAAGATTTGACAATCCTGAAATCTCAGGCTACATCTTAAAAACACATCAAAGTCTTCAACATAACCCCCTCGATTCTTACAGTAAAAGGCTCAGGTTTAATAGTGGCATCTTGGCCCTTTAAAATAAATAGGTGCATTCTACTGCTGCAATAGCCTGAATGACATTGATCGCACATAAAAATGGAGCCCATGATACATTTCTTGGTGGGGCTTCTCAGAAGTCTTAAAAGAAAGCTGCTCACTCCTAATATAAACTATAAACTGAATATGATTGCCATGAGCCTATCACTGTTGTTTAAAACAATTGTCCCTTTACAGTCTAACAAAAACCACAAACAAGCATTGAAAATGCAATAGGTCTCGCCTTTGATTAAGTTAAAGCCATTTGCTTTGCTAATGGTATTGTATAGCAAAGCAAATGGCTTTAACTTAATGAAAGGCGAGACCTATTGCATTTTTAATGCTGGTTTCATTTGTTTCAGCTCTCTCCGAGAGGGCATGTTTTCCCGATGTCTCCCTTCCCCGCCTAGCGCTATGTTCCTCTTGCCTCTCAATTTCTTTAAGTGTTTATTTATTTCAGTCTTTCTTAGGTATCCTGTTCGAATGTATTCATTTGATTTTTCGTTATATCATATGCACGTGTTCATATTTAAGCATATTTTACTAGTGCCTAATTGCACTCGATTTAAAACACAGTAAATGGTTTGCTAGAATAACTTGGTGAGTTATGACAAAAATAAAGTTTCCCAGAAAAAAAATATTTCCCAGTAGGGTTACCTCGATCCAATCCCGCATCCCAAATGTTTCATCCTTTCCCCTCCGCCGCATTCCTCGTAGTGTCCGCTCTTCTTGGTTCGCGTGCCTCCGCCTTTGAGCTCCCTTCTCCCAACCCCACACCACAAGGACTATCTGCTGCAGCTGGATTGAGGCTAACCCAAAATCAAAACAACGGTTGGTCTTACATTTGCAACTGGTTGCCCATCATTTTTGCATCGAACAAAAACGTCTATTTTCTTAAGAGGTAACTGTTGCCCCAGGTTTCTGTTAAACGTAGCTAGACTTATCGCGCGAGGCTGCTTGGGAGGGGCTAGTACTTGGAGTAAACAACTTGCCCATCCTTCTTACGGAGGCTGGTCTCGAAGGCTCTCTGTAGGCGTGGGCAGGAAGGCGAGCGATCTAGTTGCATTGAAGTACAAAATTAAGTGCGGTGACACCTCTTCCTTGCCTCTCAATTTCTTTAAGTGTTTATTTATTTCAGTCTTTCTTAGGTATCCTGTTCGAATGTATTCATTTGATTTTTCGTTATATCATACGTGCGTGTTCATATTTAAGCATATTTTACTAGTGCCTATTTGCACTCGATTTAAAACACGGCAAATGGTTTGCTAGAATAACTTGGTGAGTTATGA
This sequence comes from Calotriton arnoldi, assembly GCA_963921515.1. Lineage (NCBI taxonomy): Eukaryota > Metazoa > Chordata > Amphibia > Caudata > Salamandridae > Calotriton > Calotriton arnoldi. The sequence continues at coordinate 2,006,249 of CAWUFW010001810.1, read as the reverse complement.
CAAAAATAAAGTTTCCCAGAAAAAAAAATATTTCCCAGTAGGGTTACCTCGTAAAACCCAGCGAGAACGGTTAACAAAAGCGACAGCGCATACAGCGTGGCCTCGAAGGTACCGAAGCCAAGGTGTCTTAAAGGCGCGGCGCTGGGATTGTTAAATTGGGGTTAATCGAAATTTGATTATATTAAGATTTATCAAATGACAAACCAATCACGGTGTCCGGAGGAGTGTTACCAGTGGACGGCTGGGGAAGCTTCAGTAAGCGCAAAAGTGAAAGCATTTCGCTCGCGCTTGGAGCTGAATGCCAAAGAAAAAAAAAAAGCCGCGCCAGAGAAATGAAAGGCGTGTCAGCCATTGTTGAAGATAAACGCGGTAATACCAAAAAAGAGTGCTTAGCGGCTAATTAAGAGACACTGTCTCCCGCCGCCAGTAAAAGATCCAATCCCAGTGGGCGGGGCCAAAAGCGGACAGGGTGGCAACCAGGAGGGATTAAAATGCCTCCAGTGCAATCATTACACTATGTTTAGCATAATCCATGACGACAAATGACGCGCACAAATGAAAATTGCAGGCGGAGCTGAGACACGAGTTCGGGAACCGTATTGATTCCAAGAAGCCCTCGCATGGCTAACGCCAGGCGAGACCTAAAAAAACAGATCATACCTATGAAAAATAAAAATGGGGATTACGATTGCAGAACTATGACAACCGCCTATGAGCATTCTATTTAATCCTAGGTGAATAGTTCGTTCAGATTTGACAGGCAACAAAATCCTTTGACTGCAAAGCAAATGACAAAAGGCAGCCCCTTTACATGTAGAAACACTATGAAGTAAAAGGTCCAAAACATGTTTACACCTTCTAAATCATACTGTTGAACTTCTCTGTCTAGATAATGCATTCTACAACTGCATAAACAAATGAACTAATATGCCATTACAGTTTAACAAAAAGCCTACGAGTAAATAAAACATCCTTAAAGTTCCCAGCGTGACAAAAATAAGAAGTGTTACTTGTTGAAGTAATTTGTGATGGTCCTTGGAAATCCTGGTAGATCAAAACAGTTATCCAACCGACAAGAGTATCTCACAAATTCAAAACAGTTATCCAAATCGACCACATTATCTCATAAAGTCAATTTAGTATGCACAATTTAAATATTTGAATCATACCCATTAGTCTCCCCTGTGGATACAGAGAATGCAAAATATTGTGTCTAATGACTGCATGAGAATCCACACATCCTTTATGGGTTCATGGACATGGATCTGGAATTGCAGACATCCATTTGATAGGCCTAGCACTAGATTATCAAGCACAAGTGGGCTTGCTGCGATTCATGAGGCTAAGATTTGTCTGTTGAGGCTCACAAGAAATGGGTGTCTCAACGTTGCCCAAATACTAACCAAGTGTAGAATGTTCTTAGTGGTAAAGTAGAATTGAACTCATTGATTAATGAGCTGCATCTCTAAACAGAATAAAGAGGATGCTGCAAGATACACAGTGTTGAGGGATACTCCCAGTATTTGAGATACGCCAAAGCATTAACAAAGTGTTAAATTTCTCATTGTATAGAGGTAAGGAAAAAAACAATTAGCTCCAGAAGTCACAAATGTATGAAGTCAGAGGCAGTTACCTTACTTGTAGGGAGCCAGCTGAGTCAGCATTATATTGGCCACTTCTATCGTGTTCCATTTTAGTTTCATGAAAATGTGTACTTCATATTAAAAAACAGAGTAGGCTACTTAGAGATACTTAAAAGGTTTAGCATCACTTTTGAAGTTAGATGCTGGAAGTTAATGACAGATTACTAAATATTTTATTTGCCTTTAAATACCCATTGAAATCTGCAACTATTTCTGCCCAGCATAGTGATATTTAGTATCTCCGCTTTCTCTCTTATCCCATTCCCCTTTCCCTAATTTTACTATTTGTTTAGTATATCATGTGTGTCTGGTCAGTAGTGGCTGGGGTAAGAACGCAAGAGTTCTTTGCTGCGGTTCGATACAAGGTTAGACCTATCTGACAAAGGGTTTGTGAATGGAATTTGAATGAAGAACACAACAGCCAAGCAAACAGCCCTGTGAACCCTGTCCTATTGGAACACAAACCGTCTGAGGGGAAACAGAGTTGAAGGGCTTATGAGTGGACAGGGGACAAACCATTGCAGGACACAATCAGAGGCTTCCCTGCATAGGTTACATGGGACTCTGAATATTGAACATGAGTCAGTGGAGAGTGTACACGAAACATGAGCATCAGACAGATGAAACCAGGAAGCAAAGGAGACATTCTTCAGTGAGGGTCCAATGGGAGCTGCTGTGAGACAGAAGGCAACTCTGTCTAGCTAAACAAAAATCCTGATGCATTTATTGAACAAGCATTTGCAAAGCAAAAGGTCTGGCATTTACGCGAGCTTCAGCTATTATCATTGTAAATGACAATGCCTTTGGTTTGTATTTTGGTTTTTAAAACAAATAAAAGGCATTGTCATTTACAATGCTAATTCCTTAAACGTTCGCAAATACAAGACCTATTGCATTGCAAATGCTTGTTTTTAAAAGCGCCCCATGCAGCCCTTTCACTTTAATGGCGGCCACGCCCCTTTCTTTAGACGACCCACTTCTACAGAAAGGTGCGCGGCTGCCATTAAAGTGAAAGCGTGGTATGGGGCACTTTTACAAAAAAAAAGCATTTGTTAAGTTTGTAAAAGCGCCCCATGTCAGGCTTAGACTTTAATGGCAGCCACGCCCCTTTCTTTAGATGCGGCTCGTGTAAAGAAAGGTGCGGCCGCCATTAAAGTAAAAGCGCCTACGGGGTTCAAAGTCTACAGCTAGGCCCTTTGCAAAAAAAGGGTCCGTTTTCACTGTGAAAATGTGGTGTATCCACGTAGCGTTTTGGGCCATTTCCTGTTGCGGGCACTAGGCCTACCCACAGAAGTGAGGTACCATTTTTCTCGGAAGACTTTGGGGAACGCGGGGTGGGTGGAATTTTGTGGATCCACGCAGATTCCAGAACTTTACATGTGGTTTTTTTAAACACATTTTTAGGTTTGCAAGGGATTCTGGGTAATAGAACCTGGTGAGAGCCAATCAAGTCACCCCATCCTGGATTCACCTGGGTGTCTAGTTTTCAAAAATGTATAGGTTTGCTAGGTTTCTCTAGGTGCCGGCAGAGCTAGGGTTCAAAATCTACAGCTAGGCACTTTGCAAAAAAAGGGTCAGTTTTCACTGTAAAACTAAAGTGGGTCCACGTTGCGTTTTGAGCCGTTTCCTGTCGCGGGCACTAGGCCTACCCACACAAGTGAGGTACCATTTTTATCGGGAGACTTAGGGTAACAGAATTGTAGAGCAACTGTTATTACCTATTGACTTTCGATGCATTTCTGCCTTCCAAATTAAAGACAATGTGTAAAAAAATAATTCATTTTGAAAAATGACCTATAATTCTCATGCTAGTATGGGTACTCACAATTTCGGAAATGTGCAAATATCTACTGTTTCTAAACTCTATATTTTGTTCCAATTTCAGAAATACATAGGTGACTATTATACCGATTTTTCCATGTATATATTTTCCCAAATTAATTGCTATATACCCGGTACATAATAAAAAACCATTGCAAGACACTGCTCAGTTATTGGCTCTGGGTTCGTTGGGTTCTTGGTGAACCTACAAGTCCTATATATCCCCACAACGAGAAAGGTCCTGCGGATGCAACGGTATATTGCTTTCAAACAGCTGTCATAATTAGAAGAAGTTACAGGTGAAAACGTTGACACAAATGGCTGTTTTTTTCAACTAATTTTCAATTTTTCCTATATTCAACTGTTAGTTTCTATAAAGAAACCTTGAAGGATCTACACAAATGACCCCTTGCTGAATTCAGAATTTTGTCTACTTTTCAAAAATGTATAGCTTTCCAGGATCCACTATTGCTTCATACCCATATCTACCATTAACTGGAAGGAGGTTGAAAGCACAAAAAAATAGCAAAAATAGGCTATGTCCCAGAAAAATGCCAAAACTGTAAAAAATGTTGGTTTTCTGACAAAAGTCTGCTTGTCCCTGAAAGCTGGGAAAATGGTGATTCCAGCACCACAACCCCTTTGTTGATACCATTTGCAGGGAAAAAACAGACGCTTTCATCTGTAGCCCTTTTTTCCCCATTAAAAAAAAAAAAAAATGTAGCTATATTTTGGCTAATTTCTGGGACCCCTCCAGGGGAATCCACAAACCCTGGGTACCTTTAGAATCCCCATGATGTTGGAAGAAAAGGACGCAAATTTAGCGTGGATACCTTATGTGGTCAAAAAGTTACAGGGGCCTAAGCGCGAACTACCCCAAAAAGCCAAAAAAAGGCTTAGCACGGGGGGGGGGAAAAGGCCTAGCAGCGAAGGGGTTAATGTAATAACAGCAATTGTTTGTAAACGTCATGACCTTGACCATGCCCTTCAATATCAAACTGTGGCCTAGATACTGATCTGCCCATAAAAGTGGCAGATGGTGAACTGCACTGGAGACTGGAGCTGGAAACACTTTTCAGAGCCAGGTACTGGCCTGTGGCATCGGCTTGCTAAAATCAAAGGCTTCTTAAAAATCTTGGCCCTGATAACAGTAATTTTAGCAAATTTGAGAAACCCCTTCAGCACAGTCTGAGGCAAGGCCTCATCCATTTTTGAGTTAAAACTAAGCTCAGTGGTATAATTTGGACTCCATATATAAATACATATATTTTGCAGATTTATATAGTTTGAACACAGCCCAAGGGCATTGTAGTACTTTACATGAGCACCAGATTACATAACAAATTCAAATTCATTTTATTATAAGCACGAAAAATTAAGTGAATGGCCCAGAATCAAAAGATGTTGAGCAAACGCGGGACTCGAAATTGGTTCCCCAGATCCGAAGTCATCTGGCCGGTAGACCACATACATATTGCTCAATTTATGCATGAAAGTGACACACAAGTGGTATGGAGGTGTATGATCGCATATAGTGGGCACTTTCTCTGTTGAAATGGCTTTGTGGAGTAAAAAAAAACAAGCTACAAATACTGGAAGGTTCACTCGGAGTCTTGCTTGGGAAAACTTGTAAAGGCTGGTTTTAAAACTGGACTTAGGGACTTTGTTCAGCACCTTTGCACTGATACACAAAGAGGGCTAATCATTTAAAATATTACTTACATGCAAGACAAGGACTTTCGAGATCCACCAAAAATAGGCTCACGACCCATCAGTGAGTCCCGATCCACAGTCTGGGAAACTGTTTCAGACTATGCACCCTCAAATGCTGCTTCAGGGTGTGCTGGTCAAAGACTCAAATGACTGTTAATACAGCAGACTCACAATGTCTAAGGACAAGAATCCTGTGGCAAACTGCAAGTTAAAGTGACAATCCCTAAGCAGTTGGGATTGAGCATGTTTGCTAAACAGTTGTGAATGCCAACATTATCCAGGCCGGATGAGAGGGCATTCCACAATCCTGAGAGCTCCTACAAGTGTCCCGCTGCCACACAACCCATTCTGCACCTAGGTATAAGATGGTTGGGAAGCAGTGGATCTCAAGCCACAAGCCGATTTAGGTCTTGAAAATGTCTAAGGTATTCAGATCTGCCCAAATGGCAAAAGAAAGGGCCTATGAGATAACTCCAACCCCTATGGCATGATCTAGAGATCTCAATTTACAGATCATTCGGAGGGTAAGCAAGTGACCGCAGGAGCGCCAATGTAAAGGGAGTTATTCTAACTAATCTTGGACAATACAATAACCATTATCAAATAGTACTCAGATTTGCAAGTTTAGGAAGTGAAGAATACACATAAATGGAAGTACAAGAAAGGCAATTGAACCACTTTAGTGAAGGGCAGAAAAATGTTGAGCGAATTCCAAATAGTTTCTAGAAACAAAAAAAGGCTATGTTTTTGGATTTACAGGCACGGAGACTAAATGCAGAAGCTGGCAGTAGTGGAATCACTAAACTTCAGGAAATGAGAAGTTCTGACTGCACAGTTTGAAACCGAGTTTGTAAGTGGGGCAATTCAAACCCAGGAGGAACTTAATGTTTCCGCATACTGGATTGGGGGTGGGAGTACAGGTGGACCAGAGCTGTTACACCTTTTTAAGGCATGCAGAGCTCAGCAACAAAAATATATCTCATGATTTCAGGAGCAGTCAGTCCTTTTCCTTTTGGATTTGGTGAAGACACTCTCAAAAGCAAAGGAGGTCCTAGCCGCTCAAACCCAACCCATAGTATCTGGCCCCTGACAGAACTTTGGGAAGCCATAGTGCTCTGTGGCAGCCAGCCAGAAGCAAAAGAGTTAGAGCAACCAATTGTATAACTCCAATTTCCAAAAAGGTTTCTTCCCAAAGAATGCAACTAGAGTGCTCCAAGTTTATGAACAGCAAAATCTGTAAAAAAAAAAACCTAAACATTCTTGATTTCAGAACAAGAAGATGGGGGCTTTGAAAACGTAAAGCAAGATGACAAATGTTCTCAAAACTGGCAATGAATTTTCATAAGTTATAATAACCAGAGTTACAAATTTATTCAGCATTAGCAGATATACATTTATTGAAAATGTTTACCTGGAATAAGGTAATCTGAAACATATCTGGGAACCTTTAAAGAAATATGAAATATTTATTTTACATTTGGAACTCATTTTCCTCACTTCAAGAAGGAATAATTTCAGCCGTCTGTTTCAGAAAAACGGAAAAAGGACTTTTGCTGAAGAATGTCACAGAAAATGTACAACATAATTTAACATCTTTTAATGAGAAAACTGCATGTAGCTTCCGTGACTTATTTCTTCGCCCATTCTTCCTTCTCTTTCCTTTCACTGATAACCTCCTTGAGGTATGGTGTAAGGTAGTAATCCTCCTGGATTAAAAAAAAAAAAAACAATGAAAACAAAAATTATGTATTTTCACAGAGCTGGCATTCCAGTTGAATATCAGTTTTAAATGTTATGTTAATTCAGACACTATGCTAAATTCAAAAAACAAATAAATGGTGTTGGGTACTCAACGTGCAAGGTCACCAGACCCATTCAATTAGAGGAGAGTGAAGACCGCAAGCTGTACAACCCTGAAGATGGGCTTCAAAAGGTCAAAGAAGTAACTGAAATGGCTCATTGCAGAGCTGGATTGTCAGCTGATAAACAGAAAGTGTTTAATTTGCAGAGTGTCGTGTAGTTCCCACTAATCCGTAGGATCCGAGCATTTGTTGGACAACAAACTTTGGGTGAGGTGCCCAGACTTATTCCAAGCACCCCTGCAGGATATGTTGGCCTAGAGAACAGCTATCTCACAGTGCCACCATAAAGCCCCCCTCCTACCCCACCCCCTATCCCCCCACCCAACCCTACCAGGGAGTGAATGGTTTCTGGCAACCACTGAACATGATAACCCTGACCCCTCTGGAATCGTGGTAACAGATCAGGACCTTTAGCTCAGTCACTCGTGCTTACTTGTGCGCAGAGAAATATACAGAGAATACACAGTGGGACGTTTTCAATATATTTATTGAACCATCGTTATTCTTGTATAGAATAAATGTGTTGCGATAATCAGTAGACAGAAGCAGATGAAAGTGATTACAAGCACCAAAAGAGTAAATAGTAGATACAGTTCTACCATGGTGCTGAAACAGTCTATATATGCAGGCATATAAAACAAGGCAGTAATTCTGCATACTCCTACTATGCAAACCCTACTCTGTGTGCACCTAGAGTGTGTGTAGGTGTGAAGCCAAGAATCCCCCCCCCACCCCCGGGACGATCCAACCGCATTACCTGGCGGGAGAGAATGGAATGTAGGATCCCGTCTTGATCACAAACTGGACACCCCTCATGAGATGTCAGACCGCTGCATGGTGAAGTCTCAGCATGCAGGGACCCTCAGTGTCAGCTGAAGTGCCTCCTCTGCTCATCTTTTGGGACGCTCATTATTTATAGTAGAAAGCATCCTTGTGATGTACGTATAGATTAGCAAGGTTATGGATATGTAGATAGCCCTGTCGCGCCGTGGATGAAGCTAGAACGGCATTTGTACATTGTGCGTAAAAAGGCTGTGTATATGGTGTTCGAGGCATCGTGATAATGTAATGTGAAGCTAGATGTGTAAACAGAAGTAGTTTCAGAGAAACTAATCCAACATTGTCACACAAGCGAATATGTGCAAAAGGTCAAAGCAGAAATGTTATTGTGCAAAATTAGTACAATGTAAGAAAATGTGTAGCTTCGTTACATGGACCTAAACCGGGCACATAACAGAGGAATGGCACAGCTGCCTCTATATCAGTATAAATCTGGCCCACCTTTACTTGACGGAGAACATATCAATGACAGAAAAAGTATTTTCAGAATGAAGTGGTAAAACGTTTTTCCTCAAGAAGCCAGAGCTTGGTGGTTGAAGGTACTATGTAGTGCTTTCTGACCAACATTCTAGCAGGAGTTTGCAGTGAACCTGGTCAACCAAGACAGGGTTGACTGCTGGCATGCTGGCTGTGTATATAATTTAACTAGATCAAAGAGATATTTCCTGCAAGATTCACCCGCTTGTTCAAGAAATGATCTTACCACCCAGAAAATAATAGGAACAATCCTTAGGGAGAGCTCACCAGATGAGACCTGAAACTGCAGGTCATTCAGGAGGTTTATGCTTTGGAGCCTTCATAGATATGGCCAAAATAAGAGCCCAGCAAAGGCTATGTCCACGAAGTGGCAGGTCGTGTTGATCCCTTAAAATGGCAACCCTCCTATGGACTCTGGTGAAGGCTAGAGTGCCTCAAGGCACTATGTCTGCCTCTCTGGGCAGCTTGTTCTGGATATGGTGCTACACAAAGAAGGTCAGCAGCAAGGAAGGCCACCAAAGCTTCAGCAGGGCTTAAACCTTGTTCCTGGATAAATGGCCAGCATTCAGCCCATTCTGGATTCACAAACAGCAGAATGGCCCACACGCTTTTGTGTTCAAGAGGTGGTTAGTAAGATGGATGAAATGCTGGACACTTTTTCCCAGTGATGTACATGTGGATGGGGCCTTCCTTGCTGTCCTCTAAGTGCAGCATTCATCTTCCATCTTCCAACCACCACTAAGAAAAATAAATAAATGCTTGAATAGCTAAGGGTAACCCCAATGATGGATGTCCTGTTAGTGTTCCTCCAAACTTAATATTTGCAAAATCCTTAAACAGAAGAAAAAAATAAACCGAGAGAAGCTCCTCATTGGTCCCAAGCCTCTCCCTTAGTGAAACTATTACATGTGGCCAACAGTCTAGGCAGGATGTGGGGAGAGGGAGTAGGAGGTGGCTACTTCCTTGAAACTGTAAGCTGGGGAGACCAATGGAGGGTCTCCTTCTCTCAATGGATCCAAAAGGAATGCCAATTTGCAGTTTAAAGGGTTACTGTTGTCAGAGGCCCACCAGCTTGCCAAAAAGCAAAAATGCACTAGAACCAAGAGGGACAAAATTTACTATGTGAGGGATGTCACAAATGCAGTAGTTGCTTCGTCCTTTAACATATCAAGTATCAAGTCTACCACAAAAAGGACAGGGAATCAAGCTGGGAAGACCAATGGAGGGTCTCCTCTCAATGGAACCAAAAGGAATGCCAATTTGCAGTTTAAAGGGTTACTGTTGTCAGAGGCCCACCAGCTTGCCAAAAAGCAAAAAGGCACTAGAACCAAGAGGGACAAAAGTTAATATGTGAGAGATGTCACAAATGCAGTAGTTGCTTCGTCCTTTAACATATCAAGTCTACCACAAAAAGGACAGGGAATCAAGTGGTGGAGACAGCAGATCTGTTAGTGGAATCACGGTGACAGGATTCCCAAAACAAGACTACCTACAGCCCAAAAAGTATCTCTTATTGTTAAGGAATAGGTTTAAATCCTCCACAAGACTGCAAGACCTCCTCTGAATCTGATAAAAAAAATACTTGGGAGGTGTCCAGAACAAGAGGAGTCTCAGCTATGGTACAGAAAACAAGCATTGGCATAGCCAATAGGTCTCGCCTTTGGGACCCTATAAGTGTTTGTTAAGCTGTTAAGATGAGATCTTGTTTCATAACTAGGCTTACCAGTTTTCAGTTTCTATTTTTGGTAAATTCTGGTGGGGTTTTTTCAGTGCTTTCAAGTGATTTCAGTACCTTACAAAAACAGTGGTTATCAGTGGTTACACATTTTCACGCCATTAAAAACAACAGAAACAGTGTTTTTCCGGTGTTTATGGAACATTTTGCTTTTATTATTGCTTGCTTTCTGCACGGATAGTGCATGGTATATAGACAGTGTACGTACAGTGTAGACGAGGTCCAAATACATTTTTGCAAATCAAACTTATTGTAGTACACCATAGAATACTTCTTCAGTGAGTCTTTGGTCACGTGTGCTTGCTCTTTCCTTCCCATGTAAACTTTTTTCTGTGAAAAGGCCCTCTCAACATTCGCACTGGAGACGGGCAACGCCAAAACAGCCAGTACACAATTTACTAACTCTGGCCACTGACATAGCTTTCCATGCCAATACTGGTGCACTTGAAGATTCGATTCTCTGGGCAGGTTCTGCAACATTTGCCTTGAACTGGGCGCTTATGCCCTCAGTTATTGAAGCAGTCAAAAATGAAGCAGCACTTTTGAAACCACGGAGAAGATTCCCTTTAGGGAAGGGATCTAGAACTTGTACAGAGTACCACAATGAGGTTTCATTGACTTCAAATGCCATGGTTGGTGAACGGGTATTTCTATGCATCACTGCAAGCCATTTCTCATACATTGTAAAATAAAAGTTCCTGAATTTCTCTTCACCATTGCTTTGCTTACCAAGTGGCAAGCACTCTAACACGGAACATGTTGCAGTGCCAAATTCACCAAAGGTGTCACCCAGCCTACTCTCAATGAGATGTTTCACATCTACACCAATTATGCTGAACACTTGGCAGACAAGGGTGTTTTCAGACTCTAGTTTTTTTTATTATGTCCACTACAGCAGTTATGTTTTCCTGTAAAAATCTAAGAATGCAGTAGAGGTTTTTTTCCCCATCACTATCAATATGCGACCAAAGATCATCACATTTCTTGCCTTTGGCATCATCACTCAGCAAAAATTCTGTACAGGGTTGCCACATGGATAATATAGCATTCACAGCCCCTTCCCTTGGAAAGAGAACCATCAACTAAGTGACACAGTTGGGATGACTCTTTGACGCCACACAAAGTACAAAATGAGAAATATTTGCGTTTTAGTTCCCACGCATAACAAAACAGTGCATCAAAATGGACTAAAAAGTCAATAGCATTCTTCGTTAAGTCTGAAGATTGTAAAGATGCTTTCAGCACATCTAACAAGTGGCAAGGATCTCTTACAGGGAAGCACTTCAGCTCAGGTATCGATTTTGACAGGTCATCACACAACTTTTTCATATACATAGCTGAATCACTGCAAATATAAACAATATCACTTCAATCTTTATTGAACTTGGAAAGAACCTTTTTGCAGCAGCATTTCAAGTGAAACTTCGTTCCATGTTTTCCAAAAGTCTGGTGTCATGTTTTCACCACTATCCCAGCTGCTTGGTGATAGCACTCTTTTCACATATACTTGTCACTATACCTTGCATTGAATGTTTAAAGCCTGAGGTGTTGGCAATTCACCTACTATCAAAACTGACTCACTAGAAACTGGGGGTTGATGTATCAAGGGTTTTTACACATTCTCCGTGGGTAAATGTGATGGCACATATTGGGAAAGATTGTTATGAAACCAGCCATTTTACATATCAGTGAAAGAATCTTTTCTTTACAAACTTTATTTCGCAGTTCAGAGAATTGCATAAAAGTACACATGTTAAAAAAAAACAAAAAACAAGCAATTACATTATATTAAAAAAAGAAGAATTTAAAACATACGTGGTTCTATAAAAGTTGATACAGTACAGGTAGTCGCAAATGATCGTAAAACTGAGTTTTAAGCTAGTAGTACACAAACAGTGGATAAACCGAGGATAAAGAAGCGGACAAACTGTGACGTTAGCAGCAGAAATTTTAAAGTGCTATCGATAAAGTGCGGGTTCTCATAGCAGCCAGTAAAAAGGAAGCTAGTACAGAGCAAATCAGTGGGGTATCTAAGGAATAAAATAACATGAGGGCTGCCGCTACTGTTCTTATGAAAAATTTCCTTAAAAGTGGAATTATAAAGGTTTTCCTCTCTTTCCCATAACGTGTGCAAAAAAGAAGGATATTTGATGTTGATTGAACTGACTTCTTGTCACAAGTGCAAGAGGATAAATTCCTAGGGGCAAACTGATTGTTCGGGTAACCAAGCATAAACGGAATTAGGTTCAATCTGAACCTTGTCAAAATAAATCGGTGCTGGTTGTTTGTCACAATTTGTAAATAAGAGAGAGAATGATTTGAGATTTGTGGTAAAGATTCATAAAGCATGATCGATTCCTTCTCTTTGTGATTATTCCACCTGTCCTGTGTAACTTGTTTTAAAAAGGTCGCCTTTAATCTTGATCTAGGGAAATGTTAACAAAGGGAGGGTGAGTCAAACAGGAACCCAAGACCCAGCAAGTTAAAATGGTCTCCGATATAGGTTAACCACGGGATCCTGTAGGCATAATCCAAGGATAGGATATCTTTGATAATTTTTTGATTTAGGCCCACAGTTTCCCTTTTCCAAATGGATAACCAGAGAGCAAGTGGGGTTAATCTACTCACGTCCGAGATGTATGGAATGCCAGCTTCTTTATGGGCTATAAAATTACTAGTTGATTGAGGAAGTGACAGTAATCTTTTAATGAATTTATCTTCCTGTTTTTGCAAAATGGTTATGTCAGTAATTCCCCAAATTGCTAGTCCATAGGAGGCCATCGAAAGTGTTTTAGCCTTATAAATTGTAAGGATTTCCAGTATGGGCTTATGGCCTAGTTTTTTAGAGAACCTAAATAATGCAGCAATGCTTTGTGTCATTGAATTAGCCCCATTTTGCAGCATCTCCTTCCAAGTGAGTGTATTATCAAATATGACCCCCAAATAATTCAAATGAGGTACCTGTTCAATTCTTCCCCCGCCCAGATTAAAACTCAGTTTTTTGTTTTTGTTTTGACCTATTGGCATTACATAGGATTTGGTTTTATTAACTTGCAGGTCTAGCTTGCGCATAAAGTCAGTATACTGGGCGATTAGATTTTGCAGTGCCACTGGAGTCCTTGCCAGTAAAACGGCATCGTCTGCATAAAGCAGGTTCGGGAGAGCGGATGATAATACTATATGGGGATCTTTAGTTGTTTCTGTTAAGTCATTGCTTAATCTGTTGGTATAGAGAGCAAACAGGAAAGGGGCCAGGACACAAACTTGCCTGACCCCCTCTCTATATTAAAGGATTTGGTGCATTTACCATTTTTCCCATATCGCACCATTGTGGAGGCACCAGCATAAAGGTCCCTTATGAACTTAATGATACCCTCGTCCACTCCCATTTCCTTTAATATTTTCCAAAGCTTGCTATGGACCATGCAATCGAAAGCCTTCGATAAGTCCATGAATGCCACATAAATTTGGGAATTTTTTGCTTTCGTGTATTTACCAGTAATTAAGGTCAAATTTAGACATTGGTCCAACGTTCCCCTACCATGTCTAAACCCATATTGTACGTCCGATAAAATGGCCCTTTCCTCTGCCCATAATTCTAATCTGTTTAATACATGACCCATTAGCTTGGCCGAACTATCGAGCAAGGAAATTGGTCGGTAGTTGGCAGGTGCAGAAACATCCCCTTTTTATATATCGGAATAATTATGGATTGTTTCCAGGAAGGGGGGGTAGAAGACCATTCACACTATGGCGTTAAAAGACACAGTTAAAAGTGGGGCCCAGAATGGAGTGTTGGCTAGGAAAACATCCATAGGGACTCCATCAGGTCCCTGTGCTTTGCCCAGAGGAGATTGAGTCGGGGCTAGTTTGACTTCTTCCAAGTCAAATGACAAGTATGTAAGAGGATCAAAAATAAATGATTCGCATATGCCTGTAGAAGGTTCTACCCTTTGAAAGATGTCCTGGAAATGTTTTACCCATGATGCTTCATCAATATATGTATCTAATGGAGGAGAGGTGTTGCTACTCAGGAAGGGCATACTTACAATTTTCCAAAAGGCTGTATGATCCCGAAGGAGAGATGCTTTTTTGAGATTCTCCCATGCCTCTGTTCTAAGCTGTTTAAGCCTGTTTGCCCTGGCTGACATAGTTTTTCCTGAGAGCCCGGATCTGCTGACTATTTCTAGGTGTGTTTTTTGAGTGCTTTGCGCAGATTTTGGAGAGCGTCTGAGCAGCTCTTATCGAACCATCGATTAGTTGTAGGATCTCTCGCTATAGGCGAGCGTGTCAGTTTTGATCTTAAGAACTTTAATAGCGTGTTAAATGCCTCAACTATGCTGCGATGACCTAGTGATGGATCCAAACAGTTATGTATGCTCTCTGGGTTAGCCCGAACAAAACTGGTAAAAAGAGCGTCTGTGTCAACCTTATCCCATTTCACAAATAACACGTTAGAACTAATTGTTGTTTGTTTAAAGGGATTTTTGCCTATAAAAGGCTTATTGGCTGACCACGACAAGGCGCTAGACAGAATTGCATGGTCACTGGATTCAGTGAAAGAGGTATTGGGTGTGACGAGCCTTGAGCTTAGGGACTCAGATATAATAATATAATCTAGTGTAGAGGAGTATTCACCTCTATAAAAGGTTGGGGACAAGAACCCGGAGTGTGGCTCTTTAGGATTGTGAATTACAAATTGCCATTTCATTAAGATGGTATTGAGCGTGTTCCCGTGAGTATCATGTTGGAAATGGTCAATGCATTCGTTTTTGTGATCCAGAATTCCGCATAACTGAGGAATTTCGGGAGCAGGGTTTCAGGTTGAAATCGCTCAATTAAATTACTTGTAATATCTTATGGTGGGATTCCACCAATTCTTCTAACACGTTATCTAGAGAGTGGGGACCACCTCTGGATCTAAAAACTTATTGTTATAGTAGTTTCTCAATAAAAAGTCCCAAGCAGGTGGTCCTTCAATCACCAGTATGTGGAAATTTGGAGATGTAATTACAAAAGTGAGAACTTTAAATACCACCACATTGGAAATTAATGTTAATAAGCCCCCCCTTTCCCTGCCCCCTGAGGAGGGAGAGGCAGGAGTTTGGAAGGGTCTATACTCAACTATGTGTATTGAGTTAGTCTCCCAGGTTTCTTGCATTAAATTATTTGATAAGTAGCCAGTGTAGATAGCCATTCCTCATTATCGCGCTTAGCGTTGTATCCTGCTATGTTCCATGTGGCCAAAGAATAAGTTAGATTCTGTAATTCCCTGCATGGGGATAGAAGGATCTTGGGTGCGGAAGCTAATGAGGATGAATCAGTGTAACCTTGCTGTTTATCGGCCTCCTGTGGACACTGGGTAGCGGCCATTATGGGCACACAGGCCTCCTGGGCACAGAAAAATGGTGGGCTATCATCCGTATGTCAGTCACAGGAATCCAAACCTGATAAAGGGGCAAATCTATTATAAATGGGATAATGCGCTGTATTGCTCCAGAGGTTCTCATGCCGTCGTAGGGGGAAATCTAGCGATAAATGCTGGGCCCCTCTTGGATGAGGAATGGATGATTTGTAGAAGAAGCCCAAGGGTGCAGTGACAATCTTAGTCATGGATTTGGGATTAGCAATAGGTTGTGAAAGTAGGTCGCTGACTAGATGTGGGTTATGAAAATTTAAGATCACACAATCACCCTCGTAAGATTTTGGAGAGGGGCCCACACACTGAGTTCTCCGTGCCATTAACAGATGGTTCTGTATTAAAGGGCCCGGCCTCGTGTGAGTAATTAGCCAGTGGCGCGCTTTTGCCATAAGTTGGATAGTAGATTCCTTTTGGGAGAAGTTAGGAGCAGGAAAGTTTACTAAAACTAACACATATGGGGTAGCTTCAGGCGGAAGTTCTAAGTTGGATTGTGCCAGAGTATACTGCCTTGAATCTGTATGGAGCTTGGTATCATGACGTTGGATGGAGTTTCCAGACCCTCTTGGAAGAGTGAAAGAATCGAAGGCAGCCAAAATATCAAATAAGATTTTGATATTTCCTGATTTTTTACAGTTTATAAAATAATTAAACAAGACCTAAAATATGCTTCTAAACCCTGCATCTTTAGACCAAAGACCACAAAACTGAAAAAAGCAAAAGAAAGAAAAAACAATATTTTAGTGACATCCCTAAACAACAGAACTCAAGCTGAATAATGTTAGCCAGTCTTTATTGCTGCTAGCTTGTATAACAAAGTTACATTGTATTGGCCCCTTCAGGAAGAAAAAAAATGACTCGCTCTCCTTTTCCTTTCTTTGAATGAGATTTAGTTTGTGGTTGTGCAGGTGTTTTTTCAGTGTTTATATATTTACACTGGTGAGGGCTATTTCCCTTTCGGTGGGGTTTTATCAGTTATTATAGGTTTAAACCTAAAACCGGACAGCCTATTCATAATTATAAAGTAACCATATGACGCGTACGCTCGCTGGTCAAGTATTTTTTTATGGTAACTACTATCTTTTGTAATTTAATGGAAAAGGCAAGTATTCTTAGCATTCTTTGTTAATAGTGAAGAAGGGCATTTACTGATGAAAGGCGGGAGAATTGCGGCGCTCACTGACTTACACAGAATAGAGAAACATTGTGAGAGAACTCCGCAAAAATGCTATGAAATAATCAATTACTTTTTTTTGTTTTGTTTTTAAGTCACGCCCTTTTGACAGCTGTCATGACCGCACGGCGCAGTGAAATGTGGAAACAGTTCTCTGTGCTAAGACCCCGCTGCCCGTCAGCCGGATTCACTCCACATTGACGGCACCGCCTCCATTTTGTGTCCGGCTGGCGGAACAGCGGCCACCAGATGGAGCTGCGTCTAAAACCGCGCAGCCCATGCACAGGGTTGGGGATAACTTAGAAGGAAAAGCGACGCCCGCGCCCGGCAGCCATCTTGAAATGGGGCACAAATCTACTGAGTACGGGGAAAAAATTACAAAAAACACTAAATAGGGGGATCTACTTGGTCAATAAAAAAAGAAAACAAGTCAAATCTCCCGTGGTGATGAAAACTTACCTCACAAAAAGACGTTAAAAGCCAACATAGTACGCATTTTAAGTAATCCCATTCGCCATTTAATTCGGCTGCCCCCTACAAATCACGCGTGCCTCATTTCGTAATCACAGCTGAAGGGGTGTTGCATCCGTTTACTTCATAAGCAATAGAAATTACAGGAACACCGCCCTCCCTTTCTCCGAGTAGGTAAACCCCATACACAAGTAACTGCGGCAGGGGCAAGCGTTATAAACGCACATACTAGTATAATAACCCTTTACCTTAATCGCGACTTGTGCACAAGAAACTTTCAGTACTGATTTCAGTTCAATGCGCAAGTACTTCAACGCACAGTTTCAATTTGGCCGCCAAGTCTGCAGATGACTGTGTCCACCAAGACGACGCCATTGGCAGCCCGCCCACACACAGCATTTTGAAGGAAGTGCAATGAGAGCACCGCTCGGCAAGTAACTGGCTTTTCCTAACAACAGCCCTTCGACTGCCTCATTCAAAAAACAGGTCAAATGGCTACTATTGGAAGAACTGCATCAGCAATAGCCTCCATGTCATTTGCTGTCAATTTACTTTCACTTTATGTTTGTAACTCGTACTTGACAATCATTTTTACTTGGGGTTTAAAATGTATCTCATCTGTCTTTGAAGTAAGGCGATGATGAAACTGTTCGGCCTCATCTGGGTGGGCTGTTTACTGTCTGTTCATTTTCTACCTACTCTTCCCCTAGCGCCCTCATTTATTTTATGCCTCAGGTTCCTCTCATGTTGCCTTATTGGGGGTGCTTGGGTGTTTTATTGTATGCTTAACAATTTACTTTCACTATGTTTGAAACTAGTCCTTGACAATCATTTCTACTGGAGGTTTAAAACTTCTCGTTTGTCTTTGTAGTAAGTCGATGATGAAACTGCTCGGCCTCATCTAGGTGGGCTGTTACCTGTTTGTTCACTTGCTTTTTTGTAAGTGTATTTATATTGTCTCTGTACGTATACGTCAGCGTTCCTCTTTGTACAGCGCTCTGATACCCGGTTGGGTCTTGTTCGCGCTTTATAAAACTTTTCAAATAAATAAATCATAAATAAACATAAGCACAGCTGCCAACACCAATAAAGCAAAGTGCATTGTCAGAACTGAATTCAAATATCTGCCAGTACTATGTAATGAGCAATGTTAACGCACGTGAACGTGTTAAAACCTAACTGCAATGTCAAGAGGAAAAAAAACGTTTTAAATGAATTCGTTGAACGATGTATTCGGACCATCCTGTACGACTGGAGAGGTCTACAAAAAGCTGCACTCGTGCCCGCCGCTGCACGCGAAAGCTAATTAGAAACCGGATCCAGAACAGATGGCACCCTGCGCGCTCCCGAGACCCCTAGGCCATGGGAGTGAAAGTTTTCAGGAAAGGCGGGACATGCACCCGTCTTTGGCCATTTGCGTGCTTTCAATTATTGAAAGCCACACGCGAAGGCCAATGGGATGTGTGTGAGGAGGCACACCCACACGGAGAAGGCTCTTGTAAGTCTGAAGTGATTCCAAGAGCCCTCTCCTAGAGCAGCACATGCGCGCTGCGCTAGGCGAGACCTAAAAACGACTTATTTTGTCTGTGACAAACAATATGTGGATGCCAAAGCAATACTTGAAGCCAAAGTTGGAACTAGGGAGCAAGGGCACGCTTATGCCTTTTCTGTATTGTCGCTACCTTGATGACCAACTGCGACGTGAGGGTTAAAAGGTTTCCCAGCTTTCAAAGTATTTTGGAGAAAACTAGAGACAAGAAGAGGGAGGGCAATTTAAAAGGGTTTTCAAGTCCTTGTTCATTCAGTCACCAGGGAAGAGAAAAACAAAGGGTTGCCCAGAAAAATATTCAATTGTAGGGGAGCACAGTTTCCAAAGGACTTTTGTTCCACTAAGACATGGGTGAATATATATTTTAGCCCCCCCTCGCTCCAACATGGGTATTCACACAGTCAGTTAACCTGCAGATGCTCAAAGGTCTTGTGAACAAAGGTTACTTTTGTCTCAATGATTCTTTATTTGTTGATGCTATCCTGGAACTGAACAACTCTATAACTAATAAAGGGCAAAGTCTTTACAGAACATACTGAAGTCTGATTTTTAGGTCGAGTCTGAGCCAGCGCGCATGCGCTGCTCTGCGAGGCTTCTTGTAATCACTCTCACTCTAAACAGTGTGGCTCTGACTCCCCCCACGTATTTGGTTGGCTGTTGCCTGTGTCACTTTGTTTTTGTAGCCTGCAAATGGCTAAAGGCGGGCGCATGTCCCACCTTTTTGCCAAATGTTCACTCCCACAGCCTTTGCCTTGCGGGAGCGAGCAGCGGCGCTCAGGGCTCCTTGTGTCTCAGGTTACACACAAGGCGCCGCGCTTTCGCTTGTTTCAGAAATGGCTCTAGTTGTACGAGCTCCAGGGGCTCGCTCAGTGCGGTCACACTGTGCCCCCGCCCTCCGATAGCGCACTAACAGCCCACGAGGGACGGTGCACAGGAAGGTCTCTACCTGCTGCCTGACCCTTCAAAACCATCTTTCAAAATATGTGAACTGTACCGGAAACAATATTAAATCAGCATACTATGTAGAAATCACAGCGTACGCAAAAACGGATTTAGAAACGTCGTTTTCGCTTTAAAGTTCTTGTTTCGAGTTTTGCTAAACATATTACATGGTCGCAAGCACAAGAGCAGACCTTCCAGCCGTCTTCCCCAGGAGGTTATACCTGCACAGTTTCCGGTAAGAGCTCTCGTGGGCGGTAAAACAAGTCTTGCGCATGATAGGATCGAAGATCCGGGCAAGTCCAGTGAATGTCCCTGATCCTGGGAACATCTTCTCCAACCCCCTCCCGCCCCGGAGCCGATGGCATGCCTGGCATTCAGCACACTGGCCCAGCACCAGACTGTAATGTGTGCAGCACTGCAAGCACCGGCAACATCAGGGGGGGTTCACTTCACTCCTCCCCCGCCCCCTAGCCCGTTGGGCTCCCAGTCTCTGCTTCATTTATAAAGTGCGAGTTTCCTCCAGTCCGGGTCACAGAACACACATCCGTTGGAGTGCGCTCTTTACTCCGCTCTTCTAGGTGTGCAATACGTGTGCAGCAGACACTCACACCACAGGTCTTTGGAGACGCCCCCTCATCTCCACCAAGGCTGCTGGCAGCACTGTCTTGGGCTCATTCATAAAAGAGTTTGCCTCAAAGCACCGCTCGCGAACATTATTCCTCCTCGCTCTAGCACTGCCCACCCTCTACCCTGTCACCCGCGCCCGGCAATGCACGGATCCAACGCGCGCACCCGCTGCCACACTCAGAAACATACAACCTGGCCTCTGTCTGAGCGGGGCATATTTTTAGGAGCTGCCAGCCCTTTACTGCCCTTCCTTACATCAGCTAATAAGCTAGCTCAGCAAGTTGAGCACCTGCTGCAACGCAAACAGCAAACAATAACCACGTTTGTGCTTTATTCAGGGTTAATGTAATTCTCATCGTGATATTTTCCGGCCAGCCACGAGCTGCGAAAGCCTTAACCTGACTTGAAAGCATGTCTTCTCCGGTTAATGACTTCGCTCTGTGCTAAATTAGATTTGAGAGCTCTGCAGTCGTTTTCTTCGTCTCTTCGGAACAGTTATTTTGTAGTTATCTAGGCTGCTGACTCCAAACTGGACCTTATCGGAGCTTGTGATCGCCTTATCTTTACAAGAACTCTGCACGGACCGTAACAGCAAGATAGGAAACTGAGGCACGCCTGGGGTGGGGACGGGGCTTCGGGCCAAGTGCAGCCAGTAACATGTGACACGAAAAATAAAAAAAATAAAAAACAACATACTGTAAATAGCTAACACTCATATAAGGTCCCAAAGGCAAGACCTATTGGCTATGCCAATGCTTGTTTATTTAAACCCGCAACGGCTACCTTGTAGCTGCACAAGATCTGGATTTCCACTCACTTTATCTTCTTGGACAAACAGCTTGACCAAAGCCAGAAAACAAGAGCAAACAGCCACAACAAATCCACGCAGCTGCAATATTACTGAGATAAATGGCATAACATTGAATGTGCTGTCTGACATTCTCCTGCGGAAAAAAATAAAATTAGGATCTAAATCTTAAATTAAACCTATGACAGAAGGATCAACCATCGAATTTGAAGTTACAAAGCTAAATAGTAGACCCATCAATATAACATAAAAAAAAATAAAAAAAAATAAGCAACATGCCCACGTGCCCTTAAATATTGTCCCAAAGTCACGTGCACAAAAGTACTTCCACAGCAGAATGCTCAATGCCATGCTTTCATTATGTGATCATGTGAATCAGAACATCTACAGAGGAGAGGGTGTGGCATAAAGGCCAGAGCTGCTGACTTCAGAGCTGGGGATCCAGGTTCGAGTCTCAGCTCAACATCTAGTGAGTCTGGGCAAATCACAATCTGCCCGTGCGTATGGACAGCGCCTAGATACCCTCACAGGTGATTAGCCGCGCTCTACAAATCTGAGTATTATTATTATTAATATTATTACAGCACAGCTATTTACCCCTTCACTGCAAACTCTAGGAATACTTTTGAGACTATTTGGGTGAAGCATCAGTTAAAGACGGAACAACACAGCAAAATACACACTTTAGTGGCCAACTAAAAAAAGGACAACACCTCACCTCCTCATATTTTGTCCACATTTCTTTTGGGAGGATTTGATGTTTGCCAGATAGATCCAAGGCTCGCTTAATACGAAAATTCCTGTCGTCATAGAGTTTTGGTGGAAGCCTCCTTACAGCTTCTTGGACATCATCGTCTTCATATATTGTGTCATCTCGCATCAGACCTTTAAAAAAAAACAACATTCAAAAAGTGGGGAACAAAGCAACTAGCACGCCTCACATTATTTCACTAATTTAAATTATATGTTAAACAAGTGTTACTGCATTTCAATTACTTTTATCACAATCAGTTGTAGACTTAAATATTTCAGTGTAGTCCTCTTTTTAGGAAAATGTGGAAGAGTACAGACAAACTTTTTGAACACACAGCGAATTATAGACACTTTATGCACTAATTTAAAATACTTACATAACTAAACATTGATTATTAGATGAGCCCTGAGACGAAAGAATGAACGAACTAAACGTCGAACAGAGTAAGTGTGAAAAAGTGCCTCTTTTGACTTGGTTAGCCCCCACTGTTTGCCTGGAAATTGATGTAGTTTCGATTGTAGTGCACAGTGTCCCTGCCAACCAGGTCCCATGTGCCAGTGCTTCTTCCCTAAAACTACTCCACAATTGGCCCTTCAGGCCCCCTGCGAGTCCCTAGTAAATGGTACCTGGGTACCTAGGGCATTGGGACTGAAGAGGGACCCCTCACCTAGGCCATGCAGACTGCCACTGCAGCATGCATGGCCTGGTATAGACAAAACAACAAAGTCGACATGGCACACTGACTGTGTGCCATGCCAACCAAACACTGCCTAAGGTATAAGTAAGTCCTATAGCAGGCCTCACAGCCCTAAGGCAGGGTGCACTATACCACAGGTGTGGGCATATCTGCATTAGCAGATATGCCCATACAATATCTAAGAATGGGCGTAGATATTGTAGGTGCCAGGGAAGCCAAAAAGAGTGCATGTGCTGGGAACTCGGCAACCAGAGCTCCCCAGCACCATGATGGCTTTTCTGAACCCAGGAGTGTTTGGTACCAAACTACTACTCTCAATAAACCCACACTGATGCCAGTGTGAGATTTATTGAACCATGCACTTGGATGGCACCTCGGAGGTGCCCCCTGAAAACCTACCAGCCCTGATGTGGTCACAGACTAGCTGTAGGCAGCCTGCCACCACCAGACATGTTTCTGGACCCCTTGGTCAAGAGCCTCTGCTCTCTGGAACTATAAACAAGGCACATCCTGGGCGGAGGCGTCACACCTCCTCCCTCAGGATGGGCACAGTGCTCGAGAGGGAAGTTTCAATGGTCTGCCGCCTTTGTAATGCGACCCCCAGGCTCTGTTGCTAGCAGCAGATGGCAGCCCCCGGTTCACCCCCCACTTTGGGCGGGAAAACCTAGGAAGAATAGGAGGTGTGCCCACCTCTCCCAACCACACCCCTAAGGTGGGGGAGGCGAGGTGAAGCACATCTTTCAGTCCCCGCCATCTTGAAGATGGGGAGAGTCCGCCAATCAGGACTAGGAATATGCCCCCTCCCACAGGAGGGTGGCATAACTGAGGGTGTAGTCACCCCAAGTAAGGTGCCCATTGGCCCTACATGACACTCCCTTAAAACGCCCCTAAATTTAGTATTTAGGTGGCTCCCCCAGACCCTGAAGATAGTTCCAGCCGACCTAAGAAGAAAAAGGATGAATAAGACGCCATGCAGAAGACTGAAGACGCCTACAGACTTTGCCCCAGCCATACCGGCCTGTCTGCAGCCCTTGCGAATCCTGCGAAGAAACGAGGCCTGCACAACCCTGCGACCTCCACAAACCCTGGGAGGACTGCCTACCTCTGAATAAGACCAGAACTCCCTAGGACAGGGGCTCTGTCCCCAAAGAAAACAACACCAAGGACTCTGGTGCCCTCCAGGTCCCCGATCCTTGACCACTCAGGACCAGATGCCTCCGGCCTGTGTCCAGGTGGCCCACTGATCCAGAAAAGGCACCCCAGCGACCCAGAATAGAAGTCCAATGTTCGCTGACCCCTCCTGGACTCCCTGACGACGCCTGCAGTGTGAATCCAAAGCCCACCCCCGACGCGACCGGCTCCGGTAAGAAGAATCCGATGTCAAAGGACACCCCTGCACCAAAGCCCCTGGGCCTTGGTAAGCTGAACCGACAATGCCCCTACGACCCTCAACACCTCCACTTAACCCTGCTGTCTCTGGTTTCCTTTGTGCAGCCTCCGGTTCGACGCCTGCAGTTCGTTTGTCCAACTGAAGTTCTCCACTGAAAACCATTGGGCGCCCGATGCTGTATTTGAACCCTGCACCCAGGCGCCCCTGTGCCGCTGGTGGTGTATGTTTGGTGCCGCCTTGTGGTCCCCCCCGTGCTTGTTCATCCCCCAAAAGCTTGGCCCCTGAAATGTATTTCCCTACCTGCAAGCAGCATGACTCCATGAACCCCCAGTCTCTATTGAAACGCATTGGGCACGATCTTAAACTTTGACCTATGTCCCAGCCACCCTTGTGCCGCTAGTGGTGCAGTCTTGGTACTTACCTGACCCTTGCCCTCTGCTGATCTTTCACCCTGAAGACTGGAACTGTAAGTGGTATACTTACCCGTGAAACCGTATTGTTGTTTTCCTCCATAGGATAACATTGAACTGCTTGAAAATTGAACTAAGTGTCAACTTTTAAAAGACTAAAGTATTTTTCCTGAAAAACTTCCTTACCTTTTTGCTAAGATCTTGGTCTTAAACTAAAACTTGAACAAAGCTTATTTTTATAAAACTGGTGTGGATCTCCTTTTTGAGTCATGTGTCCCTTATAAGTCACTGTGTGTGCAATAAATGTCTTACACTCCTCTTTGTTAGGTCTAAGGCTGCTCGCCCACACTACCACTAATGGAGAACTTAGGGTTTACAATGAGCCCTGCACACTTCTGAGGGAATCTCTGGACTCTGTGCACGGTATAACCACCTAGTGGTAAACCATATACAGAGGCATCTTCCTACAGTAAGACTCTGGTGCTAGTGTAAGACTTTCAAGTACATTAAAGCTAGGATAAAGTGAAAGGGGATTTCTTAACATACTTAATAAGCATGTTCTCCACTGTGCACTTTAAGCTACTCCCAAAGCAAATAAGGAGCACCTCCCTAGGCACTCAACATTTTGACAGCTATCTGAACCAATGTGAACTATGTTAAAATTACTCGCTGAGGCAGTTTTATCAGCCCGATGTTAAAAAGGACCTCAATCTGTATGTTTACAACCTCCATTAGACCACATGAGCACTGCCACAAATAACAGGTTAAGGATAAGTATATTTTATTTAGATACAGAAACATATAAGCAAAGGGAACCACAGCACATCAGTGATACCCTACCGACCAATCGCTACCCATTTCACACCCCAATTGGGATTTCACATTTCAAGACACTTCGTAGATCCCCTTACTTCTGAAGAAACAAAGTGCAGCACAAACATCAACACTAAACACATGACCACAATTCACACTAATGCGCACTCATTCAAAAGAAGTCTGTAAACACCCAACTCTAAATGCAAGAATTCACAATGTATACAACTAATGTCCACCAATGTCACAGGCAGTGTTCCCCCTAAAGTGCGCACCTGCGCAGCCACCGTTTACATGCCGCGCAGTACGAGGCTTTGAGCGCGCGCATAAAGATGCATCAGAAGTTATCTTTATTCTTCCCGTTTTAAGCAAACTGGCATCTTTTTATTTATTTTTATTCCCGTTTTATTAGCATCCGGGGGACCGCATTTTGAGAAAAGCTCACACTTTGTTAAGTGCAGTTTATTAATTATGACATGCTGCTGCACCTTTTGACCCCATGATCCCGACGCTGTCCGATTACAGATTCTACTGTTGAGGGTCTGCAGCTGCTGTATAAGGTATCACAAAGCAGCTCATAAATTCCTGTGTGCTACATGTGACCAATATAAAACGACGCGGTGCTGCAAAAAACTTCAGAAACATAACTGAATGTGCTTATTTGTTGATGCAATGCTCTTTGACAAGCCACTTTGTAGAAACAGGACAGTGTGCAAAGCCCATCTGCGTGAAATGAATAGCTGTGTTTTAAATGTAACATTTATTTGTTCTTCTGATAAAATGGCTTGTGTAGAAATAAGAGTCCAACTTGCATGATCTACTATGAATAACTGACAGACAAATAGCACCGTGTT
This sequence comes from Calotriton arnoldi, assembly GCA_963921515.1. NCBI lineage: Eukaryota > Metazoa > Chordata > Amphibia > Caudata > Salamandridae > Calotriton > Calotriton arnoldi. Next base: position 1,980,250 of record CAWUFW010001810.1, on the reverse strand, counting down.
TGTGATTTCCCTCTTTAAAAAAAAAAACGTATCAAATAGTTGCTGTGAGAAATTAGTGGTTCCTATCCCGTTAACAGGCTCGCCTCCTGCCGTGCCAGCGATGCTTTCCAGTTTACATTGTTTTATTTCATTTTGCATTCCCTAGGTGCACTTGCTTTCAGGTGTGCTTCTGTACTTTCTTAATGCAACACACAGCTCTTGTATATTGCATACTGTGCTCTGAGTGCCTTCTGCAGATCTGGGTGAGCTCAACTTGTGGATGAATGTTAATGACTGGGCACGATTGAGAGGCCTGTAGTTGCACACTACATGATAATCATCCATGGCCTCTTTGCAGAGTGCGCAGGGCAATGGTCACATAATTGGTTATTGTAATTTCCATTTTATGTGAAAGACTAACAGACTGCGAGACTATAGAGGAAAGTAGTGTGAAAAGAAGAACAGGAGTGAACAAGACACTATGAAGATGATTACGCCTTCCGCAGACATGAGTAATGTTTAATTCAGTCTAATATTTTCAGAAATGAAATATTTCGGGGCGTGGCTTGCAGCCGCAGAAGATGGCCGCAGGTTGATCGCGCTGCGCTTGCGATCGGCGATTTAGCCCAGACATCCGGCAGAATCCGGCAAGTAGCGGGACCCCAGACGGCCGCATCGAGCGCCGGAATAGTGGCGCTCCACCCAGAAGGGTTTAGGGGCCGAAGCAACACCGCCAAACGGCAGGAGTGCCCGGTGATGGACGGCGGCAGAACTGACCCCAAGATGGCGGCCGGCACCCAGTAAGCACTAGACCCCGCGAACTCCCTCCGGTACTCAGGCAGTGAGACGGATGCATAGGGAGGAGCAGCGGTAAACGCTCACACCGTGGGCCCGAACAGCAGAGCGACGCTACAGGCAGCGCCTAGAACCGGGTAGTGGCACAGCTGCGAACACTGCAGAAGGTACACCAGACTACAGTGGAGCCGTATAATACGGCGGATCCGGCCCACAGCTCGTCTGCAGTGCGCGACTACATCGGACTGCTCCCGGCGCCCTAGTGAACTGATAAGTGTGGGGACACAGTGGGTGAGAGTGCTGCGGACCACGTGAGCTGAGGGACGCTGCGGGTGACACCAGGCTGTCCGAGAACTGAGGAGAGGCGGGAGATTAGGCGGACTGCCTTACCCACCACACGACCGGTGTGCAGCAAGGGACACGCAAGGGGCAGCAAGGGACACGCAAGCGTGGTGCAGGCCTGTGCAACAGTGAAACGTCGTGCTACCTGGACCCCCCTGGCCGACGGGGGGAGGCGGGTCTGTTGAGGTCTCTTGCCCGGGGGGCTGCCCTGTTTCCTGGAAGCCGGGGGAAGCCAGCGAGGTCGAGGACAGGGGCCGCTTGGACCCTCCGGTCGCCCCGGGGAAGGTGGGCATCGGAGTAAAAGAATACGCTCTCGGACCGCACGATCACGCAGCCGGGAGTGCAGCAGCAGACAGCGGCAGGCAGTGGATTAGCTGTCCGGCCGGACACCAGTAGGCGAGACCTGGGTGTGCAGACATGGGCCGCACCAAATCATCGGGCCCAGGCCAGGCGAACCAGATCGATAAATATACGGTCGCCATGGGTCGCGAGGACGAAGCGGTGGGAGGAGGCCCGCACGAGATAGACAGCGACCCGGACCCTTCCCTCAAGGATATAATGCGGGCCATCAGAGACTTTAGAGGCACCCTTGAGCCAAAATTGGACTCCGTGACAGAGGAGGTGAACCTCCTACGAGCCGACTTCAGAAATATGTCGGAGAAGGTTTCAGCGGCGGAAACGGGCATTGGGAGCCTCCAGGCCAAAACTAAGCGGCTAGAGGAGCAGGTGGCCTCCCTCACTAAAAACCAAGAAACCATCTATGCCCGCCTTGAGGACCAAGAAGGTAGGGCCCGGCGCAATAACATACGCGTCGTGGGGGTCCCGGAGGGAATGGAAGGACAGTCGGCGGATTGGTTTATCGAAGATCTGGTTCTTAAGCACCTGAAGCCCAAAAGACTGTCAAATTTCTTCTCCGTGGAGAGGGCACACCGGGCGCTGGGTGGAAAACCAAAGCCGGGAGCCCCCCCGCGCACCATCATCGCCCGCATCCTAAATTTCTGGGACAGAGACGCCATCCTGCAGGCTGCACGCACAACCGGAGACCTGCACATCGAGAATGCCACCATTCGCTTCTTCCCGGATTTCACCCTTCGGGTCCAGCGTCAGAGGCGCTCCTTCGATGGAGTGAAGAGAGCCCTCCGCGAACAGGGGGTAAAATATATGATGCTGTTCCCTGCCAGGTTCAAGATCCTAGACGACGGAAAAGCATACTTCTTCGACACGCCGGAGGAGGCGGGGGACTGGCTCGAGGGCTGGCGAGCAGTGGGTCGGAGAGGCAGACAAGAACGTCCCGACCCGCACCAGCAGTCTACTGAGGCTGAATCCGAGGATTGGAGGCGACCCAACGGACAGAGACCGGACCAGCGGCCAGATAAGTGACTATGGGAAGGGGCAAAGTATAGACTGAGATCTGGCCTCAGCGGGAGAGGAGCTCCATTGGACACACTGCGGGGCAATAGGGGATGAGGCAGCTCCTTATTAGAAAAAGAGAGCGGGTTGGTGCCCCTTGTAAATAGTTGGATACACCGAGCCAGACTCACTCCAATTGGGACAGTTCTGGGGCGCAGCCCGGGCGGCCTGAGGGGACTTGGGTATCGAGGGTCCTGCTGAGCTCTGAACAAATGGGCACTTGTTGTAGTTAATTAATAAGTATATCTTCATGCTGGCTGCGGGCGCGCAGCCCTGTTTTTTCGTTCGTGTTTGACTGTATGGGGCGACAGGCACTCTGCCAGTTTCAAGGGTGGGTGGTTGGGGACTCACCTAGCAGGGATGCAGGGAGGGGGGTGTGGGGGGGAGGGGTTTTTTTTTCTTTTCTTGGGGATACGGGGGGTGTTAGCTCGAGACCACAATAGTAATCCACAGAGGCAGTTCATGACTGGCGACAAGACAGGGGGTGGAAGGGGAGAAGTGCGACTGTTACTACCTCAGGAAAATGGGGGACCCAGTTAGCCTGCGGGTATGGACCTGGAACGTCAATGGATTGGGCAATAAAATAAAGCGCACACTGGTGCTACAACACCTTAAGAGGCATGCCCCGGACGTAGTCCTGATCCAAGAGTCGCATTTGCGGGGGAATAGGTGTAGGGCCCTGGACCGCTTTGGCTATAAAATGATTGCACACGCAGGGTACACTTCCGGGGCCCGAGGGGTGGGTATCCTGGTGCGCAGCGCCCTACCCCTGGTGATAACTGGTACATGGGAGGACGACACCGGATGTCTAGTAGCGGCAGTGGGTGCCTGGGAGGGGCGCTCAGTGGTACTCTGCACCTGCTACCTACCGCCAGGCCTACATTCCACCTTTTTACCTAAGCTGGGTGCCTTCTTAGCGGATCTCCCATCGGGTACTCTCCTCCTGGGAGGAGACACAAACGCTGCAATGAACCCATCCCTAGATCGATCTAACTCTCCAGCGGGTGTGCGGGAGGAGCGAGGTCTGGCGGGCTTCATCGACGCCCTCGGCATGTGCGACATATGGCGGGCTCACCACCCTCAGCTTAGGGAATACACGTTCTATTCGGCTAGGCACGGGTCCTTCTCCAGAATCGACCACTTCTTTACCCGACTCACACATATGGGGGACTTCATGGATACCAGACACATGGCGCGTGGGATCTCAGACCACTCACCGGTATGCGTTACTCTCCGAGGCCCGGAGGTGCATAGGGCTGCATATCCGAAAATAGACCCCTGGCGGCTCCGGGATCCGGCCATCAGTGACAAGCTTCGCGAGGGGTCCCAGTTATACTTCGAGGAGAATCGGGGTTCAGTGGACTCCCAGGTCACTATATGGGAGGCGTACAAGACAGTTCTGCGGGGGCAGGCGCAAGCATTAATTGGGGGCAGAAAAAGAGGAATCCCTACAGATCCGACGGCTTGAGCAGGAGGTAGAGACACTAACCCGTGATCCCGCGTTGACAGAGTCGGCGGAGCTGCGACACAACTTGGCGCTGAAGCAGAGGGACCTTAAGACACTGGCGGAGGGAGAAGCGCGAGCATATGCACTGGCCACGCAACATCGGCTGTATGACGTTGGTGATAAGGGGCTGAAGCTCCTAGCGTGGCTGGAGCGCCGAGACAGAGAGCGCTCATGGGTAGTCGGGGAGCGAGATGATTCAGGGACCTTATGTTCCACCAGTGGGGAGATGGCCGAAGCATTCGCGGCACACTTTGAGAGGGTTTATTCGCCGGTCTGCACGAGGACCGACTCGGACTGCGAGGAATTCCTGCGCGACTTCGCGCTGCCCATGCTGTCCTCGGAGGCAAGAGAGAGACTTCAGGCCGATATCACGGAGGAGGAACTAGGAATAGCTCTGAACGCTCTACAGTCCGGTAAAGCGGCTGGGCCTAACGGGCTCCCGATCGAGATCTACCAACGCCAGGCGGCGGTGATACGAGCTCCCCTATTGCGGATGTTCACCGAGGCACGCGAAGTGGGGCGGCTCCCCCCAGAACAGAGGGAAGCCATGATAGTGACAATCCACAAAGCAGGGAAGCCCCCAGACCGGTGTGACTCATACCGTCCGATCTCACTAATAAACGCGGAAGCTAAGGTCCTGGCCAAAGTCCTGGCAGAGCGGTTGGTGTCAGTTATAGCAGATCTAGTGCACATCGACCAATCCGGGTTCATGCCCCGGAGGAGCACCCGCCATAACCTACGAAGGCTGTACGGGGTACTCCACTTGACAGAAGGAGTGGGGTCCACCCAGGCGGCGGTGGCCTTGGACGCCTCCATGGCCTTCGACAGTATTGAATGGCCTTACCTATTCATGGTCCTACAGCGGTTGGGATTTGGGCCGATCTTTTGTAGCTGGGTGAAATTGTTATATGTACTACCAGTGGCCAGGGTAAGAGTCAATGGGGCGGTGTCTAGATCCTTTCCCCTGAGGAGGGGCACTAGACAGGGTTGCCCCCTGTCCCCTCTCCTGTTTGCCCTAGCTCTGGAACCGCTAGCACACTGGATAAGGAGGGACCCCATGATTTGGGGCATTGCTACACCGGGGGTTGGGAAGAGCGCGTGTCTCTATACGCGGACGATATAGTGCTGTACCTGGCTCGGCCGTACCACTCGCTGGCCCGTGTACTGCATATTTTCGAGTTGTTCGGCAGCTATTCCGGATACACCATAAATTGGGCAAAGTCGGTGGTCTTTCCTCTCTCTGGCCCTCCCCCGCGACTCCCATCTTGCTGCTCGGCTCCGATAATTACCGGCGGGTTTAAATACTTGGGGATTCATGTAACCCGAAACAAGGTCTAGTTCCTGACCAAGAACCTCGAGCCCCAACTGTCTCGCCTAGACACAGATGTGAGCCACTGGCGATCCCTCCCGCTTACGCTTATGGGCCGCGCGGCTCTATTCAAAATGTTAACTCTGCCGAGACTGCTGTACATTTTACAAAACACGCCATTCCCGGTCCCCCCGCACTCTTTTAAACGGATCGCACAGGCAGTCCGCACGCTGCTATGGGATGGAGGATCCCCGCGAATTGCGCTTCACAAACTGCAAAGGGGGGTGTTTGATGGCGGCCTGGCAATCCCAGACGTAAAATTGTACTACTGGGCGTCGCAACTACAGGTAGTAAACGACTGGGTATATGCCGACGGCGATGAGCCAGCATATCGGGTGGACAGGATGGTCATGACCGGCAACAACTGTGAATCCCTTCTCTACGCTAGGAAGACATCGCTGGGATGGCCGGAGCACACTAGGGTGGTGGTGCAATGCTGGAAGGAGGCCAATAGATTCCTTGGGTGGGAAAGTAAGTTGACTGGTAAGACCCCGCTATGGCTGGGAGCCCAGCTCCGGGAGGTGACCGCCTTGACGGGTTTCGGGGGGTGGCGGTCAATAGGTATTGAGTATTTGGGAGACATTTGGAAGGGTGATTCCCCCCGCTCGTTCGAATACATGCAGAAGGAATATGATATGCACCAGTCACAACAATACCACTACATCAGATTAGTCCACGCACTCAGGGTACACATGCCGAGGGGCGCATCCATACCGGAGTACTCCCCATTGGAGGACCGGTTACTGCTTGATCCTATTGAGGGGAAGCCCACATCCACGATCTACCGGAAGCTGCTTAATAACAGCCCAGACCCACTGATCTCTCTAAGAAAAGCGTGGTCTATCGACCTGGGCAGTATCACTGACGAAAATTGGCAAGAGGCGATACAAAGTCCTAGAGAGGTAGCAATACGAGCCAGATTCCGACTGATACAGTTGAAAATCCTGCACCGTACATACTATCCCCGCACACTCCTTCACAAATGGGGTAGAACTCAATCGGGGCTTTGCCTGAGGGGGTGCAATCAAGAGGGATCCTTCTTCCATATCCTGTGGGAATGCCCTGAGATAGCATCATTCTGGGCTGGGGTTACAGACACTCTGTCCAGAGTGATGGGGAAAATGGTCCCAATCGACCCGAAGTGGCTGCTTTTAATGATCAAGGGCGAGGAAGCCTGGCCCCGGTACGCGGAAATCTGGCTGGTCCTGGCGGCGGGGGTGGCAAAACGTAACATTGCCCGATGCTGGGGGCAGCAGGCACCCCCGCAATTAGAGGACTGGAAGCGTGACCTAGACTGGTGCCAACGGGCCGAAGCAGTTGTGTACAAAAGCAGGGGGTGTGCCAAAAAATGGGGAAAGGTCTGGGCGCCCTGGAAACAATATAGAAATCCTGGGGCAACCGGAGATGAGTGAGAGGAAATGTCATTGGTTCTCCCCAGAGTGGGGCTCTCATGCTTTTGCCCCCTGTTGATATATGTATTCGGCGTAATAATGAACTGTTATTGTAAATACATGTGGTATGGTCTCATGAGCTTTGTTAATAAAAAGAGTTAAAAAAAAAAAAAGAAAAAAATGAAATATTTCCATTCCAATTATGTACAAAAAATGATTGTTGTTACTCATTTATCAGAAGCTGCCAACAAGTATTGACAATAGTTCTGGCTTGCTCTAGGTGTATATTGATCTAAATGCAATAACAGTAACCTCAGTACCACCCAAATGCTGGTCAGGCGGCACACTGTCTGAAGCACAGGGTTTTGCTTTACAGGTTTTAACCCAGATCCCTAATTATAGAGGCAATGCATTTTTGAATGGAATCCTACTTACGCTTTTTGGTAGCACCCCTTTTTGTTCAGACCTCCCCACTCCCGCACACATTTTATTTGATCCCACTTTCAGCATGGACATCATTAAAGGGGTCGCAGCTGCAACCCCTGGTTTGCCCTTTGCGACCCCTGACTTTAGAGGTGGCCAAGTCAGTGCCAGGAACACAGGGGCAGCTCGTCCTTATGAATGCTGGTTAAGGCACCACTTTCCTTGTTTTCAGTCCGTTTTTTATTACACTAATAGTGAATAATATATTATTCACTATTAATGTGGTATAAAAATGGAGTACAGTTAGCTGGAATATGACCCTATCTAGCAGCTTAGGTAAGTAAAAAAGGCTTTTGAAAGTATGTTCTATGCGTGCTTGTGGGTGAGAGTGTGCATATGTAAGAGAGTGTGTGTATGAGTGAATATGTGTGTATGTGTGCTTGAGTGAAAGTAAAGGTCAAATAGCGTGTAATGTCACTTCCGCTACCCCTGACATTTTGGTGAATGGACGTCCATTACTTTCAGTAAGATGTGTTTAGCTCAAAGGCAGGCAGACAGGCAACAGAACTGGTGGTTCTGTAGCCTGCCTGCCTCAGAGTTAAACACATCTTACTTACATCTTAAAACCCTGCCCATTGGGAGTAACATTAAGCAATGTAAACGAGTCATTAACTGCAAATTAATTTACTAATAAATATCACTGGTCTCTTGCCTAATAGGAGGTTTCTTTATTGAAACTTTGTGTGGCCATATTGAAAGTTAGTATTACCATAAAAAGGCGTGCATATTGTGGAAACACATTTAATGTTAGTATTTTGGGGGTAAATAACTAAATTTCTGCATTTGGCAAACCAAATAAAGAAGTCACCTGCTCCAACCTCCTTGCATGTTCCCTCTTCCCTCGTGGAGCCTGGCTGGCGCCAAAGAATGAGTCATACAAAGGATTGTGGATGTCCTCCTAAAGACTTGCTTACTCTTCTTTCATTTAGGTCTCTTACCATGATTTCATCAAAGGATTTTGTACTGCATTTCAGATTTCACCTTAACTGAAACAATGTGACACTGCGAATGAACCCCAACTAGATCATGGCCCTCTGATGGTCTTGGAGGCCTCGTGCCTGTGAAGTTGTAGGATCTCAGCTTATCTCCTGCACAGTAGATCTCTATAGGTTTGAAATCACATTAAAACATGTGGTATGACCTCACATGAATCCGACAAAGGAACACGGATTCTCGTTCCATTTAACTTTCTCCATCCACTCTCAAGGGTTAGGAATGACAGCCTGGCATAGGAATCCAGTCTGAGACTTTTCACACTTTTCTCCTTCATCTACTTGCGAGTGGTCCCTGGTAAAGGGGCAAGGGACTGCATCATCTGCTCACTTTGGTTAGCACTCTTTGCATGCTTGTGAAAACCACCCTACTGAAGAAATGTGATGCACCATCTCAGACCCCATTGCCTTCAGTTGATTTTAGAAGTTAGGTCCATGAAAGAGAGCTTAACTAATTTTCTGGGTAATTGTGATAGACCCAGGATATCACTTTTAGGGTCAGATATGAAGCAAGCTCTCCAAATTAATCACATTTTGGCGTATATTACAACTATGTCACATTGTGTTAAAACATAATAATTAAGTTCCGTTTATATTGAATTGTTCAAGTTCGCTCTTTCTTTCTCATTATCTTTAAATAGCCTTTTACTAGATGAAAGCATGGCATCATAAACCAAAATCCATTTTTAAACCTATTGGAGGTAGCTTGGTAAGCTAAGCATGCTTTTTGAAATCTGAATTTAATAGACAAGCAACAGGGTCAAATCCTGCCATGGCTCACTCACCCCATTCATCCATTAAAGGTTGATAAAATCACCACCACTGAATTGGGTTATTTTAAGATGTGTTATTAATGGATCAACAAAAATGTAAAACAGTGGTAGCAAGTAATATATATGAAAACCAAGTTTCTTTTTACTGTATCCAGAATGTTAAGCATAACACAGAACTGTTTTGAATGGAGACATAAGTTCATCTTGAACTATTTTAAAATCAACAGAAAAAGTGTCTGTCTCTTTAAAATAAATCTTCGTAGACTTGTCCTCCCCCTTAAACAAGGTACCTCATGCACTACAATTCTACAGTCAGGGGGCTCCTTGCCCTCTTTGAATGCCATGTATCTGAGAAAAGTACTCGCTTGCATGATGAACTGGTGCACAAAGCCTTGGCAGCAGTGCACAGAGACCCTTTATTGCCGCACACAGAGGAAAAAAATTAGAGGGAACATTGGTCACAGGCCCAACATAACAGGACCCAAAACCAACCAAAGCATAGAAATCTTATGGAATCATACTCCCTCTTGCCCCTCCCTCACTACGATATGACAAAGTCACGTTATTCTCTAGGGTCATTGATTTTGCGAGTACTGAGGCATCTTCCATGTACACCTGCACCCTTCCTCCCTCAGCCATGTACATTCTGGAACTGTTAAAACTCCTTTCAACCGGACTAGCACAACTACCACCTGTGCTTAGTAATCTCCGCCCAATGGGACCTCAACACCCAGTAACATAATTCCTTTGTACTCTTCACAATGATCTGTGACCAAAGTTTCATTTCTGATAATGAAACCTCAAACCAAATTCGACACCTTGCCTCCCTCTACTCCCAACACCATTTTGAAAACCTGACCCACCTCCTGAGGCTCAGGCCACCCAGCTATACCTTTACCCCAATCACTAAGAATCTTGACACAAACGTTCACCAACGTGAATTTGTACTTTCCATTGAGCAGGCCATTTTCCAAATTTATATACTCAAAAGTTACACGTTGATGCAGACACCTAAATACAGCAACACATTCCTCAATGGATTCAATATCATGTTGTATTAAAGTAAAAACTATAGCGCTCACATTCAGACCTTTTTCCATATCTTAGTCGCAGCTGCTTTTAGCAAATTCAAATACATCCAAGCCTGCATAATTTTCTAATGTAGGCAAGTCAGTAAGTTCCTTCAGGCCTGCTACCCCCAAGCAATGTTCCAGTAGAGCGACTTTCCTTGCTGCTATTTCCTTCATCAAGCACTTCCACACATGCCATGAACACCTTGTGCCAGCCCTCCCAGTCCATGGTTATGTCATCTGCACACTGAAGGAAAGGAGGCACGAATGCAGCCATTTTGCCTGTGCCAATGCAAAATAAAAAATAAAAATAAAATGTTCATCCACCTCCACTCCTTCAATGAAAGTTTCAAGGCGATTCATTAAGGCCCCCCCCCCCCAGAAAAAAAAAACTAAAATTTGCAAAGCCAATAGGTTTTGCCTATGCGAGATCTAGTCAATCAATCAATCACAGAATTTGTAGAGCGCACTACTTACCCGCGAGGGTCTCAAGGCGCTGGGGAGAAGAAAAAAAAGAAAAAAAAAGGGGGGGGGGGTGCTGCTACTGGTCGAACAACCAGGTCTTGAGTAGCCTCCTGAAGGTCAGCAGGTCTTGGGTCTGTCGTAGGCTTAGTGGAAGGGTGTTCCAGGTCTTGGCGGCGAGGTGGGAGAAGGATCGGCCTAGTGGCTTTATCAATGTTTTTTTCCATGTTGAACAGCAGCGCAGGCTGCTGTGCAACATAGCTTTAAGTAAAAGTACAAAAAGGTATGACACACAACGTTGACTGCACCATAGCACTTTTTAGGTCTCGCCTACGCAGCGCGCATGCGCTGCGTAGGAGGGCCTTTAGCCGTCGCTCTGCTCATTTTCAAGCACACACTCGTGCTTGTGGCGGCATCCACCTTGCGGGAGCGAGCAGCGGCATGCCACAAGCACGAGTGCAGTGCTTGAAAATGAGCAGACTGCTCTCCCAAGCGCGCGCGCCACTCGCGGGCTCACCTCCTGCTCCCCCTCGCTCTCACGCGCGGACCACTCGCGGGCTGTGTATTTTCAGCAAGCGATTCCCAGGACAGAAACTTTTGTTTCTCATGCCGGTTTCACTTAACATATTCTACACACAGTCCCCTCTGTTGATACTGCGGTTCATCTCCTGATCTGTGTCCTGTGTTATGCGTTGTACTCTCTATGCCCCATTTCTTGTAAAGCGCTCTTCTGCCCATGTAGCTGGGTCTGTACTATCTAAATACATTCAAAAAGTAAATTAAGAAATACAATGAACGCCAGCAAGTGTCTGGACTTTGTACGCACTAAAAATAGCCTTTCAATAGCACCCATGCGTGCTTTGCAATGAGTTCTTATCTCGCGCTCAGTTCCCCGATTTAACCTCTTTTGGCAAAAATGTGCTGGTTCGCGACATTCTTCAGTAGCACAGTCTCTGCCTTCCGTGTGTACGGGTTTTTTTATTTTTTTATTAAATCGTGTTACTGACTCGCTTTCACCCTTAATTTTCGTTTGACACTCCTAGAAAAAGATATCAATTTCCACCCAGAATTAACTATTAACACGCGAAGTCAGTGACGTGATGGGCACGCGATAGAGGGCTCACTTTATTTATGAAGACGGGGAAGGAAGCACTCTGACCCAGGGCACGAGGAAAAATGTACCGTGAGAAAGCACCTTTTCATGTTATCTGCCGTTCATAGTACATAAATACCTCAAGCGAGGACATTTTTATTTTATTTATTTATTCACACACAGCACCTATTTCCGTGCGTGAGGCTACTCGTGGACATCACACCCCGTCCTCCACACCTGAATGAACCTGTCCGAGGACGATGCGCTGTGGCAACTGATTTTATGGCTTACTTTCATGTCGACCTATATAGGCGCCATGTGCTTCACTTTGTGAGAAAAAAAAAAATACGGTAAATTTTCAGAAATAATCTGCAATGCATATACATGTTTGGTTTATATTAGTCTCTGCACCGTACCACTTTAACACGAGTAGCGCTGCCTTTTACATGCTCTCTATACATAAAGAGCTACCCAGAATTGCCAAGAGTGGGGTTACACCCCTCACAGGATGCTGGCTTTACTTGCCAGTAGCCGCCCCAAATCCATCGGGGGATTGCACTTTATTACAGGGAATGTGCTCTCCAACTCCACTCGATTCTCTTTCATATTTACATTTCTGTGCTTTCTGGTGTTGCGTGCTGTCGCCCACCTGCCTCCCGATTTGCAGCTTGACCCGGCAGTGCCGTCACCCTCCCCCCTCCCTCAACCCTGCTTATTTTGGGCACAAAGCTTCCTCTGCAAGCGGCTTCCTCTTTTTTATTTTTATTTATTCACACACAGCACCTCTTTCCGTGTGTGAGGCTACTCGTGGACATCACGCCCCATCCTCCACGCCTGTATGAACCTGCCTGAGTCCGCCGGACTACAGGACGATGCGAAGTGGCAACTACGCTTTAATGGCATACTTCCATGTCGACCTTTATACGTACCATGTGCTTCACTTTGTGAGAAAAAAACCGAATGTGGTAAGTTTTGAGAAATAAGCACACTGCAATGCATATATATATATATATATATATATATATATATATATATATATATATATATAATATTTTTGGTGTATATTCGTCTCCACACCGTACCACTTCAATCTGAGTAATGCTGCCTTTAACCTGCTCTCTATACATAAAGAACTACCCAGAATTGCCAAAAGTGGGGTTACACCACTCTCAGGATGCTGGCTTTACTTGCCAGTAGCCGCCCCAAATCCATTGGGAGATTGCACTTTATTACAGGGAATGTGCACTCAGACTCCACTCGATTCTCTAAGAATGCGTCCCTGGAACGCTTTCAACAGCCTTTAGATGCATTGCTAATTTACGATCTATTGTGAAGTTCTAAAAGCGCAAAGTTCCTTTACTATGTTTCTTGCAGTTCTGACCGCGAATGGAGGGGCAGGGAAGGTTAGTTGATAGAATTAATGCATAAATACATTGTTGCGTGCATGTCCCTGCTAGGGTATCTTCTGCTCCTGTCTTTATTTTTGTTCTTACTTTAAAACCGACCCGCACACCTCACACAGTGATATTATTGCTGGCAGCTGCTAAGCATTGCCCCATATTCCTTCCACAAACTTAGCTTTTTCTCTTATCCTTATTTGCTTTCTCTAACCTTCATCTATGTTTGCTTCCTTTCTAGAACCCCACGCTCCTATCCTTTCTTAGTTTAACTGCCCTCTTCAGCCCTGCTTTATTTCACTGTTGCTGCGTGCGTTTCCCTGTTTGCTGTCTTCTCCTGTATTTTTTTTCTCTCCTTGTCCTTACTTTAACACAACCGCACACCTCAAACCATAATATCATTGCTGGCAGCAGCTGTTATAATCGTGTTAACTGTATAGCTCATATTGAATACAACTTTTACGCAATGGGCACTTAGGGTTACAGCTGGGGTATTTCAAAGGATAAAAATCGCATTACAGACCTAGTGTCACCCTAACATATGGTGATTTTGGGAAATTTATGCTGCTTAAGACCCATTCACTACCCAGACTTCAGGGGACTGTCACAAGATAAGATCTCTTCCCAGGGAAAAGGCAGCCAGCGGGTAACACTAGTTTGGTAATGCTTCCATTTTATTACTTTCTTTGTAAAGCAGAAAAGTTGCTGTATAGACTGGCTTCTGGTGCCCATTGCATCTGACGTCACACGAGCCTTCCCAGTGTTTCTTATCATAATGCCGTCCAGAAAGAGGCGCGGGGCACAGGCAAGCATGTATTCCCGAATCAGACTGCATGATTCAGTGTATAGTAATTGTATAGCTCTTCAATCCATGGCGGCACAGCACCCAGTATAATGTGCTGCTTGGTTAAACACTTGTAAGGTCCCAAAGGCGAGACCTATTGGCTATGCCAATGCTTGTTTTCCTTTCAGCCATGTTGCATAGCAGCCCTCGCTGATATGCAATATGTCTAAAAATAGCACAGGGGGTTTGGGAGAAGTCAAGCAACACAAGGTAGAGTCGGGTGGTGAGAAACGGACTGTGGAAGGAGGGGGAGGATTAAACACCGGACTACAAGTACCAGAATGCTTCATGGCCACATGTCAGGGCTGACTTTATTCCCATCTGAATCGCCCATATCCTGGCAGTGCTGGGGCCACAAAGAAACCAGGAAACGATTACACGTCTATTGCTCACATATGACTTTTGGAGGTAGATGGGAGCTTTACACACCGGCATAACATGTTAGAGGTGCAGAAGAGTGAGGTGGACCCATTTTCAGATCACATAACCTCTCAGCATACAAGTCTTGAACATCACAACGCTATTGGGCATTCAAACAACCTTTCAACCTTTGTCTGCAGCACTGTGAAACTGCAAAACGGGAAGGCACACATTAAAAAAGGATACTTATTCCATAATATCTGCGTTTGCCCCGTATCCGTAGTGAAAAGCACATGCTGTCCTGTGCTTTGCGTTCAGGCACTTTGCAGCCATGAAATGGCAACAGGGAAATCGACCTATGAGTACCAGGATGCACAGCAAGATGACCTGTTGACAAGTGAGAGAACTGGGATGTTGCATGTCTGTCAGTACCGCAAGTGCACCCCGATCAAAATCATACGTTTTCGTGGAATTCCATTCCAGACTAATCGTGGCCTACAGTAGGTCTGCTCTGGTTTCCTGCACCAGACAGGCTCTGGATGCAAAGCGAGGCCTTCTCTTGTGGGGCGGCAGCGGACAAACACAAATGAAAGCACTGCTACAGTGATGTTTAACAACAATGCACACAAGCGCCAAAAGCATAAAAAACCACCAAGCCTTTTTACCAAGAGAAGGCCTCGCTTTGCATCCAGAGCCTGTATGGTGCAGGAAACCAGAGCAGACCTACTGTAGGCCACGATTAGTCTGGAATGGAATTCCACGAAAACGTATGATTTTGATCGGGGTGCACTTGCGGTACTGACAGACATGCAACATCCCAGTTCTCTCACTTGTCAACAGGTCATCTTGCTGTGCATCCTGGTACTCATAGGTCGATTTCCCTGTTGCCATTTCATGGCTGCGAAGTGCCTGAACGCAAAGCACAAGACAGCATGTGCTTTTCACTCCGGATACGGGGCAAACGCAGATATTAGGGAATAAGTATCCTTTTTTTAATATAATGTGTGCCTTCCCGTTTTGCAGTTTCACAGTGCTGCAGACAAAGGTTGAAAGGTTGTTTGAATGCCCAATAGTGTTGTGATGTTCAAGACTTGTATGCTGAGAGGTTATGTGATCTGAAAATGGGTCCACCTCACTCTTCTGCACCTCTAACAGGTTATGCCGGTGTGTAAAGCTCCCATCTACCTCCAAAAGTCATATGTGAGCAATAGACGTGTAATCGT
Source organism: Calotriton arnoldi (assembly GCA_963921515.1). NCBI lineage: Eukaryota > Metazoa > Chordata > Amphibia > Caudata > Salamandridae > Calotriton > Calotriton arnoldi. The sequence goes on along the minus strand of CAWUFW010001810.1, from coordinate 1,964,760 downwards.
TTCCTTGTTTCTTTGTGGCCCCAGCACTGCCAGGTTATGGGCGATTCAGATAGGAATAAAGTCAGCCCTGACATGTGGCCATGAAGCATTCTGGTACTTGTAGTACGGTGTTTAATCCTCCCCCTCCTTCCACAGTCCGTTTCTCACCACCCGACTCGACCTTGTGTTGCTTGACTCCTCCCAAACCCCCTGTGCTATTTTTAGACATATTGCATATCAGTGAGGGCTGCTATGCAACATGGCTTAAAGGAAAACAAGCTTTGGCATAGCCAATAGGTCTCGCCTTTGGGACCTTACAAGTGATTAACCATGCAGCACATTATACTGGGTGCTGTGCCGCCATGGATTGAAGAGCTATACAATTACTATACACAGAGTCATGCAGTCTGATTCGGGAATACATGCTTGCCTGTGCCCCGCGCCTCTTTCTGGACGGCATTATGATAAACACTGGGAAGGCTCGTGTGACGTCAGATGCAATGGGCACCAGAAGCCAGTCTATACAGCAACTTTTCTGCTTTACAAAGAAAGTGATAAAATGGAAGCATTACCAAACTAGTGTTACCCGCTGGCTGCCTTTTCCCTGGGAAGAGATCTTATCTTGTGACAGTCCCCTGAAGTCTGGGTAGTGAATGGGTCTTAAGCAGCATAAATTACCCAAAATCACCATATGTTAGGGTGACACTAGGTCTGTAATGCGATTTTATCCTTTGAAATACCCCAGCTGTAACCCTAAGTGCCCATTGCGTAAAAGTTGTATTCAATATGAGCTATACAGTTAACACGATTATAACAGCTGCTGCCAGCAACGATATTATGGTTTGAGGTGTGCGGTTGTGTTTTAAAGTAAGGACAAGGAGAGAAAAAAAATACAGGAGAAGATAGCAAACAGGGAAACGCACGTAGCAACAGTGAAATAAAGCAGGGCTGAAGAGGGCAGTTAAACTAAGAAAGGATAGGAGCGTGGGGTTCTAGAAAGGAAGCAAACATAGATGAAGGTTAGAGAAAGCAAATAAGGATAAGAGAAAAATCTAAGTTTGTGGAAGGAATATGGGGCAATGCTTAGCAGCTGCCAGCAATAATATCACGGTGTGAGGGTCGGTTTTAAAGTAAGAACAAAAATAAAGACAGGAGCAGAAGATACCCTAGCAGGGACATGCACGCAACAATGTATTTATGCATTAATTCTATCAACTAACCTTCCCTGCCCCTCCATTCGCGGTCAGAACTGCAAGAAACATAGTAAAGGAACTTTGCACTTTTAGAACTTCACAATAGATCGTAAATTAGCAATGCATCTAAAGGCTGTTGAAAGCGTTCCAGGGACGCGTTCTTAGAGAATCGAGTGGAGTCTGAGTGCACATTCCCTGTAATAAAGTGCAATCTCCCAATGGATTTGGGGCGGCTACTGGCAAGTAAAGCCAGCATCCTGAGAGTGGTGTAACCCCACTTTTGGCAATTCTGGGTAGCTCTTTATGTATAGAGAGCAGGTTAAAGGCAGCATTACTCAGATTGAAGTGGTACGGTGTGGAGACGAATATACACCAAAAATATTATATATATATATATATATATATATATATATATATGCATTGCAGTGTGCTTATTTCTCAAAACTTACCGCATTCGTTTTTTTTCCTCACAAAGTGAAGCACATGGTACGTATAAAGGTCGACATGGAAGTATGCCGTTAAAGCGTAGTTGCCACATCGCATAGTCCTGTAGTCCGGCGGACTCAGGCAGGTTCATACAGGCGTGGAGGATGGGGCGTGATGTCCACGAGTAGCCTCACACACGGAAAGAGGTGATGTGTGTGAATAAATAAAAATAAAAAAGAGGAAGCCGCTTGCAGAGGAAGCTTTGTGCCCAAAATAAGCAGGGTTGAGGGAGGGGGGAGGGTGACGGCACTGCCGGGTCAAGCTGCAAATCGGGAGGCAGGTGGGCGACAGCACACAACACCAGAAAGCACAGAAATGTAAATATGAAAGAGAATCGAGTGGAGTTGGAGAGCACATTCCCTGTAATAAAGTGCAATCCCCCGATGGATTTGGGGCGGCTACTGGCAAGTAAAGCCAGCATCCTGTGAGGGGTGTAACCCCACTCTTGGCAATTCTGGGTAGCTCTTTATGTATAGAGAGCATGTTAAAGGCAGCGCTACTCGTGTTAAAGTGGTACGGTGCAGAGACGAATATAAACCAAACATTATGTATTTGCATTGCAGATTATTTCTGAAAATTTACCGTATTTTTTTTTCTCACAAAGTGAAGCACATGGCGCCTATAAAGGTCGACATGAAAGTAAGCCATAAAATCATAGTTGCCACAGCGCATCGTCCTCAGGCAGGTTCATACAGGTGTGGAGGACGGGGTGTGATGTCCACGAGTAGCCTCACGCACGGAAATAGGTGCTGTGTGTGAATAAATAAATAAAATAAAAATGTCCTCGCTTGAGGTATTTATGTACTATGAACGGCAGATAACATGAAAAGGTGCTTTCTCACGGTACATTTTTCCTCGTGCCCTGGGTCAGAGTGCTTCCTTCCCCGTCTTCATAAATAAAGTGAGCCCTCTATCGCGTGCCCATCACATCACTAACTTCGCGTGTTAATAGTTAATTCTGGGTGGAAATTGATATCTTTTTCTAGGAGTGTCAAACGAAAATTAAGGGTGAAAGAGAGTCAGTAACACAATTAATAAAAAAAAAAACCCGTACACACGGAAGGCAGAGACTGTGCTGCTGAAGAATGTTGCGAGCCAGCACATTTTTGCCAAAAGAGGTTAAATCAGGGAACTGAGCGCGAGATAAGAACTCATTGCAAAGCACGCATGGGGTGCTATTGAAAGGCTATTTTTAGTGCGTACAAACTCCAGACACTTGCTGGCGTTCATTGTATTTCTTTATTTACTTTTTGAATGTATTTAGATAGTACAGACCCAGCTACATGGGCAGAAGAGCGCTTTACAAGAAATGGGGCATAGAGAGTACAACGCATAACACAGGACACAGATCAGGCGATGAACCGCAGTATCAACAGAGGGGAGAGGAGACTGTGTGTAGAATATGTTAAGTGAAACCGGCATGAGAAACGAAAGTTTCTGTCCTGGGAAGTGCTTGCTGAAAAATCACAGCCCGCGAGTGGTCCGCGCGCGAGAGAGAGAGGGGGGGGGGGGGGAGCAGGAGGTGAGCCCACGAGTGGCGCGCGTGCGTGCTTGGGAGAGCAGTCTGCTCATTTTCAAGCACTGCACTCGTGCTTGTGGCGCGCCGCTGCTCGCTTCCGCAAGGTGGATGCCGCCACAAGCACGAGTGTGTGCTTGAAAATGAGCAGAGCGACGGCTAAAGGCCCTCCTACGCAACGCATGCGCGCTGCGTAGGCGAGACCTACGCAGCGGCAGCGGACAAACACAAATGAAAGCACTGCTACAGTGATGTTTAACAACAATGCACACAAGCGCCAAAAGCATAAAAAGCCACCAAGCCTGTCACACCCCATAAACACGTAAACTCAATTAAGATTGGAAAAGTGAAGAATTGCGAGTGACAGAAAAGATTGGCCCCAAACAGGATTGAGACACTTAACGGATGGAAACTTTAGGGACAAAAAGTATTCGTAAAGCCAAACAGCTCTAGCATATGTATGAGCTATTTGGCTTTGTCAGTATTTTTTTAAGTCGAACCTGGGCAGCGCATGCACTGCTCTGTGAGGCATGCTGTATTCAGGTATGGACTTGAAGCTCCGCCCATCTTTTCAGCTGGCTCCTGTTACTGTCCTTTATAAATCGTTGCTTTTTATTCATGAATAGGTTTAGTAGTCCTTCCTTGGTACCGCCTTGTCTGCATTTGTAACCTCCCATGAGGACTGGACTTTTTACTTGTGTTGTTACACGTCTGCTTTATCTAGTCTGTGAGCACTATTTTCTTCAATGATTTGCCCCTATTCCACCCACCACGTGCTTTCATACAAGCAGTATGCCGCCCGTTTTTATTTTAATTACTAATGGCGGTCCGCTTTACTATAATGGGCGTGTTTCTTTATTTATTTACTTTAGCAGCGCGGTCCGCTTTAAATATAGCGGCTGCACTTTTTTACTTATTTAATTTGGCAACGCGGTCTGCTTTAACTTTAGTTACTGCGCTACGAAACATTTTTTGCAATGAAAATGGCCTTGCCCCTCTCTTTAGACACTGCTGCCGTATTCAGGTTACAGCGAGCCGCGTCTAAAGAAAGGGGTGTGCCCACCATTTAAGTGAAAGCACGGCATGGGGCGCTTTAACCAAAAAAGAGACATTTGTTTGTGAACAAATGTTTTTTTTGGCAAAAGCTCCCCATGACGTGCTTTCACTTTAATATTGGTCACGCCCCTTTGTTTAGATACGGCTCGCTGTAACCTGAATTCGGCGAGCAGCGTCTAAAGAAAGGGGCGCGGCCACTATGAAAGTGGTCTCGCATTTGCGAGAGTTTGAGCTATTGGCATTAGAAATGACAATGCCTTTTATAGATGTGTTGGTTTTGAAAACACAAATAAAAGGCATTGTCATTTACAATGCCAACCTATTGCATTGCAAATGCTTGGGTTTTTTTGTGGCATGGCGGAAAAAAGACAGAGGGCGCCCGATTAAATGGGGGCACAAAACGACAGCCAGAGGGAGGAGGGCAGGAAAGGGCAAGCAATACGAGGGAGGGGTCGGGGAGTGAGGTTGGGGAAGACCAGAGCAGTGGGAGGGAGCAAACAACCACAAAACGGCTGGATACGTCAGGGGGAAAAAAGCACTGGTAGAGCCAAACAGCTGTTGTATTTCAAGAGCTATTTGGCTTGGTCTGCGGTTTTTTTTCTTAGCGCGTTGAGGGATAGGGAGGGAACGGGCCAGATCAGAGGAGGGTATATAGGCACACCCAATGCATATTCTAACTCTGCCTCCCTCCACCCCCACAGTAGTTGGTCCCCGACCTTCATGAGAGCAGACGTGACCAGATTGCCCTCACGCACTTCTTCCGGCTGGAAGTAGGTCCCGCACGAATAATAGGAAAGTGAGTAATACTTTCACTCAGCTACCTGCGTTCGATACCAGCGAGCTCTACCCCCTATTCCATGTCTTCCCCAGATGCACTTCGAGGCAAGAAGTACAACCCTGTACTAACCACAGACCGTTTCTACGCCCACCCCCCTCCCCTAGGGAAGTGGCTCTTGTAGAAAGTAAGTTCGCTCAACGCTTCCGAGCATGACGCATTCACGAGTGCAATAGTTAGCCCAATCACTGACAATTGACATAATGCGCGCAACTCCCCTTAGGGGCCACTGGAATTGATAGAGCTTTGAGCTACTCACCTGGCCCCCACTCCAAATAGGTGACGGTCTATACCACTTCACTGTGTGCCAGCGTTTTAATTAAGATATGCTATCACACTGGGAGCACGCCCACGTCGCTAGTAGTCGAAATGTAGGGTACATATCGTAATTTTACTCTGTTCCCCTTAGTTTCAGGTTGCTCACTTATTGTCCTGATGATGATCTTAAGTCCCTAAAAGATCGAAACGCCGTCGACCCCCACAACAGGAACTTCCTCAATTGTACTAACCTACTCGAAGTTCCTATTCTGTTGTCAATGTGATGTAATGTTTTTAAAGTTCACCGCACCTTGTCACATTACGCACCTGTCACTTTGTGAGCACCTGTTTACTCTGACTGTCGCTAACCATGTTTGTGTAAAATAAAATGTTTATTTTACACGACATATGCTCCCCTACTATTTTCGTGCTCCCTCAATGATTAATTGTCTACCCCCAATTTTTTTTTACCTTGTGTCCTTCTCGAGGAATCCACTTGGTTGCACAGGACCCGATTGGGCCAAACTGAACCGCTGTTTTCCTTAAAACAGATCAGAGGAGGGCACAAAATGATGGACAGCGGGAGGAGGGTGGGATGGGCGAGCAACAGAAGGGAGGGGTGGTTGGGAAGACCACAGCGGCGGGAGGGAGGAAACAAAGCCATGAAGAGCTTACAAGACATACAAGAGATTTCGCAAGCACAATGCAAGCGCTGGGCAGGCAAAATCTAAAAAAAAGAAAAAAAGGGGGCCGGGGGTCAAACTGCAATTTCCCCATGCTATTTCCATAGGGATTTCTGAACAGCGCTACAGCCCAACTGATTAACGGAATTACACCAAAATTGGTAGAAAGCTAACTTTGTATCAAGAAAACATGTGAAACTTTTCAGACACTCACCCCCAGTCACAGATCTGGGCTGAATCCATCATCGTTCTTTAGCTCACTTCGCCACCCAAGTTCAGACCCAGCCATATGCAAATCAGTCTTGACCCTGTCCCTCATGGAACAGTCCAGCCCGAACTGCCAAGCCAGATGATCTGTGACTGGGGGAGGGAGGAAGAGGGGGGGGGGGGCGGGGAGGGAAGTGTCTGAAAAGTTTCAGCGCTCAGTCCATCATCTCCTTGTGTTTGCTTTCTTCGCCCTAAGTTGGCAGGGTAAGCCCAGACGTGGGTCCCTTGCTCACTTTGCCATTGGATTCAAACTAACCTGGCTGATGAGGGGTGTTACCCCCAAAAACGGTCCCAGGATGCTTGTTTCCGGTCCAGGGAAGACCTGGGTTGGCAGTTAGGTCTGGACTGTTCCCATAAGGAACAGGGTCAAGACTGATTTGCATATGGCTGGGTCTGAACTGGGGTGGCGAAGTGAGCTAAAGACAATGATGAATTCAACCCAGATCTGTGACTGAGGGCGAGTGTCCGAAAGGTTTCAGCGCTCCGTCCATCATCTCCATGTGTTTGCTTGGTTAGCCGCATATGGGCCAGGCCCTGCAGGCAACCCCACGCTGTGTACAGCCGTGTATGGTGGAGGGATGGCTGCCGGGCTTGGCCGTGCACGGTGAGGAGTGGGCATAGATACATACGGTAATACTGCTTTATGTAAAAAAAAAAAAACAAGAGAATTTCACTGGAAAAAAACAAAGGTTAAAGTGATGTTATAGTTAGGCAAAAAGGTCAGTTTAAATGCAACATTTAAAAAAAACAAAAAAAACACCCCACCACTGAAATTCACCAGTTACGGTTATTTTAACTAACTAAAACTTATGCCTTCGCATGCCCTGCATGACCTCACATATTAAGTCACTCATGACATGTTCTACGACATAATTGATAACATGAATGATGACATCTGAATTGACATCATTGATGACAACACTGTGCATGGCAGAGGCGCAAGTTATAATTACTTGAAACCCTGTGTGTACACACTTTTTACTGCACACCCTGGTCATCTATCGTCACCCAACTTTGGCTGCAAATCCTTCATGCCGCAGCTGTAATAAATATGGCTTTTAGTTTGCTTTCAAGAGAAAAATCTGCAGGTCTTTTTCTTATTTGTCTATATATCACGCTATAACCTAAAAGTAATAATAATCTTGTTCTTCCTCAGATGAAACATTGCATCACACCAAAGGGATTTCCTCAACTAAGCAGAGCACTCAGTAGCTCTTTCATCCAGCTCACTGGCACCTATTAGGAGAAGTTGGTGAATTTAAAAATAAACAGGATCAAACAGCTTGCAAGCACTTAGTGGTACCGGAGCGAAAAGTCTACAAAACGTATTATCTAGGACAATTCTCCGTGCCGGAAAGTTCACCCAAAAGCAAAGATGACAATCGCTGTAATTTCCAATTTGTGAACTTGGACGGCGCAATTTATTCTCACAAACACCTAGCACTTGTAGGCTTTTCAAAAACACATTTTGTAGTGTTCATACAAGCGACAAAATTTAGGCAAGAATCCTTGGCACAATAAAATAGTTCATCAAAACAATAAAGACCTGGCTAAAGGAGAGTTTCTTCAATTTCACCTTCAGACACTGCATCCAAAGTGAGATTAATTTTTTACTCCCACTTTATGGCACCCCGTCCAATTGCCTGCAGTCCCAAACTCTCAAATTAGTACTTTAAAAGAATCACTGTCGATCAAGCCACCCAGCCAAATATTCCCTCCGTCACAACATGTGAGTGAAGAAAACTTACTACAAAAGTAAGTGAAAAGAGTGAGAGGGCACCTCACGTATGCAACACCAAAAAGGCTACCAGCAGGTTCTCGCCAGTATGCCCACGTATATCATCATCGGTTACCCACTCACTAGAACAAAGGAAATAGTGTCCGAAAGAAAGGCAAGGAAGGCAGAAAAAAGAGAAATCAACTGTTCCAAAACATAAACCCCGTGCTAAGCAGAGAACCGTGTGTTCAAATGCTATTAAAAGCAAGTCAAGACTCACTGTCGTATTACCCCCTTTATTTGAAAATGTGAGCTTGCTCAAGTTAAAAGCACTGCTTTTAATAGCATTTGAACACACGGTTCTCTGCTTAGCACGGGGTTTATGTTTTGGAACAGTTGATTTCTCTTTTTTCTGCCTTCCTTGCCTTTCTTCGGACACCATTTCCTTTGTTCTAGTGAGTGGGTAACCGATGATGATATACGTGGGCATACTGCAGAACCTGCCGGTAGCCTTTTGGTGTTGCATACGTGAGGTGCCCTCTCACTCTTTTCACTTACTTTGTAGTAAGTTTTCTTCACTCACATGTTGTGACGGAGGGAATATTTGGCTGGGTGGCTTGATCGACAGTGATTCTTTTAAAGTACTAATTTGAGAGTTTGGGACTGCAGGCATTGACGGGTGCCATAAAGTGGGAGTAAAAATTAATCTCACTTTGGATGCAGTGTCTGAAGGTGAAATTGAAGAAACTCTCCTTTAGCCAGGTCTTTATTGTTTTGATGCGTTGAGAGGAGGGTGGCCTGGTGATTTCCCTCTTGTGGTCCCTGTTGTGAATACAATAAAATAGTTAACAATAGTTATTTTGGGGGGCGGACCAGACGTGACAGAGCGAAGCTCCGACCGGGCCCGCACTAATCCAACATTACTCCAGTGTCCCCAGACGGCATCTACCCTGAAATACATTGGAGCCTGACCATCTGCACACAGCGAGTCGACCGGGCAGAGAAGGATGGCGCTGCTGGCTCCGCAGACCAGCTGAGGCCTGTGTGGGGCGTTGAGCACTTTCAGACCTGGCCGCCAACCAGCACTGGGGGGGACGAGCGAAGCATGGCGGAGCTGGGCTGCTGCACTGGAGCCCTGGAGTCATCCACTAAGCAGGGCCGTTTCTACCATTAGGCAAGACTAGGCGGCTGCCTAGGGCGGCAAAATGGCTAGGGCGGCAAAGGGGGGGAAAGTTTTTTAATTTGAACCTACAAAAGTAAAGCTAGGCTGCCGCCTAGTCTTGCCTAATGGTAGAAACGGCCCTGCATGCACGCTGCTGACTACCACTACCTAATACGTCAGAAGAGGAAGTGTGCTTTAGCACGCACAATTGATAAACTCGAAAAAAGTACGGGTGATACAAGACATCTCACAAACACGCACATTTCGCATCTAAACAAAATGTATTTCGGTAATCCAACCGCAAAGTGGATACGTACTCAAATACGCCGACTTTTGAACAAAAATAACCCCTCCTCTTCCTAAATTAAAAAGAAGTAGAACCTGTTGCATCGCCAGAACCCTCAAAACTATGGAAAACTATGAATTTCCATCCAGTGTTAAGGGCTTAGGGTGCATATGCGCACCACGACTGACTCACCAGCACGGTTGATTCCACGCCTGACCTAGAGAAGCGTCCTTTCACTGCACCGGAAGGACTAACAAATAAGGGGTTGAGAGACCAGCCACCAGGTGCGGTCAACGTGTGGATAGATTTCCTGGAAGTGTCTTGTCTGTAATTTTTCCATGAAGTGGGTGAGCTGCAGCGAACAGCTCTCGTTTTCACCGTTCATATCCCCAGGGACAGGCTATGGTGCCGTCATTCCTCGTTATGTGTTTTTGCCTGGCCTGTAGATTTTTCTGCACGACGGCTTCCTACGTCGTGCCCTGTGTGCTCTGCATGATTTTTCTGTCCCGCAGATCAGTGCTGCACGTTGTTGATCTCCACCAGACTGCTCGTCCCGGTCCTGCAACAATTCACTGCGGAGTTTAATGAGGAGAGAGGACTCCGGAGAGGAGGTGATAAGACTGGGGAGTTCAGAGAGGAGAGGTGCAGAGGAGGACCAAAGGGAGAGAGAGGGGAGAGGTGCACAGGAACAACTGCAAACTGAGGCGTGAGAAGAGCTGAGGGAAACGTGCAGAAGGAGACGCGAGGGGTGAAGAGAAAGACCCGCGGGAGGAGAGTCGCACGAGGTGACATGTGATGGTCAGAGGGAGCCATGCACGAGGGGCAGTGACTGGTGCAGAGAGCCCTGCAGAGGAGAGAGGGGATCCGGAAGGAGGCCTCTTGGAAGAGAGGCTCCGAACACCGAGGTTGCGGGGATAAGAAGGGAGCGCAGGAGAAGTGAAAGGTAGAAGGAGGAAGCAGGGAGCGCTCTAGGGTAAGCGGGAGGCGCCGTGGGAGAAGCGAGAGCTGCCGGGTGAAGGTGGGAGTGCCGGCATCGGCATGTGGGATGAGAAGGGCACGAGGACAGAGAGTTCAATGATCCATGCAAGAGGGAAGGGGCACCGGTGACGCGAGAGCAAGGACACTACTGAGGACTGTCACTGTGCGAGAGGTGCTGAGGGGTGCTACCCACGGAGAAGCACTGAGGACTGGCACTGATTGAATGATAGTGAAGGGCACTGAGAACTGGCACCGAGGATTGGTACTCACAGAGGGGCACTGAGGACTGGTACTGAGCGAGGTGTACCGAAGACTGGCACTGAGGACTGCTACTAACAGAGGGGCACTGAGGACTGTCACTGGAGAGGGATTATGCGGACTGGCACTGAGCGAAGGGCACCGAGGATTGGTACTCACGCAGGGCCACTGAGGACTGTTACTGAGCGAGCAGTACTGAGGACTGGTGCTTAAAGAGGACTGACCCGGAACAAGAAGTACTGAAGACTACTATTAACGAGGGGGTAGGGGGTCAGAGGACTAGTATTTGTGAAGGTCATTGAGGACTGGCACTGAGGGGAACTGAGACTGGCATTGAGCGAGGAGCACTGAGGACTGGCACAATAGGGAGGGGTATTAAGGACTGGCACTGAGAATTGGTACTCACCGAGGGTCTCTCAGGACTGATACGGACCAATTGAGCATTGAAGACTATGTTGAGTGAGGGGTACAGAGGACAGGTACTGACCAAGTGACCCTGAAGACTGTGTTCACTATGGAGTACTGAGGGCAGGTACTGACCGAGTGAGCCCTGAAGACTGTGTTCACTAAGGGGTACTGAGGGCAGGTACTGACCCAGTGAGCATTGAAGACAGTGTTCACTGATGGGTACTGAAGACAGGTACCTACCGAGGAAGCATTGACGACTGCATTCACTGTGTGGTACTGAGAGCAGGTACTGACCGAGTGAGCATTGAAGACTGTGTTCACTGAGGGGTACTGAAGACAGGTACCTACCGAGGGAGCATTGACGACTGTGTTCACTGAGGGGTACTGAAGACAGGTACTGACAGTGAGCATTGAAAACTGTGTTCACTGAGGGGTATTGAGGACAGGTACTGGCCGAGTGAGCATTGAAAACTGTGTTCACTGAGGGGTATTGAGGACAGGTTCTGACAGTGACTTTGAAAACTGTGTTCTTCGAGGGGTTCTGAGGACAAGTACTGGCCGAGCGAGCACAGAAGACTGTGTTCACTGATAGGTACTGAGGACAGGTACTGGCCAAGTGAGCCCCGATGTCTGTGTTCACGGATGGGTACTGAGGACAGGTACTGGGTGAGTGAGCAATGCAAGTTACTATTTTTGTTGTTTATGGTTTTGAAAACGAGGTGCACTTGACGCCTCGGTGGTATTTAAACACAAGGCTCTATTGGGCATCCGTGTACATAGTTCTGTGAGTGTATGGCTACTGTAACGGTCTGGCCTGGGCCTTTTGTTGAGGTTGTTTGCAGGACTGACTGTTGTGATAGTGTTTCCTGATAGTAAATGAGAGTAACATAGAAGGGTTTGGCAGTAGAGGGTGTGCCTCTCTAGCCTGGATGACAAGGGGAGAGAGTGATGGTAGTAAAAGGGAGGGGGCAGCATTTTTCAGTTCTCGCCTAGGGCGGCAAAACACCTAGAAACGGCCCTGCCACTAAGGAGCCCCTCGAACGGCACCCGGTGACAGAAAACTTCAGACCCCTCTCCCTTTTCTTACAGAGTGCGGCTGGTTGGGACCTCGTACGCCACATGTAAGAGGCGGCCGGTGTCGGGCTCGACACCGCTGGGCATTTTGTGGTGGCTACAGTGGAGAGGGCCTTAACAGGAAAGGCTCCCCCTCGGCAGGATGAAAATCGCGGTAGAGCGCGAGAGGATGCGTGCTTAAAAGAGCAGTGACACCTGACTTGTCCCTGTACTCTCCGCAGTGCCTTGAGGATCTCCCTCAGAGGCCTCACATCCAGCGGCGACGCATGGCGGAGCCCGCAGGCGAGGGATGGCGGACACTACTGCTCGGCGAAGGGCTCCTGTGGATGGCCCCTTCGTCTGTCTTCCACCCCCTTGTTGCTTGTGACTATACCAGAGGATGCCTTATGGATGGGAGGGAGTAGAGGACCCCAAGTCAGCACTGCTAGGCTGCACGCAGCGCCGCAACGCCAGGGGAAGTCTGGGAACCTGTGGTTCGAACCCGCTGCCCTGTCAGGAGAAGAGAGGTGAAGGCGCGGCGCTGCAGGGGAAAAGTTTGGCTCTTGCAGGGCAGGATACATACAGTGGCAGAAGTAAGGGCACGCAAGAGCATAGGAGACGGAAAGACAGAAATCACTCAGAGGGATGCTGAAACACTATATGGCAGTGACATTTTGTATAACCTGGGAATGCTACACAAAGAATTGAACCTTATGCGGAACCAATAGACTGCGACGCAGTGCACCCTGCGTGGTAATAGAGCCATGCACACCCCGGTCTGTTGACTGACAAGAGCTATGCATGATGGGAACTCACTCTAGGACTAGCAGATAATAGACTGGAAGTTAGTGCGAATTGGGTGAGGTACTCTGCCAACCATTAAAACACGGGTTTAGCGCTGGGGGACTCTTCGAACTGATGGCCCCCTGCGCCCCAATAACAAAGCAAAATCTAAACATCCTGACTAGAGGGTGTGGGAACCCCTCCTTGACGACAGCGCCGAACACCGGGTTTCCCCGCCAACGCGCTGCCGTCCATCCTATTCGTTCTGCCCGCGATCACCTTCATACATTCACAATTATACCGAACAACATGGTCAAAGAAAAAGAATCACTTCAGTCCATCCCAAACTGCCAAGCCGTGTCCTTCGCCCTAAGTGGGATGGGTATGCCCAGATGTGGGTCCCATGCTCACTGCGCCACTGGATTCAAGCTAACCTGGCTGATATGGGGTGATGCCCCGAAACCAGCCCCAGGATGCTGGTTTCCGGTCCAGGGAGAATCTGGCTAGGCAGTTTGGGCTGGACTATTCCCATGAGGGACAGGATCAAGACTGATTTGTATATGGCTGGGTCCAAACTGAGGTGGCGTGGTGAGCAAAAGAACGGTGGATTAAACCCAGATCTTTGTGACTGGGGGTGAATGTTTGTTGGACTGCTCAGCAATTCATCCATCATTTGTTCCTTTTGCACAGATCAGGGAGTAGCAGCGGAATTTGCTTAATTCTATGGAGACCATTACAAAGAACGCCCATTAGCAAATAATAATCAGATGATAGAATATTTTAATACAATAGATCTGCCTGTCCTCTCTAGCTAAGGCCGTGAGACATTGGAGACGGACCTCACTCTTGCGTAGGTACAGGCAGCAGTGTCCAAATTCAACTCAGGGAATAACACCGGGACCCAATGGTCTACTGGCGGAATTTTTCAAAAAACAAGTTGACATACTGGCTCCCCCCCTATTAAAATGATTCGAGACAGCCTGAGAGGAAGAGATTCTCACCCTAGATCTACACAAAGCCAGGATAGTTGTTATACATAAAACCGGTAAGCCATCTACTGAATGTGACTCTTATCGGCCGATCTCTCTGCTCAAAATAGAAATGAAAGTGCTGGCCACTTTCTTAGCCACTCGGTCCATAAAGACCAATCTGGTTTCACCAGGGGTAACCTCCGCAGACTCGAAACTCCGACCCTCACGGGTTTGTCTCTCTTAATGCCGAAAAGACCTTTAATGCGGTACACTGGCCTTTTATGACACAAACAATGAAGAGTATGGGGTTTGGTCCGTTGTTCCTATCCTGGGTTTATTTGCCTTATAATTAGCCCATAGCGGCAGTAAGAGTCCACAGCATCCTATCTGCAGAGTTTCCTATCGGGAGCGGAAACCGACAGGGTTGACCCGTCTCCCCTCCTGTTCGCGCCTTGACCCTGGAACCACTGGCATGTTTGGTGCGCTCACACCCAGACAAAGGACTTCAGGTAAATGGGTTCCCGATTCCAGAAGAAAAAATATCCTTATACGCGGATGATATCCTCCTGTATTTGGCCCAACTAGAGAGCGCTTCCGACAGTCTTCCAGGTCTTTGAGCGATATGGACCTTACTCTGGCTATACGATAAAATGGAGTAAATCAGTCCTAGTCCCCGCCAGGGGTTCGTGTAATCAGACGGGTCTCACTGGGCAACTACGGGTAACTCAAGAGAGATTTCAGTATTTCGGGATATAGGCCACTCTCGACCAAGGAAAATCCATGTACTACAATGTTAGGAAGGTACTGGCGGAGTTCCATACAGATGCAGACCGTTGTGGACAATGCTCCTCCTTACCATACTAGGTAGGACCGCGCTTTCCAAAATGATCACTCTTCCGAAACTGCTATATGCTCAACAAAATTCCGGACGACATATCCGTCAAAATGGACGATCTACTTTGGAAATTATTGTGGAATAATGCCCACCCAAGGATAGCCTTGCATACATTACAGCGCAATTCCTACAATGGTGGGATAGCCCTCCAAAATCTCCGGGCCTACTACTGGGCCTCCCACATGATTGCTATAAATGATTGGAGTCGCCTAGATCGAGACCATCCCACTGATGCATTGGAACGCACACAATTTCACGTATGCCCTTACTATCACTATGGAGGGAAAGGAACGAGAAACCTGCTCCCGGCCACTCAAGTAGCTATCGAGGCATGGCATAAGACCACTAAATGTCTGGGATGGGCGCGCAGGGTCACTCGGGAAACCCCATGGTGGACGGGAGGGTTCCTTAAGGAAGTTGGGAAACAGAGGATTTGAGGCCTGGGGACGTATTGGCATATCCAGGGTGGGAGACCTACTTTAAGAGGGAACCCTGATGCCTTTCTCATCCCTCCAGAGAGATTTCCAACTTAGTGAAACACAACGCTATAGACACTTGCAACTCACTCATGCCTGGAGAGTGGAAAATATTCCCAAAGCTCCTCCAGAATACTCACCACTAGAGGGTAGACTTCTGATGAAGGAAAGAACGGAAAAAGCTGTCTCCGCTGTTTACAAAACCATTAACAATAATATCCCTGAAACTTAGAAACAGGTGGGTGACTGAAGTGAGAACTGGATGATCTGGACTGGGACTCTGCAGTAATGATTCCACAGGAGGTGGCGATAAAATCCAGGCTGAGGTTTATCCAGTTTAACATTTTACACCGGATCCATCATGGCAGAACTCTGCTTCACATAAATGGGAAGGGCAACCGCTATGGAAGGTTTTCAATGCAGAGAGCCGCGTGGAGACTTTTTCCATACACTGTGGACATGTCCGGTCATACACACATACTGGCACAAAATACTCCTAGAACTGGGCAAAGTGGTAGAGACGACTATACCTGACGATCCTACGTTTGTGCTCCTAGGCATACCCAATGACAGATCTCCCACGGATGAAAGTAGTATTCTGTAACCTGGGACTAGTGATTGCGAAGTGAGATCTGGCCAAACACTGGGGGGCCCCTGACACACCTACGTCAAAATGGAAAACAGGCATGGACCTATACATGGCTGTGAAAAGAGTTACCTACAAGAGTAGGGGCTGTCCACGTAAATTCAGCAAAGTGTGTGGTAGCTGGATTGATTGCTATGGTCTGGATACGCAATATGTTGTTGATATGCCTCGGTCTCAGGATCACTAATCCAAGCTGATTCATTGTATTGGTCGATTTACTGCAGTGTTTCTACTGTCTCCTCTATTCATATTAATGGATGGCAAATTATTTGGTGCGACGATGGACTTCCGCTTTGTGTTGGGCATCGGTTTGTGCTCCTGATATACTTCACAAAATTAAATAAAAATATTTAAAAAACAGTTATTTTGGAAACAAAAAGAAACCTGTGTGTTATTTTTTACAAGGTTAGATTTATCTACTGCTAATACTTAGGGAAGACTGGATGAAGTGTAGATCTAAAGGACTACGTACATCTTAAGAAAGTGTACTTTTTCACAATACTGTGCTTTTATGCAGATTCAGATATTTCTTCAGCCATGTTCTTTGAATTCACAGCTTATTTATAGTGGTACTGCTGAATATGACAAGGCAGAACTTGATCCTAAAACATGTTGCTTATATCTGGAGAACTACCTCCCCTCTCTGACTACTACATCAAGCATCTTCTGCACATTAGAAACAAGTCAACCATAGTTGCACAAGTTATTAAGTGACAATAAGATTGGAGTACTGTGCAATTTAGAGAAATGATTCACACAAATTGCTGTTCACAATGAAAGTCACATTTTATTTTTTCTTCACTCTACTCTCCCTCCAGCATATCTTGTTAGGACAGATTTCAAAGAAACGGTTTGGAAGGAAATCACATATGTATGGCAGGGGATCCTGGATATAAGTATTGCAGTAGCTTTCAGGCCCAAAGATGCATCACACCCGGTGAAGTATCCATGGACTAAAGCCTGGAAAAGGCATGAGAGGAGCGACTTTTGTGTTCACCAGATGTCGGAGGTGGACACCGGTCTCTGGAAAACGTGACCGCTGCCTAGGTTCTGGTCAAACGTTTGGCACTACATGAAGAGTGTGGGTTTTAGAATGAGATATGCATTAAGCAATTCAACTAGTAATTGCTGGTTTGCATACTGGCTATCTGCGGGAAGATTAGCAAAAAGATAGAAAGCTGCTAAATCCTCTAAATTCCTTACTTTCCACATCAAGAGTTGCATTCCCGGTGGTGGATGCACTGTTGATCCTTATGATTTTATTAGTTAGTCAATTTCATGTAACCCTAGGATGATAGTCAGTTGAAAGCTGCCGGTAATAGAATCGAGCATTAACAACTGTCATGCTCCTTCATCCCCAGATCCTCAAAAGCTCAAAGGAGAGCTGTAAAGTGCTCACTCCTGGCCAGAACAACGACTAAAAATAATCAAACTATTGTTGTTTACCAAATATTTGAGGTCCGTGGATGGTTTCTATAAAAGGACAGTCCCTGCTTAACTTGAATATCCAATATAATACCAGTGAAAAGCAAGTAATAGATGATAAATAACTAATACTGGTAAGCTAAGTAAGTGTACAGATGGAGAGAGAATACAAATCCTGCAGATTTATAAAATGGAGCTTGCCCAACAGATGGATCAGAAACGGCTACTACTAGCTGGGTTTCAGCTCATGTAACAGGAAAATCAGCTGGTCTTTAATAGTGGCAAACATTATTTTTCTCTTTTTCAATAAAAAAATATAATAAAAAACATTAAGCACTTGCCTTTTCTTCATAGAGTATCTTATGTTTAATAGAGAATTGTTTGGTATCAATATTATTGGCACTTCTCTACTTCGTTTTGTACGACGAGCTTCCAGTTTAAATGCCGTCAACAGTGATGAAAACCATTTATTAATAGTTTTACTGGTTTCATGTTTAACTCAGGGTTATTTCTTCTAAGGCAATTCATCCAGCACGATCTATGCCATTGTTGGAGTCTGCCATAATAGTTTCCCTGTTTATTTAAAGATACACCCGGTGTTGTGGGATAAACGTTTTTCCACCTTCGGTTTAAACAGCAACATCTATGTTTGCCTAATATTGATTTAAACAGCATGCATTTTGATGAACTCATGAAACTCCGATGGCTGTTGACGGAGAGAAATTATCCTCATAGCTCCTCTATAATTTACTCTATGCTATTATGCTGAATCAGCTACAAAAATTTCAGCCCTGCCCAATGCTGCATTTCAAATACATTTTGTGGATTTTTAATATTTTGGGACCTTTCATATTACAGTAGTCTCTAGTAATTGTAGAAAATATTGGCAATGGAATAACAATGCATCCAAGTCAGTGTTTAGTGATGTAAGCTCAACATTCAAGACCGTCAAATCCAGCCAATTACCTGCTTTCACACCATTCCTACGAATGGGTGCTGTTGTGCTCTTACTTACTGCTGCAGTTTCTAAGAAAATGACTGCTTCCAATCCGAAAACATGATATCTACTAACTGGTCGCAAGGTACACTGGCATTGACCTTTGTAGAGAACCTTTCTGCACCTTAAAATCTAGGAAACTACAAATACCAATTGTGAAATCAATCTTCACTTGACACACCTCCGATTCTCAGCTTATGCCTAATCTTCCCTTGAGTGACAGTGAGGTTCTGCCTATTAACCACATTTTACTGGCATCTCCTCTCATTATGCACGGTGATGAAGGTAAAGTCTTTGTCAAACTTCTTGTCAGCCTAATGAGAGACAGTTGTTCGTGTATCTGTATCAGTGTCTATGTCAAAGGGTGGCTGGGCCACCATATATTCTCCAATTTCTCCATCTTTGTCAGAAGCATATGCGGACACAACTCACAGCATTGCACCTTATCAGACACCATCCATCGTTTAAGTTTTGAAACCATTATTACTTCTACTGACAGCTGGCTAGTCATCAACCAGTAATATCACTGAAAACTGAAACATCTGTGAGGTGAATTCTTCCGATGTCCATGTGTCTCCATCCAGAGACTACATATCTACCTCCTCTGATGCTCAAGACTTTTCAACAGCATACCAGTTACTTGATTTTTTGGTGAACATTTCACAGACCAGATAAATGATCTTTGCCTACAATGCTATCTACCAGGGATCTAATTACACCCGATGAAAATCATCATTTTGCACCTTAAGTCCCTTCCTTTTTCGATGCAATGCATATTTCATTTTCCACTTTTCATATTTTTGGACAGGATTAAATTCATCCGCATATTTCTGTGACCGGATATAAATGTGCATTTTAACTTACAGTAGTTCTCTACAGTTCTCACAGTTAGAAGGGAAGGAGGAATAAAGATGGAGTGAAATAGTTTTGCCTTTAACCTATACTAACATCTTTCTCCAACACAAGCCTTACATCATGAGTGTCACACACGTCTACTCAATACGGCTTATAACCTAGGACATTAGATGTCTACCTCATGGTGAGGTAATAAGATAGTTTACAATCACTTATCTGTCATATCATGAACTAATTAATGCTCTCGTTGTAAAATTGTTAAAAGTTCTTGATGTTTTATAACACCGGAAGAGCGGACGTATGCTGTGAATGCTATTCTTAACCATTATCTTCATTCAGCATTAGCTTTCATGTATCAATGATGTGGTTAATCTTGTATTCTACACAAAAAATGCATTTGCATTTCACTGTGAGCATTTTTGAGTCTAATGAAATACTTCAGCAGCTGCCAAGAATTTCTTGTGCTCTGGCCCACCGTCCTCATGAGGCACAGCATCCAAGTATAATGGCCATGCGCACAGCTTATCCAAGGCCTGCACGAGTTCACATGTACTAAGTCTCAGCAAGAAGAGGACACAGCCTGCAGCCTTGCACCGTGCGTGCATTACAGATTACCACAGTGCACTCACTGTAAGGTGTTCTGTGCTCCGTATCCTCCATGTTAGCTAATGGCCAACAACTTAAGATTAAAAAAAATTGCTTTTGTTTTCCCTTTCGGAATTTTAACTGTAAAGTTCGATTTTTAAACCACTCAGCAAGCTGCAACAAGCATTTGCAATGCAATAGGTCTCGCATTTGCGAGAGTATAAGCTATTGGCATTGTAAATGTAATGCTTACGCCCCCCCTCACCCCTCCCGTTCGTGCCTTGTCGCCCGCCCTCACTCCCATTTGAAATGCAATAGGTCTTGCGTAAATGCGAGTCCTATTGCATTGCAAATGCTTGTTTTTATTGCGCTTAACCATGAGTTTAGTGCTCTCAGGTTCAAGGGTAACATATTTCCTGTCCCTTTTGTTACCCATGGACAGTTTTCACACCATATTCTACGGAAGCAAACCAGTCATCATGAAATAAAAATAAAATGGTTCTTGTGGACGCTAAACTGCATCAGCAAAAAAAAAAGCAGCATGACGATGTATATGGGGGCATAAATCAGACCATCATACATGCTTCATGACCTATGCACATTTGCACTTATATGTTATGACGGTGCGGCAGCTTTTTTTTAAATTGCCGTTTCAAGACTATGGAACCACATCTTGCAGCGGTAAATTTAAAAACTATAAAAAATGTGCCAAAAAAGTGCCTTATTTAGAAAGGAGCACCCCTCCGCAAATTAAATAAGCTGGGACCTTGAAAAATGAAATCTAAAATAAAAAAGTGCAGAACAAAAATGCTACGAGAAGATGCGACGGACAGGATCATCGGTTGAGCACACAGGGGTTCAAGTACAAGCTGAGGAGAGATGGGAAGAATGGGGGTTAGGACAGATAGGAGAGCAACAGAGGGATTAGGTATGGTGAAAAAAAAAAAAAAAAAAAGAAGCCCTGTGTGCACAGAAAAAAATATTTCCTGTAATATGCCATGTGCTTCAGTACTAAAATCATTATACCTACTGACCATAAAAAGTAAGTAATTTCGAGGTTGCATAGTAGAAGTTATATGATGTTTCATTGGAAAGGTTTATTGTGTGAGGTGCCATTGACTGCAGGCAAATGTACACCTGGGCCACAGGAAAGATTTTAAACACGCAAAATGTGATAGGTGGTCTGCTTGCAATAAGTCTAACCAATGCTCTTGATAGTATTTCAACCTGTCGTTCTTTTTCCCACCATGCTACCTCAGTTTCGGCACTCCACACAATGCCACATAATTTCAATCAGCATAATTTCACTTAACACCACACTTCCATGCCACACAATTCAACTCTATACATTTCCATTCCACACCACATGATGTGACCACAAACGACATATTTCAACTCAACGCCACAATTACGCAACACACCACATACATCCAATCTACACCACAGGATTCCACATCATGTCACAAAATTCAACAGCACACTACATAATTAAACTCCACAACATACCACTCCTCAACACAAAATGCCTTTCCACATACTTCCACTCTGACACACAAACCCACTCCACATAATTCCAGTACACTCAATATCACATCCTTACTAGCCACATATTTCCACTGCACACCATGCCACATTATTCCACTAAACAAATCCACTCCTCACCTCTCAATTCCACAACAATTCCAATCCAACCCATATAATTCCACTCCACACACATCCACAACACTCCAATCCAAAACACATGGATGAAAGACATTGTCATTTACATTGCCAATACCTCTAACTGTTACAAAAGCGAGACCAATTTGCATTGCAAAAGCTTTTTAAATTTCCTTTACCACTCTATACCCCAAACCACCCCTAAAAATACCGTACCAACCTATACCCTGACCCACCCCTAAAGCCTAAAATTACCCTTTACCACCACCTATACCACTAC
Organism: Calotriton arnoldi; assembly: GCA_963921515.1. Classification (NCBI taxonomy): domain Eukaryota; kingdom Metazoa; phylum Chordata; class Amphibia; order Caudata; family Salamandridae; genus Calotriton; species Calotriton arnoldi. Next base: position 1,943,053 of record CAWUFW010001810.1, on the reverse strand, counting down.
CTACAACTAAACCCTAACCACCCTATACCCTCACCCACCCCAAAACCTAAAACTTACCCTTTGCCACTATCTACCCCAACCCCTAAAATTACCTGTACCACCCTATACCCTTACCCACCCCAAACCCTAAAGATACCATTACCACGCCATACCATTACCCAGCCCAAACCCTAAAGGTTGTTTCTTGTCTCTTCAGGCGCTCGTCACTCGCACCACCCGTTACTCGTTCATACCATTAGACATCAGTCAAAACACCTTGAGTTACTGTACACAAACATAAGTTCAAATAGTCCCATGCAGAAACACCCTTGTATACCTACATGCATCCCAGACCCCACTCATGGAGCAGTTCCTTGTAGACAAAGACACTCAAATGTACACACACACACATTGCTTTAGATTGTAGGGCATGCCCTGAAGTTCCCAAGTGTCTCTTCGGACGCCTCTGCACTGTCAGTGATTTGTGCGTGCCATCAGACACCCACACACGTCAGACACCAACACACGCCAAACACCCACACATTGCATCCGATCCAGCCAGATGCCCGACTCGTGCCAGCAGACTCTCACACCCACAGAACGTAGAGCACGCGAGATCTCCAGGTACAGAATCAGATACACAAACACACACAGCACAGATTGTGGGGCAGTCGTTGCCACTGAAGTGATGTCACCGTAAGAAAGCACTACAATTGGAAACCACCAGCGCCCTCGACAATCGAGAGTCTCCCAAAATCAGAAGAAACTTTTGGTGGAGGGCCAGGGATCCGAAAAGGCCCTTCAGCTGATGATAGTTTTGCAGCCCCGTCCGGGTGTCTTACCACAGGTCGCTTTTGTACCCCGGCTTTGGGGCCGGTGTTCTCTTGGGCAGAAGGGCAGTATGCACGCAGGGGATCACGCCTCCATCGGGCATGGCATGGTGACTCTGCCCAGCACCCTGTTGAGCTCCTGGTCGAAGCGGATGGCCAGCTGCGGGGGGGGAGGTGGGTGATGCGGCTTTTCTTGTCGTCCCGGGCCGCGTTGCCGGCCAGCTCCAGGATCTCGGAGGTCAGGTACTCCAGGACTGCGGCCAGGTAGACCGGAGCACCGGCGCCCACCCGGTCGGCGTAGCTTCCCTTGCGGAGCAGCCTGTGCACCCGGCCCACAGGGAACTGCAGCCCGGCGCGTGAAGAGCGGCTCCTGGCCTTAGCACGGGTCTTCCCGGGCAGACATAGGATCGCAACCAGTGAACCAACACAAACAAAAACAAGTACCTGGCAGCATCGAAGAGGCCCTGCACCTTCCCGAAGCGAAGGATAAAAAAAGACGCCATGAGCGTGCACATTGGCTGTCCGGGCGCAAGCTGAAAGACACGCCGTGCGCGTGTCCATGTGCTGTCCGGGACCAAGCTGATAGACACGCCGTGAGCGTGCACATCGGCTGTCTGGGAAAGTGCACATCTCCTGTCCCCCTTCCAAACTAAGTCGACGACAATACATCTCGCTAGCGAGCAGCTTCGCTGCGTCGCTAGGCGAGACCTAAAAAGGGGGTAGCTACGGTTAACTACTTACATCTATTACAAGTCATAGACTATTCTTGAAAGTTCTCTGAAAACTTCAGTGGAAGAGACACTAGGGAAATCTTGGTTAGCAACCATAATAACCCAATGTGCTGCTTACCTCACCAACCCCCCACTCAGTGCTGATGAATAATGTTGTTAATCATTATCATTCAGTAGCTTTCGTTTAGCAATGATGCGGTTGGTGTTGAATTCTGCACAGAAACAAATAATGTGAATATTTGCATATTCTCCCCAGAAACAAATAATGAAAATAATTTTGCATTTCGATTGGCAATGTGCAATTTCTCACGTCGTTGTCCCATTACTTAATTTTAAGTACAATGTTTACAATACTTGTTACACTCAAACAGGGCAGTTAAACAACTAAAAAAAAAACAATATATTTAACTATATGCTTACCAAGCTTGTTGAAACCTGCCGCATTGTAGTACCATTTGCAAAGGCTTTCAAACAAACGGCTGGTTGCTGCAACTGTAAAAATAAGATTTCTTTACAATGTGTTTGCAATATAAAAGTGTAAGTAACTGCATAATTGTCATTCACCCCAAAAATATTCATCTTGAATTACTCACAAAACTAAAACAGCTGACAACTGATATCCGTTTAAGCACAAAAGTATTTTTAAGTAACTACTGACATGGTGAAGGCCCTATACAAACATTGTTTATATCAGACCAGCTCTGGAAACGAATATATGTATCTATCTGCTAAACCTTTATCTAGTTGTTTAGATTTATAAAAAAGGTCCACCAAAGACGAACTTTGCATGTGACTGCAAGGTGAATAAAAGGAAGCTAAGCTAAATATGCTGCAAGGAAAAAAAAGTTTTTTCGTCAGAAAGGAAAAAAGCAAAATTCAACACAAGGGAGTTATGAAGGCTCATCCAGCCACTATGGTACAGGGGGCATCCACAGCCCAGTCTCCCTTCGCCCATGACAATAGTACACCTGTGAGGCGGCCAGCCTAAACAATATTTAAAGGGCTTCTCAGAATTTTGCGGAGGTCCCCCTCATTTTGAACCACACCAATAGGGAGTGACGAACTGTTTGTTTGAAGCTGCTGCATACATTCTGTAGAGATGACTCCTGAAAATGATTGTCCAAATGAAGACTGTGCCCAAACATCAGCACAATGTCTACCAAGTTCCACCAATTTGTGAAAAACCAGAGCCTTTCCTCCGAAATCAGCCCATACAAATTTGCAGATATAATGCTAGAAACAAAAGCGAGATCCAAGTATTGCAGGACTCAAAGTAACCTTATGCAGCATAACACAACAGCAAATACCTTGAAGAACAGATATTCCAACGGGTTGAAAAGCTATCCTTGGTGCAGTACGACAATAGCTGCCTCTAAAACACGAGCTTTCTAGATCATCTTGAAACAGCCAGTGAAAAAAAGCTACTTGCAAAATAGCTCATCCAAGGAATCATGTGTGTCAAATCGAGGTTGATAAAATCTCTCAGAAGTGCTCGATTTAACTCGGTTTCCTTATTTAGCTAAACTGAGACCTACCCGCGAAGAGATCAGAGAGTACGAGGTATTGAGCTACACTTTTGGGAAGAGACAGCAAGCGTTTCATAAAATTGTTTTGCACAACTTGTAGTGAGTGCGTTCATATATCCCCAGATATCACAACCATATACGACAGCTTAGACTTATTTGGACTGGTAAAAATTGACAATTGCTTTTATTGGCTTGTTCATTCCTCCGTCTTGAATGCAAAATTCAACACAGATGAAAGGGACCTGGCTTTAAAGTTGTAAAAGAGGGAACCAAGAACCATTGTGTTCAAACAGCAAACCCAAATAGCTCTCAACCTGCAACTTCAAACCTTCTTGACTTTGATAGTTTAGGACACATTATCTGAACATGTGAGTTACAATAGGAGCAAGACCTCTGACCTTCCTGGTCAGTGTCACTGCTCTCCCCAGCACAGCTCCACCGTTGAGGGACTGCCCTTGAGCCAGAGCTCCTTGCCAGGTAGGTTTCCGAGGCCCTCCTCCACCCGCAGGTTCCAGCCTGCGCCTCATCCCTGGTGGTCTAGTGGAAGAGCACCCTGCTCTTCTGCTATTCCGCTCTGTTCTGTGTCCTCGGTTCTCTTTTGCCTCTTTTGCCACTCTTTTGCCTCAACTCTTCTCTTTGCCTCGTTTCGCTCCCTCTTCCCGTGCTCCCCGCTGCTGCTGCCCTCGTGACCCCTCCTCCCCCAGCATGTCGCTCCCGCCTCCCAGCTGATCGCCCTCCCCCCCCTCCCCCCCGACACCTACTTAATGGCAGCCGCTGCGAGGCAAGAAGAGCAAGACCTCTGGTCCTTCTTGGTTAGTGTCACAGCTCTCCCCCCGCACAGCTCCACCGTTGAGGGACTGCCCTTGAGCCCATGTTCCTTGCCTGCGCCTCATCCCTGGTGGTCTAGTGGAAGAGCACCCTGCTCTTCTGCTATTCCGCTGTACTCTGTGTCCTCTGTTCTCTTTTGCCTCTCGACTCTTCTTTGCCTCGTTTCACTACCTCTTCCCGCGCTCCATGCCGTGACCCCTCCCCCCCACCCCCAAGCGTGTCGCTCCTGCGTCCCAGCCGATCGTCCTCCCCCAAACCTTACTTCATGGCGGCCGCTGCGTGGCAAGAAGAGCAAGACCTCTGACCTTCTTGGTCAGTGTCACTGTTCTCCCCCCGCGCCGCTCCATCGTTGAGGGACTGCCCTTGAGCCCGAGCTCCTTGCCAGGTAGGTATTCGAGGCCTTCCTCCACCGCAGGCTCCTGCCTGCGCCTCATCACTGGTGGTCTAGTGGAAGAGCACCCTGCTCTTCTGCTATTCTGAACAATTCTGTGTCCTCTTTTCTCTCCTGCATCTTTTCCACTTTTGCCACTCTCTTTTGCCTCGTTTCACTCCCTCTTCCCGCGCTCCCCCCCCAGTGTGCAGCTCCCGCCTCCCAGCTGATCGCCCTCCCCTAACCTCAACTTAATGGCGGCCGCTGTGCGGCCACGCAGTGGGCGTGCCGCTGGTGTGCCAAAGACAAGCCCGTCTGCAACCAGCGCCAGGGACCCTGGTCCCCCACCCCCCGCCGTTACGACCCCAGCACCCTCCACACTCTCAACCACCGACGCAGCAACAACTGCTAGCTCTCGATGCCGAGCAACACCCAAGGCTCGATCTCCTGCCGCTGCACCTTCACCCATCTCTGGACCCCAGCAGTAGCCCACAGCCCACCGGACGCCAGCGCACACAAACCACTGAACTGCATCCTCCTCAACGTGTGCTCCCTGCACAGACACGCCACAGAGATCTGGGACCTCCAACACTCACACGCCCAACATCGCCTTCCTCACAGAAACCTGGACCAACGCCAGCTCCGCACCAGACATCGCAACTGCCATCCCCGACGGATACAAGATCCTGAGGAAAGACCGCCCCACCCACCCAGGAGAGGGCCTCGCCATCATCCACAAAAACCTCCCTCTGCATGACAACCACCGACTCGGACGACACCTCGCCCCCCCCCCCCATGAACACATCCACTTCCAGAACCAGACCAACCCCAGAACGACGCTCTGCGGAACCCTCATCTACAGACCGCCTGGCCCCTGCGCTCAGTTCACCAACGTCATCACTGACCTCATCGCACCCCACGCCCTAGCCTCCGCAGACTACATACTACTCAGGAGATGTAAACTTCCACCTGGACAACCACGACAACCCCAACACCACCGCCCTCCTAGAAAACCTCACCAACATAGGACTGAAGCAACTTGTCAAGGCCCCCACTCACACAGCAGGACACATTCGATTTAGTCTTCGCAGGAGGAAACAGCATTTTCTTCAGCTACACCACTGAACTCCTCTGGACTGACCACCACTGCATCCACTTCTCCTTCAGAAAACCCACCGCACACAAGCACGCGCGCCGCCTCCCACGCAGAAATTGGAACAAAGTCTCCGAAGAACAACTCACCTCTGCCCTAACCTACACTCCACCCCAAACTACGGCAGATGCCAACACCGAAGCAAGCAACCTCCACCAATGGATCGCCAACTGCGCCAACACATTCGCCCCCTCCAGAAGACTACAAGACGACACAACAAGAAAGCAAACTGGTTCACCACAGCACTCCTAGAATCCAAGGGCTCCTGCCGACGACTGGAGAAACAGCAACCCTGGAAACACACACCATCTACAAAACAGCCACCACGGAACACCACCAACTCATCAAATCCACAAAGAAGAATTTCCTCCAAGACAGAATCCTCTCCAATGCCCACAACTCCAAGGAACTCTTCTCCATCATACAGGATTTTGCCAAACCCAACAGCGAGACAACAGACGTCCCTCCCTCCCAAGACCTCTGCAACAGACTCAGCTCCTTCTTTCACCTCAAGATCAAGACACTCTACGATAACTTCGACTACCAAGACTTCTGCACCTCCTAAAACCCCACCCCCAGCGACGTCACCCAACAGACCCTACTCACTTGGACCCCACTCACGACAGAAGACACCCTAAAGACCATGAAGAGCATCCACTCCGGAGCACCTTCAGACCCCTGCCCGCCACACATCTTCCACAGGGCCGCCACAGCCATTGCACCGGAGCTACGTCAAACCATCAACTGTTCCCTCGAGACCGCCACATTCCCCAACAACTGGAAGCGCGCCAAAGTCAACCCCCTCCTAAAGAAACCCTCCGAAGACCCGACGGAACTCAAGAACTTCAGGCCCATCTCGCTGCTTCCTTTCGCAGCCAAGGACATCGAAAAGGCCATCAACACCCAGCTAGCATACTTCATTGAAGCCAACAACATCCTAGACAACTCTCAATCAGGATTCCGCAGCAACCACAGCACCAAGACCGCTGTCCTTGTCGCCACAGACAACATCCGCGCCCTCTTCGACGGAGGCCAAACGGCAGCCCTCATTCTCCTGGACCCATCAGCAGCCTTCGACACAGTCTCCAACCGCACACTAACCACCAGACTCCACGACACCGGCATCCAAGGAAAGGCCCTAGACTGGATACGCTCATTCCTCACGGGCAGAAGAAAGAGAATAAGACTCCCACCCTTCCTCTCAGAACTGACAGAGACCAGATGAGGAGTACCCCAAGGTTCCTCCCTCAGCCTCACCCTCTTCAACGTCTACATGGCCCCCCTCGCAACCATCATCAGAAACCATGGGCTCCATGTAGTCTCCTACACCGATGACACCCAACTCATCCTCTCCCTCACCAAGGAACCCAACGTCACAAGGCACAACTTCCAAGAAGGGATGACAGCCGTCGCAGCCTGGATGAAGAACATCTGCCTGAAACTCAACTCAGAGAAAACAGAGGTCCTCATCCTCGGCTCCACCCCCTCCACATGGGACGACAACTGGTGGCCCCCCGCCCTCGGAAACCCACCCACCCCGACAGACTATGCACGTAACCTTGGTATCATACTGGAATCATCGCTCACTATGAATCGCCAGATCAACGCCGTCTCCTCTGCATGCTTCAACACCCTCCACATACTACGCAAAACATTCAAATGGATACTCCCCGACTCCAGGAAAACGGTCACTCACGCCCTCATCACCAGCAGACTCTGCTACGGCAACGCCCTCTACGGCGGAATCAACAAAACAATTCCTCCGCAAACTCCAGACCGTCCAGAACGCCGCAGCCAGACTAATCCTCAATATCCCACGGCACAACCACATCACCAAACACCTCCGCAACCTACACTGGCTCCCCGTCGAAAGAAGAAGAACTTTCAAGCTGCTCATGCACGTCTGCAAGGCCCTCCACAACATCAGACCCCAATACCTCAACAACCGCCTCTCCTTCCATACCCCCAAGAGAAACCTTCGCTCAGCCGACCTCGCCCTAGGCACCGTCCCACGCTTCTACAGGAACAGAGTGGATGGAAGGTCGTTCTATCTCGCAGCCAAGAACGATCTCCCCCTTCACCTCCGACGAAGCCCGACACAGCACCAATTCAGGAAAGACCTCAAGACCTGGCTCTTCGAATGACCCCAACGGAGTTACGCACAACTCCCCCTCCCTCCCCCCCCCCCCAGCGCCTTGAGACCCTTACAGGTGAGTAGTGCGCTTTACAAACCCCTGATTGATTGAATAATTTGTTGAAAGATCTAGGATATCACAAAGGCAGACAGGTTCCTTATGCAGATCTGATAAAAAGTTTACAATAACCTTGTCGGCTCCTAGGGAAAGCATGATGTTCCACAGATTGTCCATGCTCACTATGCCAAATGCGAATGTTAAGATCCATAAAGGCCATATACAGGGAGCTACGCCTGGCCACGGTGTATTTATTTATGATCATATATAGATTTAAACATTGGTCAAGTGTGATCCTACCAGGTCTGAAGCCATAGCGGGTATCAGAAAGTATATGATTGCCTTCCTTCCACGATCACTCGCCCTATTATTTTCACCACCAAATATTTACAGATGTTACCAAATGAAAGTACATGTTTTTATGTTGCCTGTTTTTTAAATGTTGCTGTAAAAGATAACAATCTCTGATGCCTTGTAATTATTTATATGAACTGAATGTTTTGTAATTTGATATTTTACGGTTAATGTTAAATTAAAGAAATATGATTGACTATTTGCAACTTCTGACAACAATATGAGCTATCCAACTGAAGTTACGTCTGGCTGGTCTCAAGAACATAAGCACATGCATCTGTTGTGCCAGTATGGTATTCAATATCATGTTGAAGTGAGTACCCATGGCAAATAAATATTAAGACTCAGTGCAACCATTTCAGATAATGCTATTAATCCAAAAGAAAATCTGCAATGTCAGGGTGAACACCATTTCCGGAAGTCTCATGTTTAGAGAACATTCACACCAAGCCTCTTGCACTCCGAGCTTCATGATGTTTTTTTTACTTCCACAAAACCTAGATCGTGTGCAGTGGTCAAAAAACAATTGCCAGGGTTATATGAAAAATCTATATCCCAGTGATCAGGATTAAATTTGGTAATAGAAAAAGTAACTGCATATGCTGAAGATTTGCTGATCTTCACAAATGAGGCAGAAAGCCCTTCCAGCTAGTGTGTAAATAATATCCAACTATGCCAATGTCTGGGGATATAACCTAAATCGAGACAAGACAGGCTCTAGAATGAATCTGAAAGCCCAATTCAAATGGGATAAAGAGACATGTATAAAAAATAAGAAAGCATATCCTCAGGTTAAATGGCTGCTCATCTGCCATCTCCCATTACCTCAAAAGTTATTCCATCTCTAGCACAAACATCGTTAGCAATGAGGTATGGTGGAAACCTGCCAGACTTAACTTACCTGTTCTGAAATTGCCAACATGGGATGGCGAGGTTTTACGCATGCTGTTTAATTGTCAATTGCACTTTCTTTATGGCATGAGATAACAGTATACTGCAGATTATCTTAAATATAAAAAATAATGCTTAACCCAACTGAGATGAGCTTAGGAGTACATGCCATCTCTAACCTACCAAAACTTAACAAAAATGATCTTGCTCTGTTGGATCTTTTTTTTAGTCTTGGGTGTTAAATCCATTCTTTTGGAATGGAAACTAGCTCATAGATTATTAGCCCACAACTGGGTATGCAAGGCTATGCTTCAAACTCCCATCAATTGCCTGTATTAGACATTACTCACCCAATATAGAAGCAGCTAGATATTTATCTATACAAAGAGAAACTGCTGTAAAAGAAACACAAATGGACCTGGGCAAATTAAAGTACCCAGTAACAGCCCCAACATTTCTTGAATCTAGGGAGCAAACATAATTACTCTTACCATGGTTGACCAAGAGGTTTTGTACCAATTGTAAACTTTCTTAAATTGTACACTCTTGCCAAGAATACTCATGAAATAACCTGCACATGGTTAAAGTAGTCATATGCAGATCTCCTGATGACTCAAATGGTCTAGCTACCTATCCCTCTCAACAAAGACAATACTGAAATACGACAGAATTGTATGTAGTCTACTTAGCTGTTGACCTGCTTGACAAGAAGACATCATGATGTTGGTCACCAAACAAACAATGCACTCAAACACACAAAAGGAGAGGGGGAGTGTACGCCACCACACATCCTCCCAAAGCAAAGACCCAAAATACAAAGGTATGGTGGTTTCTGCAACGCTATTTTCATCAGTGCTGTGGTACAAATCACTGATTCCTAAATTACCAAGATTCTGGCATGGATAGTGATAAGCCCAAGAGGAGAAGAAAGACCAATCTTATTGGAAGAGGAAGCCTCACTCACATTATGTGCCATGCTTCATCATAGGCAACCTCTCCCCACCCTGGTAGGGCAATACCACCTGGGCAGACTATACCTCCTAGTAAACCAGATTGAGTGAGTTCTTAAATAAGATAGTTTCCTGGAGAAAACAGGGGGATCCCCCTATTTTGTCCAGAAAATGGTCTTATTTAAGAACTCCCTCCATCTGGCTTACTAGAAGATAGAGTCTGATCATTCCTTGGGTTGGCTGAGGTTTACGCAAAAATTTTCACAAAAATGGAATGAAAATGTTGATGAAAAACAAAGTTAAGTTCATGTGGGATGAAGGATGTCAGACATCTTTTGAAGAAATTAAACGTGCTGTTAGCAATGCACCCATGCTACAAGGATTTGACACATCTACAGATACATTTGTTACTACTGATGCCAGTGCTACAGGTTTGGGTAGTGTGTTAACCCGGAAATCTGTACCGGGCAAAGAGGTGGTGATTGCATTTGCATCCCGTTCCTCGTCACCCACGGAGGCTAAATAATCCGTGATCGAGAGAGAGACGCTGGCAAGTGTAAGGGCCATGGAGCATTTTAGGAAGTTTATTTGGGGAAAGAAATTTGTATTATGTTCTGACCATAAGCCCTTGACCAAGTAACAAACTACGGAAGGGTTGTCAACGGCATCAGCAATAATTGCACGATTATCAATGACATTGCAAGATTTTGTATATGATGTGCAGTACGTACCATGTAAAAATGTAATGGCTGATTTTTTTAGTAGAATGTCGCTACCACTCACAGAAATTGATCAAGATCTATGGAGTGAGTATTGTGTTGCGGGAGTTTTGACGGATGAGTGTGGTGGTAGTTTACATTCCACCTTATGGTATGCATGAGAAAATTATCTCAATTGGTCATGAGGGACATTCCGGCACTATACTCACCAAAAGCAAGATAAAAATGTTGTATTGAGGGCCCAGGGTGGATTTAGAAATTAAGAGGCTAGTAAGAGTGTGTGTTGACTGAAAATGCTCATAAATCTCAGAAAACCTTAAATCCCCCCCATGTCATCTTTGGGGTGTCCCAGATCGCCTTGGGAGGAAGTAGCGTTGGATATTAGGGGCCAATTATGTGGTCGGATGGTACATGCCGAGACATTATCGTCTTGGTGGATATGTTTTCCAGATGTATGGAATTAGAAGTGGTCACTGCTACGGTTATCAGGTTTTTAGAAGAATTTTTTTGGGAGAGAAGGGTTTCCAGTTGTGATTTTTACCGACAATGGTATACAATTAAAGTCGGAGGAGATTAAATCATTTGTACAATTGCAGGCATAGCACAGAGATTTACTGCATTATATCATCCATGGGGAAATGCTGTTGTAGAATGGGTGAATAGAGTAGTGAAAGGTATAATTCAGTTGGCGAGCAAAGGAAAGAAAAACTTGGAGCATGAACTAAAGAGAATGGTGTGAACATATAGATTGCCACCACATGGTACAGTCGGTGAGACTCCTTTGGGGTTGATGAGATGCCGGTTACCACATTCCAAAGTTAAGATTGAATGAAGAGGAGTAAGAAGTTGGAGTGGATCACAGAGGATGTGATGAAGTGTATCCTGATGTTGCAGGACAAGAACAAAACATATTTTGATGTCAAACATGGTACCAAGGAAGTGCGTTTGGACAAAGGTCAATGGGTTAGGCTGAAATCTGCTAGGAAGGTAGCTAAAGGAGAGAATAAGTTTAGTCTTCCTAAGCAAGTGGTAAGAGTCATGAAGAATACAGTGGAACTAGACGATGGAAGTATTTGCCACACGACTCGCCTTGCCATTGCCAAACATGACGGTGGTAAGGAAAGTGGCGTGGTTGGTGACAGCAGTAACAAATACTGGTGGTTGGAGGCGGCACAGTGTGATAAACTGAATGGTGTGAATAAGCGTAGGATGGAAGTTGAGAGCGCACAAGAGAGGGGTGAAGCAGATGTGCAGAGAAGGACTGAAGAAATAGGAACTAGTGTTGGTCTGCAGTGTGGAAATAAAACCAGTATGTTTGGAAGGGCTATTAGGAAACCAAAGAAATTGGAGAACTATGTTTGTGAATAATTTTTCTTTGTTTATTGGGGGGGTTGTAGAGTATTGGTTATGCATGCTTATTTTTATTTTAGGAAAAGGGATGTGTAGAATTTGAGTTTGTATCATTTTATTAGTGCATTGTGTCTCCTTTAATAGAATGAGGAGCTTGCTAGAATGTAGGGATGTTCCAATATATAAATGAGGTCATAGAATGTGGTGCAGGAGGGGGCGTGGCCACGGAGGCGAAGATGGCGGACGTACTCAGATAGAGCTCCGCCGCTCACCCCCCGATATCCTTCAAATTATCCTGTGAAAAGCTCCCCGGGGCCTCAACTGTATGCAGCAAAGACCCGACGCACCAGAGACCTGCTTTTGGGCACTCGATACAGACTCAGGAGCTGGTGGGTATCGGTGACGCCAACTTGAGAAGTCACGGACCGGGTCCTGAAGACGGGAGGCGGGGCTTACCAAAGCTACGCGAGCCCGAGGCTGCGCAAGGAGGTAGACAAGCCTGGGCCCGGGGGAAGGAAACGGAGACGACGACTGTCCCCCCCCCCCCACCACACCAAGAGCTGCCTGATGTAGGTAGGAGCAACATAAAATCGTAGACGAGCGGACGCTCGGCAGAGGAAGAAACAAACCGGCAACGAGCCCTGAGCCCAGAAGCGCATGAGGAGGCTGGGCCGGAAAAAGGGCAAGGCCAAGCCGCATAGGAACGAAGGCAGATTGGAGGTGAGCAGCAACAACACGGAAGCAAAGCGGAAAAGCAAGCCCACCAAAAGCGCTCTGCTCCATATGAACTAAACTGATGGTCTTCACTCCGAAAAAGCAGAGAGACCCGGCGAGCCTGACGCCCCACCCGGAGAGTAGAAGAGTGAGCCGAGCATGCAGTGATGCGCACAGAGCTGCCGGACGCTAAGGTAGCGAGGGGGACATCGTGACACTGACCAGCTATCTGAGCGGAATGTCCCACTGCAAATAATACAAACGGACAGACAGAATCAGAACCGGAGGGGCAAAGGTGAAGGCCAGCAAGTAGGAGACAGTGAATCATCGGGGTGGAGGGTGCGACGAAGATCCACAAGGCGTCATAACGCAACATCTAACCAGGTACATGTAAATCGCAACAGGAGGCCCTGATGAGTAGCGGCACTGAGAGGCCATATGTTGGGCCTAGTAAACAAAGACTGACCTCCGCAGAACAGGGTAGGGAAGAACGTTAGACGCGACCGCCGCAGAGACAGTGCTCCCTCCTGCAATACATGGTTGCTTAACGTGCGGTCGCAAAGAGCAATAGAAAACAGACCGCTAAGCGTGGAAGACCGCCGCGCGTTGGAAGGGGAACAGAGATTGAACAGCGCAGAGCTATACGCACAAAAACTGTAACCACATGTCAGACATGGGCCGCCTTCGGTCGGGAGCGGGGGGCCGGGCCAGGCCAGTCACCCGCCTCCATCCCACTCACAATCGGATAAAGTGTTGAATAAAACTTCTGGGGACCGTTGTCCAGTAAACTTGATGCAGTCCTGGCTGCTGGGGAGAAGCTGAGCGCCACAATGGAATCAACAAAGACCTCGCTCGAGAACAAGATAGATAACGTAGCCCTAGAATTAAACCTCCTGCATGCTAACCATAGAAAGCTAGCAGAGAGAACACAAGCATTGGAGGATACGGTGGCGGAACTCTCCCCTAAGGCCCAAGATACAGAAAGTGCCTCAAAGAACTTACAGCTAGAGTAAAACTCCTGGAACATAGAGCAGAGGACACAGAAGGCTGTTCCAGGCGCAACAATGTGAGAGTCGTGAGCCTTCCAGAAGGAGAAGAAGGGAGGGATGCCACGACTTTCGCAGAAAAGTGGATTTGTGACCTGCTGCCCGGAGGTGCATTGTCACAATACTTAGTCATAGAACGGGCCCACAGAGTACCAGCTCGACCTCCCCCTCTGGGAGCAGGTCCTAGACCGTTCCTATTCCGGGTACTGAATTATAGGGACAGGGACGCGATATTGCAGGAGACTAGAAAAATGCAGAAAGTCCAAGTGGCGAACAGCACAGTAATGTTCTTCCCAGACTATACAGCATCAGTCCAAAAACAGAGGTTCTCCTACAAGGAAGTAAAGAGGAGGCTCCGAAGTCTAGATCACAAATACTCGCTACTGTTCCCTGCCCAACTGCGCGTGGCAGCAAAAGGGAAAACTCACTTCTTTGATACCCCCCAGGCTGCCTGGGAGTGGCTAGACTCCATAGCTCCTGAAGACACCGCTCCATACAGTGAAAAGCCCTTGAGTCCGCATTCCAATGCAGAATTGAAACAACGCAGACGAGGTCAAAGGCGCAGGAAGCACACATCATCACAAAGCCTTGGCCCCAACCTGGAGCAAATGCGTAAAGATCCACGTAACGCACTACAAGCTGCAGCGGACATCAGAAGTCAGCAGAGCGACACCTTATCAGAGGACACCTTACTAGACAAGATGAGCGACGCGGAGTCCACTGACGGCCACTCAAACTCACAGGACTCAAACAATGCCGGACATAACACCTCAAACAGCAGACGACATAATGAACTGTTAACTACTTAGCGAATCCTGGCCAGGAAGCTGCAACGACGACCACGCAAGTACTGTGTGTCCTGATATGTGTTATAGTCCTCACTCCAATACTAACTGTATATGCCATAAAACTGTGCTCAAGACCTTCTAATCAAATGAACTGGTATGGCTATTGTACTCAGGAAAAGCCCCCCCCCCCCCCTCATCTAAACGTATGATATTAATGCTCGGTGCAACATCATAACTAAACACAGCCGAGGCCATTGCTCGATACCAGACAAAAGGGGGAGCATACCTTTTTATTTGTTACACTCACTGCACCATACACCCGAGTGGCCAACCCACTGACATTTGTTGACATGTTTAATGGTTTAGATGTTTGGACGATTGCATGTTGCAACCTCGACCTATTGGTATTAAATGTTTTGATTAAAGTTGATTTATTTACACAGCAAACTCGAGCACAAACCCATGCTAAAAGTAGCTCAGCAATGCAATACAGAGCATCCCCACGCCTGGGACCTCCAGTGGACAGCGTAGATGCCCCTAGGACCCTCTCGCCAGGCACTGGTCCGCACATACGCGCCGGGTAAAATGACGCATATTAAAATATGCACATGGAATGTTAGGGGGATACACACTCCTTCACGGAGGTATCTGAACTACTCTTACCTGAAAAGGCACCAAGTGCAAATAGCGCTTCTCCAAGAAACACATCTCACCAAACAAGAATCCTTGAACTTACAAAGAAGATGGAGAGGCCAAAAATATGCCACTGGCTACCCAGCCTTCGCCAGAGGTGCTTTAATCTGGGTTAGGCCGGCGGTCCCATTTCGAGTGGAGGAGTCACACATAGACCCGGACGGCCGACTTGTCCTAGTTAAAGGCAGACTAGACGGTAGATCTGTAGTGGTGTCATCTATATACGCGCCAAATGCTGAGCAAGCAGGATTCCTTGATTCCCTGCCGAGTAAATTATCTGCATGGCATGGAGTCACACTGCTATGGGGGGAGCCCACCATCAGGATATGCATAGGCACAAGGACTTCGGAAAGCATAACCATCAACAGGGGAACCAGGCAGGGTAGCCCGCTGTCCCCGCTCCTGTTCTCGTTAGCCATGGAGCCGCTTGCGGCACGGCTGCGAGGCGGAGGAGACGATTTGGGTATACCGTTGGGAGATGGTGAACACGTGATCTCTCTTTATGCAGATGATCTCCTGTTGTATATTAAGGACTTGCATAACATACCGGATACTATAGCAGGAATATTACAGCAATTTGAGGCAATGTCGGGACTAAAAGTAAACTGGCCTAAATCATGCCTATACCCTTTTGGGAGGGAAACCCAAAACCCGGATCTTCAGATGAATAACTCGCACCTCAATTGGCAACCAGTCTCCTTCCGTTACCTGGGCATATTCATATATCGCAGTCCTGCAGACATACTAGAAGGCAACTTGCCCAGAGCGATTTCCTCAATCAGGTCCCAAGTGAAGTTCTGGAAAACGCTGCCACTGGCGGTGATGGGCAGAGTAGCCGTGACCAAAATGGTAATATTGCCAAAGCTGCTGTACTATTTTGCAAACCTGCCTGTCTATGTCCCAACTAAGATATTTCGAGAACTGGAATAAATGCTACGGGACTTTATATGGAATAAAGGTTGCCACAGGATTGCACTTAGGAAATTATATGCACCCTTGAGAGGGGAAGAGGGGGCGGGGAGGACTCGCCGTCCCGAACTTGGAATTATATTACTTGGCGGCGCAGCTACAATGGGTGGCACAATGGCTGGCGGGGCACAATATATCCGACACGGCCACAGGAAGGCCAGCGTGGTCGATGTCTCAGATATATCACATATTCCATCAATTGGCGCGCCCGCCGACGCCCACGGGCCTGGCTCTAGCTTACCACTGTTATAAGTGCAGTTTATACCTCACCAAGAGCGTAACGCCCTACGCACCGGCATTGCCCCTAGTGGTTACCCAGAGAAACAAAACAAACAACGTTTGGTATGCTCACACAGTGGAAGGAGGCTGGGATACACACTCTTGGTGACCTGTTTGCGGAAGGCACCCTGATATCTTTTGACACATTGACCAGTGAGTACGATTTACCGGCAGGCCAATTTCTCTTATATAACTCACTCATACAATCGCTAAAGGCGACCAGGGGAGACATGGACACCGAGCCACAAATGCACCTTTTGATCCAATACCTGCACGTGATGGGGAACGGTAGCCATATAGTTCACTGGCTGGCAGAAGCACTATTGATACACATCATCCAGCCATTAGTGTCATTACGCACAAGATGGGAAGAGGACAGAAAAGGAATGGGAAATTATTCTAGCTAGCCCAACTCAAGTACCGCGAAATGCTAACTTTCGTGTCATACAGACATACATTGTACACAGAGCATACCTGTCGCCTGACAAGCTAAACAGCTACTTCAATCTGATGACCTCGGCATGCCCCCGGTGTAATCAGATAGGGGCGGACCTTTTCCACATGCTATGGTCCTGTAGGGAAATACACACATATTGGCGAGAGATAACAGCAGCATGTTGTAATTTCTTAGGTGCGTTCTACTTTAAGAAAAGCATTCTAATATGGGTGTTCTGATGTTGCTATGCTGTGTACATTCTGGTCGAGTCAGTTGACTGCTGGCTGGACAGGGATCACCAGCGCTGTATCTTCTGTGCTTGGAATAAACATCATTTTACCCACTCAATCCTGGAACGGGGTATTATTGATTACAACAGATGGCGACGACTAAACCAGCAGTGCACAGAATAACTAGATGATATCAAGCGTTGGTGGAAAAAGAGAAAACGAACCCTGCGAAAGTGTTTCTACACCGAAGCAAATACAGTAAGACTTGTGTAAAAAACTGTAGTATGCTTGCGGCGCAAAATATGTAGATGTACCAGTAAACTCAGAGAAGATTCGTATACAGTGGAGAGTGGAGATACGTGTCTGTTACTTAAATTTGAATCTGCGAGCCGTTACCCTGAGACTGAGTGTTGCCTCGTGGAGTGGTGGACATCCAGGGAGCGAGGGAGCGAGCGTTGTCTCGTGGAGCAGCTGATGTAGACATTCGGAGAGCGAGCGCTATCTCGTGGAGCAGTTGAGAGGAGACCGACGTCAGCGTTCTTAGAAGGTTGTGACAGAGAGCAGCTATCGGCTGTCATCGCATCTGTGGCATTCCCGACGTCACCGTTCTTGGAAGGTTCTGACAAAGAGCAGCTATCGACTGTCATCGCATCTGTGGCGTTCCCGATCTGACACTTCAAGGAGTTTGTTGTTATCACGTGCTGCGTGACTACGTTCACGACGAGATTACGCACACAGCGGCCATATTAGGAGGAGAGGATAACTACATCTATATTGCCGCAATTGAGTTCGTTAGACTGCAACCGACGGTCCGTTAGACAAAGCTTTATTGACATACACACGTTAGCTAACAGAAACGAAGCTAATGAAGAGTGTTTTGTGACGGAGGGAAGGTAATCTAATTTATGACAACCGAACGAGACTATCCGAAAACTGTTTTAATATTTATGTTACATCTGTGAAAAAAAAACTGATTTAAGAAACCTTCTGATATTTACCGGTGATGTTTGTTTAAATAACCTTCTGACATTTACCGGTGATGCACACACCTTATATATTGTGAGCACACCTCGTATATTGTGTGACTCAATCTATTCATTGATTCAACGGTGTTAAGCACAGTACAGCTTATCCACAAGTTCATCCAGTTATTATTTAATTTTGAATACAATGGAAGCTGTTATAACTCCACCACCTACATTTTTGCAGCAATCTGGGGAACCTTTTATGGAGTGGGATGAATGGGTTGAGGTATTCGAAAATTACATAGAGGCTTTGGATGGAAGGGAGTTCAGTATGGCCAGGAAAAAGGCATTACTTTTGACTGCCTTAGGTAAGGAAGGGCAACATGTGTTCAAGTATCTTCCTGTGGCTACTGACTCCGATGGAAGAGCCATAGCAAATGTATTTTTAGAGGCTAAGACAAGGTTAAGAAAATATTTTGCAAAAGTAGTAAACATTGTGATGTGCAGGCATAAGTTTTACACTCAACCGCAAAGAAGTGATGAGACCATTGATCAGTTTGTTGCGCGTTTGCAAGAGCTGTCCATAAGGTGTCAATTTGGGGAGATGAGAGATGAAATGATTAGAGATCAGCTGATCGTTCAATGTCGCAATAAGAAGATGCAGGAAAGGTTGTGGGCTGCAAAGAATCCCACCCTAAGTAATGCTATTGAAATAGCAAAAGTAGTGGAACAATCTGATGCGTGTATGAAGGAACTAGAGAAAAAAGAAAGCACGGCAGGTGTTTCTTGGTTACAACAAGATAATATTGCAGTGGTTAATGGTAACAAGAGTAACAATGCCCTTGGCAGGAAAAAGTACAATAGTAATATTTTAAAAGGGTCTGATGACAAAGGGTTTAACAGCAACAAACCTACGGAAAGAATGTGTACTAGGTGTGGGAGTACCTATCATACTGCTGAATATAAAAATTGTTATGCCATTGGCAAAGAGTGTAGGAAATGTGGCCGCAAGGGTCACTTCTTCAAAATGTGCAAAACTAATAGCAAATTCAAAGTTGCAGTAGAACATGATGTTAGTGAGAATATAGCACATATGGGAGAAAACGAATGTGTAGATAGAATATTGTGTGTAGATGACGAAGATACGTCTGTCACATCGGGGAGAAGAACAAGACCCAAGGCAATATTCACTATCCAGGGTAAGGAAGTAGAGTTGATGGTAGATTCTGGTTCATTTAACACAATTATTCCCAATGAAACATTTGTGCGATTATGGCCAAAAATGGAATTACTCCCCAAGGATATCAATCCTGGTTGGTATCAGGGTGAGAAAATAGATATTATAGGCTATATGCCATCAGAGATTTGTTTTAGTAATAGATCTGTGAAAGGAAAAGTATATGTTGCACGCAGTGGGCCACCAATATTAGGGTGGGCACACCAATATGACTTACATATTATTATCAATCCCAGAGCTTCAAATCAGGTCATGGTGGTAGAAGAAGTCACTACTGAAGTTATTGTGGAGAGCATGCATGATTTATTTTCTGAGGATGTTGGTGAATTAAAAGGGTATGTACATAAGATCATGCTCAGACCCGATGCTGTTCCTATGCAACATAAAGTAAGGAAGGTCCCTATAATTGCAAGACAGGACGTTAAACGCATGTTAGACGAGATGGTAAAGCAAGGTATCATCGAGGAGATTGAGACATCCAATTGGATTTCACCAGTCGTTATCACAGGCAAACCAGATGGCAGTTACAGGTTCTGTGTGGACTTGCGCACATTAAACCAAAATATAGTGATTGATAATTATCCCCTGCCAAATATTAATGAACTGGTGTTATCATTGAAGGGTGGGAGGTTTTTTTCAAAATTAGACCTACGGAGTGCCTACCACCAAATCAGACTGCATAAAGAGTCCAAAGCCCTAACGGCATTCATTACCACAGAGGGAATATTCCAATTCACAAGGATGCCGTTTGGGTTGGCATCGGCAGCTGGAGTATTCCAAAGGATGATGGGTTCAGTTTTAAAGGGTGTTGAAAATGTAGTTCATTTTCAAGATGATGTGTTAATTTTTGGTAACTCTAAGGAACAACATAACGTGGTCTTGAAAGAGGTTCTAAACAAAATGGCTAACGCAGGACTGACCTTAAAAAAAGAAAAGTGTAAGTTTTGTGTAGAGGAGGTGGAATATTTGGGTTATACCTTATCCGTTAGTGGTATCAAGCCAAAGAGGGATCTTTTAGAGGCCATAAGAAAAGCCCCTGCGCCTACGGATAAGGATCAACTCAGGTCTTTCCTCGGCCTCATAGAATATTATTCCAAATTTGTTATGAACTTTGCGGAGAAAACTGAACAGATTAAAAAATTACTTAGGAAAGGTTGCAAGTATGTCTGGTCCGTCGGAACAAAACGCTTTTGATGGAATTAAAAATGAGATATGTGAAGCAAAAGTGTTAACTCCATTTGACACCAAATTAAAATCTATCCTTACTGTTGATGCAAGCGCAGTAGGAGTGGGAGCTGTACTTGCACAGGTTCACAACTCTGCTGTGAAAACGGTGGCCTTTGCCTCTAGATCCTTGACAGAGTCTGAAAGAAATTACTCTGTTATAGAGGGGGAGGCTTTGGCTGCAGCTTGGGCCGCAGAGTACTTTCGCATGTATCTTTGGGGTTTTCAATTTGTTTTACGCACTGATCACAAGCCCTTAATTAAAATATTGTCTCCAGGTGGTGCGGGAAAAGGATCGGCAAGACTTGCAAGGTTGGCTGCTCGTCTACAAGAGTTCGTTTATAGAATAGAGTACCTTGCGGGTTGGAAAAACTGTCAGGCTGATGGATTATCCAGATTGCCTTTACCATGGCATGAAGTGGACAGGGTACAAGTGGAATCCTTTGAGTGTGAAGGTGCAGTGGCCTCTGTTGAAGAGTTGGTTGAGGTTTGTAATGGAGCAATTGATAAGCACTTGTGGAATGATTGTATGTCCAAGGATAGGGTTTTACAGCTTGTTAAGGAGTTGATTGTCAAAGGTGCCAGGCCTGAGAGTACCCTCCCTGCTGCTGTGAGGCCATTTGGAAAAGTTTTGGATGATTTGTCAATATATGGTGGTGATGTGATAATGAAGGATGATAAATTTGTGCCCCCACTAGAGTTGAGATTTACCATTTTCAAGTTAGCTCATGAAGGCCACTTGGGTCAATCTCTCACTAAGAAAAGGGTACGTGAACATTTTTGGTGGCCAACCATGGACCAACAGATTTCTGAGTGGGTGGAGAGGTGCATTGACTGTTCTGAAAGTGAGAAAAGATTGAAGGTTGGCAGCGGTGGACCTGGGTACAAGTGGAAATGGGTACAATCCAGGATCCGGGTTTGGCGTGGCATACCGTATATCTGGACTTTATTGGACCATTAGCACGTGTGAATTATGAATTAAGGTTTGCTATGGTCATTGTAGATGTTTTCTCAAAATGGATAATTGTGAAATTTATGTCTGAAATTAGCACCAGGAATACCATTCGAGTGCTGGATGGAGTTTTCATAGAAGAAGGGTATCCTGTCAAGTTAATTACAGACAATGGCACCCAACTCACTTCTACAGAAATGGCCAAGTACTTGAAGTCTTGTGGTATTTTGCACACAAGAACTTCTTTGTACAACCCACAAGGGAACGGTATTGTGGAGAGGGCAAACCGCATGGTAAAAGGTATTATACAAATGGCAATTGTAAACAAGAGAAATGTAAGAGATATGGTTGATGATCTTATTTGGGCTTACCGTACCACGGAAAATACTGTCACCAGGAAAATACCTTTTTGTGTGATGAGAGGACGGAGTGCAAGTACCAAATTGGTGCCAGCTTGGTTGAAAGGTTCATTAGGTCAGTCAAACTTAGAACAAGAGGAAAAAAGTCTAAATGAAGCATCAATGCAGAATGGCATTATAAAAACAGATGACTGGGTAAAAGTCAAACCGGGTCGTGTGAGTGGTGGCCTCACAAAGTTTTGTGGTCCGTATAAGGTGAAGAGTGTACATGACGGATATATTACCTTATATAATGGTGAGAATTGGAATTTGAGAAGAGTTGCCCTTTACAAGAAAAAAGATAGTACTGGAGAGGATTTAAGACCTAATAGGTCCAATAGCACCTGCAATCCTTATATGTTGATGAGTGATGATGATGTATTGGACAGATCATCGAGTAATTCTTCAGGTGAGCGTGGTGATGGTTTTGGAAGAGTTACCAACACCATGCTTCCCCCTAGGCTTAGGTGTCCACCTAGATACCTCCAGGATTATGTGTGTGGCGACATGAAGTGACAGTTAAGCAGTTCTCATAGTTACAATTATCTCATGTATTTCTCATAGTTACTATTATTTCATGTATTTTAGTATGGACTATTTCAGTGCCTGTATTCCTATTTGCCTCATGTTCTCATTTGCTTTATCCATTATCCTTATATGTTTTCTTTATTAGTAAAGGAGAGAAGATATGTTGTAATTTCTTAGGTGCGTTCTGCTTTAAGAAAAGCATTCTAATATGGGTGTTCTGATGTTGCTATGCTGTGTACATTCTGGTCGAGTCAGTTGACTGCTGGCTGGACAGGGATCACCAGCGCTGTATCTTCTGTGCTTGGAATAAACATCATTTTACCCACTCAATCCTGGAACGGGGTATTATTGATTACAACACAGCACTAGTAGCATATACGGATCGAACTTCCCTACACACCTGGGAAGAATGTATACTGGGGATATTCCCAAGATCTAAGAAGCAGAGAGTCACCTCAAGATTTATAGACCTAGGGCTAATAGTGGCCAAAAGATTAATCACTAAACAATGGAAGGCTAAGCGTCCCCCCGCTCTTAAAAGTTGGAAAAACTCACTAGCGGTATGGGCCCAGGCAGAAAGCAATGCACTGCACAGGGAAGAAATAGCTGGCCTGCGTAAATACCCCATTGCGCAGTACTGGGACGCGATCCTGGCTGAGACTCACACCGAGACTCACAAGGCAGAAGGAGACAATGCGCTGAGAACAGAGAAGTAGCCGTTTGATTGGAACACACGCAAGCGTGGAGGGTGAGGTATCAAGCAAGGAAAAGAAAAATATAAGGGAACGTAGGGACACAAATAAAAGTGAACTGAAAAGTAAGACAAGACGCAATGGGGGAGGGGAGGGGCTGGATTATAAAACGATAAAGACACGGCGAAAATGTCTAACTAATTGAATGTGCTGGTTTGTTTTCCTTAGATACTTTATGCATTAATGATAAATTGTTTAAATTTAGAACAAAAAGGGTCGTATATGTATAATGTAATCCACATCTGATCTGCTAATACGCAAATATTCCCTTCTCTATGACACAATAAGACCCAGGCTAAAGTGCAGACAATTGGAATGTACGTTGAATACAAAGGCGAATACTACAAGTAGACAGTAACAGCTAACGTAAAACTCTAACCAGCAGAATAGAAGGGAAACCTGTACACTGATTGTTGCTCTTGCTTCAACCAAAATTGTAAGCGTGAGATGTAAACAGTATGTAAAGGCGCAACAGATGATAAAACAACTGCAGATTCATTATATGTATTACGAAGAAAAAAGAAAAAATGCCAATAAAGAAATTTAAACAAAAAAAATAGAATGTGGTGCAGGAAAGGAGCCAGTTCGCCGACTATTACGGCTGTGTACATCCTTGTAAGAAGATTGCTACAATAAAGCTTTATTCTGGATTACATCGTGTGTGCGCTATCACTACACGCCTCCCTCAACATCTGTGCCCCAGCCTCCTGATCATAATTTGTTCCGAGCCGGTCACTACGCAAAACTCCTACTCCAGAAACCTCAGCCTGACTTTGCAGCTCGAGGAGCAAGCGTCTTTCACCAGCGAATCACGTCCTGCGTTCATCTGTAGCTGCAGGGGACTGGAAGGTCACCCAGGACGGGTAAGGACGCTGAAGGAAGAAATTACACGGGAGCCACAAGAACATATTCGGTTTAAACACCGCGTTGCTGTCTGCGGTTAGTTCACCCGTTTGTAAGCTGAACACTGGACAGTGCACCATGCCTAGAAATAGAAATACTCTGACCCTCACTCACCCGGTGCCCTCGCCGCCATTTTCACCCAGTAGCAACGTCAAATCCTGCAGAACTGCAGCTGAGGCTGAGACGTAATAGTGTAGGAAGGAAGGCTGAAATGTCATTTCCGCCGAAGTAAGCCACGGGGAAAGAGCACTAGAATGTCAACGGGTAAACTGTGTTTACATGCTAGCTGGCGGTCATCTTACGAAGGGAACGCTCTGGAGTTTCTGAGCCCATAGGTTGGGGAACCCATTTTGTTTCATTGATGAGCCACTTACTCTAAACAACGGGGCACTGCTTTGAAATAATGGTTAAAACGCTATTATAAGCAGCCTGGGTTACGACATTCACCAATCACCAAAATACACGACGGTTTGAGTGAGGTACAGGATGTTAAACTCGAGTGTAAGGGAACGTAAGCTGGGTGAAAGTGAAGCAGAGCGAGGGATAGCGAACAACTTTATGAAGGTGGGGTAACATCTATAGAACGATCTAGAACATTTTAGAATTTGCGAGAATGATCAGGGCCGGAAACTAAAACCAGGCTTGACAAAAATGTTTAAACCGACCAACGTTCATGGTTGGGCCATAGTTCGTTAAAAACTCCTAGCCTGCTGCCTACCAGGAAAATGTCAGTGTCAGAATGGCCAGTCTAGTGCTGAGTAGGTTGTCAAGAAATCACACGATATGAAGCTGAGACCTCTGGAGCTCTTTAGATCTATTGACATAATTGTGGATGTTATAAACCACTAATAGCATAAGTCCAAGTTGCTCAGTAAAAACTTACTGGCGCAAAAAATTCCACATAACATCAAAATTGATTTTATGCACAATATTACAAAACACTATTATTCCTACGTCCCTCGTCTCAGTCATTACTCCGTTGGCTTCCCATCGAGGCAAGATCAATCTACAAAACTGCCTGTATCACCCACAAAGCCTTGCACACTTCCTCCCCTCGCTACCTGGCGAATAAACTGAAAATCTCTGGAGGCTCTAGACCGTCTCGTAATGCGGAAAAACTACTGCTTGAGCCCCCCACTTTTAAAAGGGAAAGATCGATGGCTCAATCCTTCTCAGGCAATGCGGTGTGAATCTGGAACTCGCTTCCGCCACAGCTCCGTACCACCACCTCTACTCGGACCTTCAAAACTGACCTCAAATCGCTGCTCTTCTAGAGACACTTCCAGAACTAATACACGCCCTTTCAAGTCCCCCAAGGAAGTTCTTTCACTATTGTAAATTTGTATTCTCTGTCTGTACAAGTGTCATCCTAGTGTGTTTGTGAGTGACTGCCATCTATTGAATGAATGAATGAGAGAGTTTATAAAGCGCACAGATACTCCAAAAGGAGTGTCCCGGCGCTACAGAATCACACGGCTGCTGACACAAGAATGAATTAGCTTCCAAAGAGCCAGGTTTTCAACAGTTTCCTGAAACTCAGCAAATCCTGAGAAAGTCTGAGGGGCAACGGAAGTTTATTCCATGCCTGTGCCCCCATATGGCTAAAGGATTTTCCTCCCCTGTGTGCCAATCGTACCTTAGGCACGCAGGCATACGCCCCCAGACTTGATCTTAGAGTCCTCTTAGGGGTGTACCAGCTAACACGCTTTCTGAGGTAACTAGGCCCCTTGCCATGAAGGGCCTTATAAAACATTACCAGCGCCTTAAATTGTATTCGCTCCCTAACTGGAAGCCAGTGAAGCGACTTCAGGTGTGGCGCCATATGGGACCTTGGTTTTAAACGAAGGATGGCCCTGGCGGCGGCATTCTGCAACCCCTGAAGCCTTTGCAGGAGGCAATAGGGCAGACCTAGGTAGAGAATATTCGTGTAGTCCAGTCTTGATGTAATCAGTGCCTGGACCACAATCCTCCTGCAATCCAGCGGAAGAAGTGGAAGAAACTTTCTCACCATCCGGAGTAGTCCGATGCAGGTCCCAACCAAGGCCTTAACCTGGGCTCGCATAGGAAGTACGTCATCAACACGGATTCCCAGGTTTCTAACTGTAGGTTGAGCCACGCTGGGGGGAGAAAATTGTTCCGGCCACCATTGAGTCCAATCTTGCACTTTAGGCAGGCCAAAGAGGACAATTTCCGATTTTTCGGAGTTACACTTCAGTTGGTTTTCCTCCAGCCATCCAAAGACATCAGTGAGGCAGGATCTAATCAGATTGCCATCAAACTCACTGCCTCTGTTGCAAGAGAAAACCAATTGTGTGTCGTCGGCGTAAGAAATAATCTTTACCCCGTACGACTCCACTAGTGTTGCCAGAGGGGACATGTATAAGTTAGAAAGAGTTGGGCTCAGGCAAGATCCCTGCGGTACTCCTACTTGTAGGCTGGGCATAGCGGATGAAAAAGGAGGGGTCCATATCACCTGCACTCTGTCCTCCAAATAAGAGGTTAGCCAGGCTAGAGCTTGTCCACCAAAACCCATGCCTTTCAGTCTGTCAAGAAGCTTCCTGTGTGGCACCGTGTCGAACGCCGCCGACAGGTCCAACAGTATCAGGATCGCTCTACCCCCCTGATCCAACTTTTCCTTTATATGTTCTGTCACCTCCAGCAGTGCCGTTTCAGTGCTGTATTCAGCCCTGAAACCTGACTGAGTGGGGTGCAGAAGATTATGGTTTCCAGCGAACTCCATAATAGTTTTATTTACGTGCTTCTCCAGTACTTTGGAAAAGGCTGGAAGGAGGGAGATGGGCCTGTAATTTATAGGTACAAGTGGGTCGGCACTTGGTTTCTTTAATAGGGGCAGGATTTTTGCCTGTTTCCAAAGAGGTGGCACAACTCCTGCCGCCAGCGAGGAATTCAGGACCTTATTAATGTGCTGATTGATAGTGGGAGCAAGAGCTGGTAACAGCTTTGCAGGACAAGCATCCACTGGTGAACCAGATTTCAGGCTCATTAAGTAGGACAATGAGTCCTCAATCTTGATGGCCGGAAAGTGTAGCAACTGAGGACCTTGTAGGGGCCGCCCTGATGAGGAAGACCCTATTGGATCATCCCCTAATTCCGGCACAGCCATAATATCCTTGTGAGACGTCAGAAAATACTGCTGGATACACCCCTTCTTGTATCTCGTTTGCTTCTGTAACATGTACTTTTGTAACATTCTCCTCATGTAACGTAACTGGTCCTATTGTGAAGCGCTCTGAAACCTTTGGGTAAAGTCCGCGCTATATAAAAATGCATAAATAAATAAATTACAAATGAGGTGGTGTCACCTCACATATCTAACAAAGCAGGAGGATCACGAAGCCAGCCTCATCCACCCTGCCTGTTTCACTTTTTTTTTGCAGATTTATATAGCGCAAACTCGACCCGAAGGTATTGGAGCACTTTACATGAGCGCCAGTTACGTTACACAAGGACACATTCATTTTTTTTTTGGTAGGCACGGGGCGATTAAGTGATTTGCCCAGAATCACAGGATGTGGAGTCGACCCGAAGCTCGAACCTTGGTTTCCCAGCTCCAAAGTCGGCAGTCTAGCCATCAGACCACATCCTCTGGGGCTGGCACTCCTGGCTCCTCCTGTTTTGTTTCTGTAGTGATGCTGGAATAATGAAGAGTCCTCTCTCTGGTCCTTTATTAAACAAGCATTTGCAATGCAACAGGTCTCGCATTTTTTTGAGAGTTACAGCTATTGGTGCTGTAATGGAAATGTTTTTTTTACTTATGTTACACAGAGTGCGTGAGTGCGAAAGTGATAGAAAGTGAGAGATGGTATCTAGAGAAAGTTATTTTCGTACGTAAGTGAGAGGTAGAGTGAAGAAAGAAAGAATGAGAGAGAGTGAAAGAGAGTTAGAGAAAGGTAGAGTGAGAGAGTGTTTAGAGGTAGGTTGTTAAAGTTGGAGAGAGAATTGTGCGGTACAGTGAAGCGAGAGAAATAGATCGTGTGGTTGGGGGCAAATCACTTAATCTCCCTGTGTATACCATAAATGAATGTGACCTTGTGTAATGTAACTGGTCCTTATTTTTTCTATGACTGCACGGCAGCTGGAGGGGATGATTGTCAGCCTGTTCTGTAGCGCTTGTGCAGCATGCATGCAAACACCTACTCCCCAATGACTATCACACTTAATGTTTATTATGTATACCTTGAAATAGCCTGTTGTAAAGTAGCTTTACACCACGTCTGTGTGAGATGAACGGAAGAGGTTCTGCTGCTTCAGCCGAGAGTTACAAGTTGACATTCTTATCGCAGCTGACTATAAAAAAGGACACATTTAATTGTTTTGGTTCTGCTTTAGGCTGCATCTGTAAGGTCACTTTTGTGGCAGAATTACTTGTGTGAATTATAAGAGACAACGGTCCCTTTCAAGGCGAGTACAGTATCATAGCCACAATACTACAATGAGGATTGGGTCTTATATTTGTCCAATTGGGAATTAAGGATTTATTAACGAAGAATATCACACACACAGAAAATAATGCATCATAAAGTGAGCAGAACGTGACAGGGTTTGGAAATCAGAAGATTTCCTTACCTCAGGCATGTAATTCGAAGTGACTTTTGAGTGCAATAAGAATAAACAGTAGTCACTGTAAAAACATCTTGTACTCCACAACAATGATAAATGACATTTTAGAGTTTAAGATGTGGCGTCAACGACGTTTCGATCCCCAACAGCGGTTATGGGTTCATCATTAGGACTAATAAATCTGGAATGGCTGAGAAGTAGCCTGGATAAGGTGGCAAGGAGGGAGAGGGAAGGGGATAAGGAAGAAAAGAATAAAAAGAGGGAAATAAGGAGTGAAAAGGAGGCAGTTAGTAAGGAGGGAAACGCTCGGAGGGGATGCGCGCTACCCCAGCATGCGCACAATTATTCCAGGCGATAAGGAAAGCTAGGTCTCATATTAGAAATCAATATAGTGAGTATGTGGTGGCTATATGCAGAAGGGGGGAGAGAGAGTGAAGAGGTGGAGGGACACGATTAGACGCTTATGTAATGCCAGGAAGTGAAGGGCTCTGGTGGACATCAGGAACACACTACGCAATAATCCAGCAGTGAGGAGTTATGCTAAGACAGAATATGGTGAGTAAGGCTGACTCTGTGGAGACAGAGGTGAAAGTGTAGGGTGGGGGGACCTATACCTACGCATATGCATGTGCTGCGAGATAAGGATCTTACTGAATTGAAATTCCACGTAGAAGTAGCAGCGAGGGCTGCCTCGTTCCGGGTATGCTGTACCAATGAGGTCATGTAGAGAGGTCCCCGACCACATCTAGGGTCGTTGGCGCAACATAAGGTGCTGGGAATGACAGAGAAGAATTAGATAAGGTGGCATACTCAAGGGAAGGGACAAGGTGGCGTAAGTATGGTGGTGCTTACCATTAGCCAGGGGGAAGGGTCGCTTAAGGATCCGGAGGGTCTATCGCACGGGGGGAGATCAGTGTCTCCAAATAATCCAGAAGTAGGGGAGTTAGGTGGGGCCGCGCAAGAGGCACATGCAGGGTCTAAATAGATCCAATTGCGGTAAATAAGGTTGTCGTCGTGCCGGAGGCACGTCCGTGTTAGGCGAGGATCAGCCGGTGGCAATGAAGGACCCGGGTTGGGTGTCTGTCGAGAGAGTTGGTAATTGCGGTTAGGGACAGTGGACATGCGATGGACAGGGCGGAATAACAGGAGCCTGGAGAGGGAAGCTTACCTGTACGATGGCAGCGAGCGGTCCGGTCAGGTGGAGAGTCTCGCGTTCGAGCCTGGTGTTAAATGAAAGTGCAGGGCCTGACGCATGCGCGTGTCGTGTTGCAATGTGCTCAAGGGCGCATGCGCGTAGCCTAACAACTAGAGCGGCGCGCGCCTAGAAACTTAACGGCATCAGGTATACGCCATAAGTTGTGCTATGCAAGGCTACGGAGTGAAGTGTGCTGGGAGTAAAGCGCAGAGTGGATTAGCAGCCAGAGGAAACAAGGATAGGTCATATCAATAATACAGTAGAGTTACAATCTGTAACGATGAGTATTTAAGTAAACACCAGTGAATCATGTCAGTAATACAATAGGAACACAATATGAAGAGATAAGTGTGACTCAACCAACTAATATAGTCCAGCCACAATACAGGGAATGTAAGATATAGAAAAGAGGGCTTGTTTGGCTGTATAAAGTAAGCAGGTGATCAAGAAAAAGTTAAGCGTCTTGCTTAATGATGAGACATCCTCTCTGGATCTGAGAGTGAGTCCTGATTATAACAAGTTCGTTCAGTCCTCAATGCGGTTTAGTCCAGTGTGGAGACTGTCCGTGCGCAAGATCCATTTAAGTTCCTCTTTATTTAAGATACCACTGATATCTGAGTTACGGGGCGTTGACTGGATCACATTAACAACCTGCCACCGCAGGTCATCCTCAGTATGTCCTTGATTGGTGAAGTGTTCCACAAGCGGTGCATTGGGCGTTTGGCATCTCAGACGACTCCGGTGTTGACATATTCTGATCCTGATTTTTTGCGTGGTTTGTCCAATGTAGACCAGATTGCACGGACAGATGATAGCATATATAACATTCTGTGTGTTACAGTTGGAGAAATTGGTTAGGGTTATATCAATGTTCGCATACATACATTTCTTGGTGTCAACCGTTAAATGACAAACGCTACACCCCCCGCATTTGTAGTGGCCCCGCGTACGGGGGAGGCCCCACATCTCAGTGAGGGTCTGAGTACTTTTCTTGGGGGTCAGAGCTTCTCGAACTAAATGATCTTTGATGCTCTTGTTCTTTTTGAAGGCAAACAAAGGCTGTTCTAATTTTAATTTCCCAGCATTCAGAACAGGCCAGTGTTTTAAAATACACTTTTTGACTGAATTCGAAATTGGAGAGAATGTGGTCACACATACAATCTTTTCCTCATTGATTCTGGCTTTCAGGGTCAAGAGTGTCTCACGAGGGCAATACCATGCTCGTTTCAGTGAGTTCTTAACAAGTTTACGAGGGTAGCCTCTATTGGTCATTTTTTTGGAGAGGATCTGTGATTCCCTAAAGTAGTCCTTTTTAAGGAAACAGTTTAGTCTAATGCGAAGGAATTGAGAGTATGGTAAAGAGTCTCGTAATGCCCGTGGGTGGTGGCTATTGTAGGCAAGTAGCGTGTTTTTCTCAGTGGGTTTACGGTAAAGGTTGGTGTAGAGCCTATTGTTGTCTGCTATAATTAGTAGGTCAAGGAAGGCCACCTCGTTCTTACTGTATGTCAGTGTGAAATTTAGGCCATTACGGTGGGCGTTCAGCCATGGCAGGAACTGAAGAAGAGACTCCTCAGTTCCTTTCCAAATCAGAAAAATATCGTCTATGTACCTTTTCCACTCATGAATGTTCGGGGCAAACGGGTTATGTGGTGACAAAATTGTATTGGTGTCAAGATAGCAAAGTTGGGCGCAAAAACTGCGCCCATGGAAGTCCCTTTGATTTGTTGATAGAAGGTACCCTCGAATAGGAAGAAATTGCGTGAGAGACAAATTTTTAGAAGATGTAGGATGAATGAAGTAGGGACTGAGTGAGGACGGGGTCTAGAGTCCAGAGTATGCTGAATGACATCAATGCCGTCTTCTTGGGGGATGTTGGTATACAGTGACTCTACATCAAGGGTACACAGTATACAATGTGTAGGGTCAAATGAAAGCTCTTCAATCAAATTGACCATGGCCATAGTGTCTTTTATATAGCATTGTGTTTTGGTAACAAACTCTTTTATAAAGTGATCAACGTATCTCCCGAGGGGCTCTAAAATAGAGCCACAGCCCGATACGATAGGTCTACCCGGAGGTGTGGCAGCGTTCTTGTGAACTTTGGGAAGCGTGTAGATCACAGGAGTCCTCGGTGATTTGGTGTTTAAGTATGAGAATTCATTTTTGTTAAGGAAACCCTTTGATTTACCCTCTTCTGTGATGTCATCAATAAGTGTTTGTATCTCTCTCATTGGATCTGATGTAAGGCGTACATAATGATCAGTTCTGGAAAGTTGTCTGTGGATTTCATGTTTGTAAGTATCTACATCTTGGAGTACAATCTCCCCTCCCTTGTCCGCAGGTTTATTACCACGGTATCATTAAGTTTGAGGTTCGATAGGGCATTCTTCTCCACTAAAGGGAGATTGTAGGGGATGAACTTATGAGCTTTCTCGAGGTCCATAATCTCTTTTAGGACTAGTTTTTCGAAGGTATGGATCTCTGTGGGTATGCTGTATTGAGGTGGAGAGAATGTAGAGGGTGGGCGGAACGGTGTATATGCTGTTTGTGGCACATAGGGTTTGTCAAGGAAGAAGGCTTGTAGGCGTATTTTTCTGAAGAACCGCAGGAGTTCAATCTGCAATTCAAGGAAATTAGGTTTCACAGTTGGGACGAAGGACAGTCCCTTACTGAGCAATGAAATCTCGTTTTCAGAGAGTAAGTATTTAGACAGATTGAAAATCGGGATAGAGTCCTGTTCAGGCATGTCTGTGTCTGGTGTTGGTTGTTCAGTCATGTTCACCACTGGTAATATCTTTGTCTTGTCTGTCTGTCTCCTGGGGCACTGTACCATGTGGGGGGGGCGGGTCGCACCGCGATTGGCTTGACGTCCCTGATCTTTTTCTAAAAAATTAGTGTTGTTATTCCTGTTCCTGGATGTGCTCGGGCCTTCCCCTGAGTCAGAGTTCTCAGATGACTCGGCTGATGTGTCAGAGAACCCTGCAATGTTCTGCTGCTTATTGAATCTCCCCAAAGGGTGTTGGCCCCGGGGGGCTGCGTATGCTCTATTTAGATAGAAGTCTTCTAATAAGTAAGAGTAAGTTCTTTCAGTCTTGTAGTTTTGATGTCCCTTTTTACTTTGGTTGATTTTTTGTTTTGCTCAATCCTATGGAATTCGGAAACTGTCTTTTCTACTTTTTCTAAAAAGTGTTTTGGCGTCTGTGATGTTGCTGTTTTCCTTGATTTGTTTTTCTATATCCTTTATCTCTGCCTCAAGTTTAACAATTTCTTCTGTTGCTATATCAATACCTAAGACCATCCAGTGTCTCGAGCAGGTTGTTCTGATGTAACTAAAGCCAGTGAGATATTTCTTAATATCAGTGAAGACTCCGGGAATGTTACGTACTTGTAATCCGACTGGGATTGTGTCTGTCTTTAACTATTCTGTCAGCATGCATACCATGAGCATCAGCCTAATCAGTTTCTTTTTTAATTTCTCTAGCTGGTCGAAAATTGAATTTTCAGTTAAGCTTGGAGATTCTGATGTTTCTGTGAAGAGGGAAGGTCCCTCTAGAATCTTTTTGATGTATTCGTCTGAATACAAGGGAGCGTGATGAGACATGTCTCCCAAGTGGAGGGCAGGGTGGGGAAGGGGTGATTTAAGGGAGAGTTGACTGCTACAGAAGAGGAGGGGGAAGGGGAGTGAGGAGGAAGAGGGCCCACTATAACTTAGTAGGAGGAATTCAATTTAATCCCTTGCAATCTAGCGATTGCGCACAAGTATGTAATTAAAAAACAAGGGAACCCTTACAGTCAGAAGGGACCAAGGGTCGAACTAAATTATAAGAGACAACGGTCCCTTTCAAGGCGAGTACAGTATCATAGCCACAATACTACAATGAGGATTGGGTCTTATAGTTCAATTTTCGACCAGCTAGAGAAATTAAAAAAGAAACTGATTAGGCTGACGCTCATGGTATGCATGCTGACAGAATATTTAAAGACAGACACAATCCCAGTCGGATTACAAGTACGTAACATTCCCGGAGTCTTCACTGATATTAAGAAATATCTCACTGGCTTTAGTTACATCGGGACAACCTGCTCGAGACACGGGATGGTCTTAGGTATTGATATAGCAACAGAAGAAATTGTTAAACTTGAGGCAGAGATAAAGGATATAGAAAAACAAATCAAGGAAAACAGCAACATCACAGACGCCAAAACACTTTTAGAAAAAGTAGAAATGACAGTTTCCGAATTCCATAGTATTGAGCAAAACAAAAAATCAACCAAAGTACAAAGGGACATCAAAAACTACAAGACTGAAAGAACTTACCCTTACTTATTAGAAGACTTCTATCTAAATAGAGCATACGCAGCCCCCCCCGGGCCAACGCCCTTGGGGGAGATTCAATAAGCAGCAGAACATTGTAAGGTTCTCTGACACATCAGCCGAGTCATCTGAGAACTCTGACTCAGGGGAAGGCCCGAGCACATCCAGGAACAGGAATAACAACACTAATTTTTTTAGAAAAAGATCAGGGACGTCAAGCCAATCGCGGTGCGACCCGCCCCCCCACATGGTACAGTGCCCCAGGAGACAGACAGACAAGACAAATATTTTACCAGTGGTGAACATGACTGTACAACCAACACCAGACACAGACATGCCTGAACAGGACTCTATACTGATTTTCAATCTATCTAAATACTTACTCTCTGGAAAAGAGATTTCATTGCTCAGTAAGGGACTGTCCTTCGTCCCAACTGTGAAACCTAATTTCCTTGAATTGTAGATTGAACTCCTGCGGTTCTTCAGAAAAATACGCCTACAAGCCTTCTTCCTGGACAAACCCTATGTGCCACAAACAGCATATACACCGTTCCGCCCACCCTCTACATTCTCTCCACCTCAATACAGCATATCCTCAGAGATCCATACCTTCGAAAAACTAGTCCTAAAAGAGATTATGGACCTCGAGAAAGCTCATAAGTTCATCCCCTACAATCTCCCTTTAGTGGAGAAGAATGCCCTATCGAACCTCAAACTTAATGATACCGTGGTTATTAAACCTGCGGACAAGGGAGGGGGGATTGTACTCCAAGATGTAGATACTTACAAACATGAAATCCACAGACAACTTTCCAGAACTGATCATTATGTACGCCTTACATCAGATCCAACGAGAGAGATACAAACACTTATTCATGACATCACAGAAGAGGGTAAATCAAAGGGTTTCCTTAACAAAAATGAATTCTCATACTTAAACACCAAATCACCGAGGACCCCTGTGATCTACACGCATCCCAAAGTTCACAAGAACGCTGCCACACCTCCGGGTAGACCTATCGTATCAGGCTGTGGCTCTATTTTAGAGCCCCTCGGGAGATACGTTGATCACTTTATAAAAGAGTTTGTTCCCAAAACACAATGCTATATAAAAGACACTATGGCCATGGTCAATTTGATTGAAGAGCTTTCATTTGACCCTACACATTGTATACTGTGTACCCTTGATGTAGAGTCACTGTATACCAACATCCCCCAAGAAGACGGCATTGATGTCATTCAGCATACTCTGGACTCTAGACCCCGTCCTCACTCAGTCCCTACTTCATTCATCCTACATCTTCTAAAAATTTGTCTCTCACGCAATTTCTTCCTATTCGAGGGTACCTTCTATCAACAAATCAAAGGGACTTCCATGGGCGCAGTTTTTGCGCCCAACTTTGCTATCTTGACACCAATACAATTTTGTCACCACATAACCCGTTTGCCCCGAACATTCATGAGTGGAAAAGGTACATAGACGATATTTTTCTGATTTGGAAAGGAACTGAGGAGTCTCTTCTTCAGTTCTTGCCATGGCTGAACGCCCACTGTAATGGCCTAAATTTCACACTGACCTACAGTAAGAACGAGGTGGCCTTCCTTGACCTACTAATTATAGCAGACAACGATAGGCTCTACACCAACCTTTACCGCAAACCCACTGAGAAAAACACGCTACTTGCCTACAATAGCCACCACCCACGGGCATTACGAGACTCTTTACCATACTCTCAATTCCTTCGCATTAGACAAAACTGTTTCCTTAAAAAGGACTACTTTAGGGAATCACAGATCCTCTCCAAAAAATTGACCAATAGAGGCTACCCTCGTAAACTTGTTAAAAACTCACTGAAACGAGCATGGTATTGCCCTCGTGAGACACTCTTGACCCCGAAAGCCAGAAACAATGAGGAAAAGACTGTATGTGTGACCACATTCTCTCCAATTTCGAATTCAGCCAAAAAGTGTATTTTAAAACACTGGCCTGTTCTGAATGCTGGGAAATTAAAATTAGAACGGCCTTTGTTTGCCTTCAAAAAGAACAAGAGCATCAAAGATCATTTAGTTCGAGCAGCTCTGACCCCCAAGAAAAGTACTCAGACCCTCACTGAGATGTGGACCTCCCCCCTACGCGGGGCCACTACAAATGCGGGGGGTGTAGCGTTTGTCATTTAACGGTTGACACCAAGAAATGTATGTATGCGAACATTGATGTAACCCTAACCAATTTCTCCAACTGTAACACACAGAATGTTATATATGCTATCATCTGTCCGTGCAATCTGGTCTACATTGGACAAACCACGCAAAAAATCAGGATCAGAATATGTCAACACCGGAGTCGTCTGAGATGCCAAACGCCCAATGCACCGCTTGTGGAACACTTCACCAATCAAGGACATAATGAGGATGACCTGCGGTGGCAGGTTGTTAATGTGATCCAGTCACCGCCCCGTAACTTAGATATCAGTGGTATCTTAAATAAAGAGGAACTTAAATGGATCTTGCGCACGTACAGTCTCCACACTGGACTAAACCGCATTGAGGACTGGACGAACTTGTTATAATCAGGACTCACTCTCAGATCCAGAGAGGATGTCTCATCATTAATCAAGACGCTTAACTTTTTCATGATCACCTGCTTACTTTATACAGCCAAACAAGCCCTCTTTTCTATATCTTACATTCCCTGTATTGTGGCTGGACTATATTAGTTGGTTATCTCTTCATATTGTGTGCCTACTGTATTACTGACATGATTCACCGGTGTTTACTCAAATACTCATCGTTACAGATTGTAAATCTACTGTATTATTGATATGACCTATCCTTGTTTCCTCTGGCTGCTAATCCACTCTGCGCTTTACTCCCAGCACACTTCACTCCGTAGCCTTGCATAGCACAACTTATGGCGTATACCTGATGCCGTTAAGTTTATAGGCGCGCGCTGCTCTAGTTGTTAGGCTACGCGCATGAGCCCTTGAGCACATTGCAACACGACACGCGCATGCGTTGGGCCCTGAACTTTCATTTAACACCAGGCTCGAACGCGAGACTCTCCACCTGACCTGACCGCTCGCTGCCATCGTGCAGGTAAGCGTCCCTATCCAGGCTCCTGTTATTCCGCCCTGTCCATCGCATGTCCACTGTCCCTAATCGCAATTACCAACTCTCTCGACAGACACTCAACCCGGGTCCTTCATTGCCACCGGCTGATCCTCGCCTAACACGGACGTGCCTCCGGCACGACGACAACCTTATTTACCGCAATTGGATCCATTTAGACCCTGCACGTGCCTCTTGCACGGCCCCATCTAACTCCCCTACTTCTGGATTATTTGGAGACACTGATCTCCCCCCGTGCGATAGACCCTCCGGATCCTTAAGCGACCCTTCCCCCTGGCTAATGGTAAGCACCACCATACTTACGCCACCTTGTCCCTTCCCTTGAGTATGCCACCTTATCTAATTCTTCTCTGTCATTCCCAGCACCTTATGTTGCGCCAACGACCCTAGATGTGGTCGGGGACCTCTCTACGTGACCTCATTGGTACAGCATACCCGGAACGAGGCAGCCCTCGCTGCTACCTCTACGTGGAATTTCAATTCAGTAAGATCCTTATCTCGCAGCACATTCATATGCATAGGTATAGGACCCCCCACCCTACACTTTCACCTCTGTCTGCACAGAATCAGCCTTACTCACCATATTCTGTCTTAGCATAACTCCTCACTGCTGGATTATTGCGTAGTGTGTTCCTGATGTCCACCAGAGCCCTTCACTTGCTGGCATTACATAAGCGTCTAATCGTGTCCCTCCACCTCTTCACTCTCTCTCCCCCCTTCTGCATATAGCCACCACATACTCACTATATTGATATCTAATATGAGACCTAGCTTTCCTTATCGCCTGGAATAATTGTGCGCATGCTGGGGTAGCGCGCATCCCCTCCGAGCGTTTCCCTCTTTACTAACTGCCTCCTTTTCACTCCTTATTTCCCTCTTTTTATTCTTTTCATCCTTATCCCCTTCCCTCTCCCTCCTTGCCACCTTATCCAGGCTACTTCTCAGGCATTCCAGATTTATTAGTCCTGATGATGATCCCATAACCGCTGTTGGGGATCGAAACGTCGTCGACACCACATCTTAAACTCTAAAATGTCATTTATCATTGTTGTGGAGTACAAGATGTTTTTACTGTGACTACTGTTTATTCTTATTGCACTCAAAAGTCACTTCAAGTTACATGCCTGAGGTAAGGAAATCTTCTGATTTCCAAACCCCGTCATGTTCTGCTCACTTTATGATGCATTATTTTCTGTGTGTGTGATATTCTTCGTTAATAAATCCTTAATTACCAATTGGACAAATATAAGACCCAATCCTCATTGTAGTATTGTGGCTATGATACTGTACTCGCCTTGAAAGGGACCGTTGTCTCTTATAATTTACTTCGACCCTTGGTCCCTTCTGACTGTAAGGGTTCCCTTGTTTTTTAATTACAGAATTACTTGTGTGAGCACCCGGAGGCTAAAATTACAGCGTCCCCCCAACTCCAGCCCTCTCCCAGGCCCCTCCCCCTTCCGCCCCCAGCACGGTAATTAATGGCTGCAGGGACAGCCTTGTAGAAGAATTTAAGCACAGACTGGGGCAGCTGCGCACAGGCAGCAGAGAGGGAAAAGGCAAAATGGAAAAAAGTACAGATACAACGGAGACTAATACTTCCAAGCTTCTGGAGCCAAAACTCTTGGACCAAGGAAATTTCTGTTTCTTAAATAAAGCAGCCTGGGTCACTTTTTTCCCCCAACATCTTATCGCAAGTCACCCTCCCATCTCACAAACACAAAAAAGTGGCGTCACATTGGCTTGAGAAGAACACAGAGACAGACGGTTTACTCCTTGTCCATAACAAGATGAATAGTAACAGCAGACTGTGAGCCATACAAGTGGAGACCAACAAAAACAACACCCCTGGTCCCCGTATTCCACACAGTATGTTAAGCGCCCCCAAAAAACACGCTGGACCCTGCAGTGCAGATCTACTTTTCACAGTAGGCAATGTGACCATCAAGTTAATAGTCGATGGGCCCTTGATTCCAGTCTCGTTAATTGCTCCGAGACCCCTTCGCACTTTGAAGATTTTTACATATTTCATTCTTTGCTCTTTTTCTACTCAGACGATCCCTCGTAATCACAGAGCATCTCATCCTCCAATACCGCAGCCCTTTATTCTCCCCATATCACCTAGGCTTTCTCGAAACTGGGCTCCTTGTGTCTTCTAACCCGCCTCATCTTTCCCTCCGCTCTACCATCCTGCCAGAAGAGCCTGCCCGTATCACAGGTTTCTCCGAAGTCGCTCTGCTAATCTTCGTGGGCCATCTACAAAGACATATCACGGGAGCCTGCAATCCCCTTGTAGAAGAATTTAAGCACAAACTGGGGCAGCTGCACACAGGCACCAGAGAGGGAAAAGGCAAAAAGGAAAAAAAAAACAACAAAGGCAAACTGAGGAAAGATGGAGCCTGCCCCCGACTGACAGCCAGTCATTCTGAGCACCGCAGGGCTGCACAGCCAATGCACTGACCACCAGAGAGAGGCGAGCTTGCCACTGAGCCCCTTTCCAAACTTACTTCCCGAAGAACAGCGTAGGAATTTCTGCAACAACGTGAAAAGACAAACATTTGCATTTCCGAACTTCGTGGGTGTCCGTAGGCATGGAGCCGGTCGCTTGGATAGCGTTACTTGTAACAACATTAAGAAGACAGACAAAGTAAGGCACGCACATGCACACACTTTTATGGAGCAAAACGCCAGGGTGCAGAGGGAGCCACGAGCAAAAAGTGCAGGTTTTAACACGAGCCTTTCCTGAAGCTGAAAAAGAGGGATTGGCATTGTAAATATAAAAACGGGCACTGCGCTATATGTTTTAGCCTTGCACATGCTGCCTCCAATAGTTGTGGATTTGAAGCCCTAGACCGCAGCCCAGCCATTCTTGAGGCTGCCTCCATTCAGTGACGCCTCTACAGCAGTTCCTGAGTTACGGACTCCTGCCCTTCCCCTTCTGGATTCTCTGCTCCTCAGTTGCAGTGCCAGCAGAGCACTTTTCAAGAATTAAGTAACCATCGTCCTGATGATGACCTTAATCTAACTAGGTCGAAACGCCGTCGACTTCCCAACGTCATTCGCGGCACCCAAAAGGGTCATTTACAAACAATGAAATTGTACTTATAACTGTAAATACATTTGTTTGACCTACGTTATTGTTTCACATTGTTTTCTCCGCCGCCTCACGTTGTTCCTTAATCACTTGTGTCACTGCGCCGTTTACTCACTGCAACACCTCCAGTGCACAATTGGTTGCTATGGTTACTGCAATTTAGTTGTATTGTAGTGCTTCTATATGCAAATAACAACCTTTTCACCTTTATTTGGTCTCCCTCGTCCCTTTCTCCTTGTGCTATGTGATTGATGCACTTCTATGTACAGTCCCCCCTACATGATATACCAGTTGAGACGTTGTTCTATTTTATATGTTTTAGCACGGCACCCACTTTTATATTTACAATGCCAATGTGCTGTGATTATGAAAGTGGGGGCCGAGCTAAACTTAAAGCGCGGCGCGCATGTTGTAATTATGAATGCGGGCGCTGTGCTATACATAATGCGCAGCAGCGTCCGTGTATGTCAAAGCTATGAAGCGTCTGCTGTGGCTAAACCGTTACCATGAAATAAAATAAGTAGTCCTCAAAGGAACTAATAAACAAGTACAGCGTAAGTAAACTGTACTTAGTCGGTGCTGCCTCAGCAGAAAACGGAAATGACGTATCGGATCGCCAGCCAACAATAAGCCAGATAAGAACAGCAATGCCAGAATTAACCAATGGCAAGCGGCAGGAGAAATTACCCTCCATATTTTGTTTACTACAAGTCTTGTGACAGCGCATGCGCTGTCTAGGCTCGATCACAACAAGGAGCACCAGGGGGTAAGTAGTCAGGTCGCCCCCCACTCAACAACAATATATCTAAAAAAAGACCTGACATACTGAGAACAGTGTATTATAATTTACAAGACCGGGGTACATACTCCCCTTACAGGACAGTACAATTGTTACTTGCCTGTATGTCCCACTGTTCACAATTTACATTAAACACCATCATGTACCACAGTTCACAACAAGCTTTTAAAAGGGAAATATCCCACCACACAACCTTGTGCTGAAAATGTGTGAAAGATTGGAAAGCATCTCACGTTAGTAACACCAAAGGGGGCTGCTGGCATATATTTACCAGTGTGCCCACACTATCATCATCGGTAGCTTCCCAATTGGAAAAATAAGGTGAAAGTAAAGAAATTCCTCCGAGGTGAGAAATCAATGGAAAATGAGTGAAAAGACGGCACTATTAGTGCAAGAGTCACTGAGTGCCCCCCAGGTCCCACAAACTACAAAATGAGGAGATGCAATCCTCAGTTAAAACGAGGTACCGCTTACTTGCGCAGGAGATTTATTCAATGCAGTAAGTGTCCTCTCATAAAAACGGCATCTATTTGGCCATTTACACATATATAGGCCAACATGTTTCGTTGCCTACTATCATTCCGGCAACTTCATCAGGGCTAGTATGGGACCATGCATCACCTTGCTTGTTGGTCACTCAGACCAGGTGGCTGCTGTAGTCCTTCGTACCTGCACACCACCGTCGGGGATTACGCGCCAAACGGTTGCGGTCCCACTCATAACTGCTAATGTCAGTTTCACCGCGTCCGCGGTGTCTGGAATCACTTGGTGCTCCGTCCCGACCTAAAAAGGAAAGAGACCCCACACCACAGTCCTGCCAGGCACGGATCAGCAACAGACTCCTAACGTCTCAATCCCCCACATTCTAAATATGACATCGTGATGGAATGTTAACGTGTCATAAGTGAGAGTGCTAAAGATTAAGTCACCATTAAGTAATTTCATTATCTAATAGTTTGAATTTATCTTACCGGAATGCAAATTTGAAGGCATTCACAAGCATAATCTTGAAGAAATGGAACTAATATCTAAATAAAATCCCTTGTAGGCTCCCTCTCTTGATACAGTATATCACCCAAGCCCACAAGAGTATACGGGTTAACCAAATTTTCTGTTAAGATAAGTGAGAGCGCAGCATCAGCCAGGCT
The DNA here is from genome assembly GCA_963921515.1 of Calotriton arnoldi. Classification (NCBI taxonomy): domain Eukaryota; kingdom Metazoa; phylum Chordata; class Amphibia; order Caudata; family Salamandridae; genus Calotriton; species Calotriton arnoldi. Next base: position 1,900,808 of record CAWUFW010001810.1, on the reverse strand, counting down.
GATGCTGCCTAAGCATATTACAACACATCTCCCTATCTTGGGAAACAAAGAAAACGTGACAACAGAACACATCCACCCACCAACGGATAACCCGGAGAACAAAGGACAAAACACACAACAGACACAGACACACAGTAGCGTGGAAGACTTAAGAACATAACACGAATCCTCACACACCACACGGAAAACTGAACCACAGGTGGAGCACAAATCAATTGCAAACATAATCCCCCAAATAGCCGGGAGGCTTTCTCACTCCCAACTCCCTCCTGACCTGGGGAACACTCATGATACCACTACCCTGTGGAACCACTTGTTCTTGTGGTATGACTGTCACGCTGTCTATGGGAACGGTGTCTATGGGAACAGTTGCTCTATCTCCTCCCAGTACATTGGGAGTAGTTTGAGACCTACCACCTCCAAAAACACTTGCAAATTCACCATCTTTCATGAACAACCAAGGCGAACACGACCCTGACGCATCTCCATCACACACGGAACTCCTCAATACCTTTCCTTGTCTCTGGTACAAAGCTACCCTTCTGAGGTTAAAGGTTTGGCCATTTTCCAATTTGACCCAATTGCCACCCACCTCTTGAACTTTATATGGGCCACGGAATTTAGTTAAGTCCTTTGCACCACCACCCGGCTTGACCTTGACCCAAACTCCAACTACAATGAAACGTTTTTCCACAGTCTTATTCAAGCACACTTGATCCCTTGTCACACTCTCCCGCATCCATGACGGTACCAACTTGGTCCCAGGGCACCTGCCACGCATCATCTCAAAGGGGCTTTTTACTGAAATGGAATTAACCGTAGTGCGATACGCCCATAACATGTCCTTGACCGCCCCCTCGACAGACAAACCAGCACTGCAGGCCAACTGCATTGTCCCTTTGACCTGCCTGTTGACTCTCTCCCCGAGACCATTTCCCTGGGGATTGTACAATGACGAATAGGCATGTCTCACACCCAAGGTGTCCAAAAACATTCTCATCTCCTCTGACCTCAATTGTGTTCCATTATCCGTGAGAATAACTGAAGGTATTCCTTCCTCCTAAAAACATCACTGAGGAAGTCAACAGTGGAAGTGGTGGTAATATTCCTCATAAACGCAACCTCCAACCACTTTGACTTAGCATCCACCAGTACAGCTGCAAACCTATCCTGCTCAGGTAGAAAGGAGAATGGCCCAATGAAGTCCAAACATACTTTCCCCCATACTTCCTTAGCTTCAGACACATGCTGCTCCTCCTGCAATTTTCCAACACCCACTTTCAGACGTTTTTCAGAATCCTTGAACACACCGCAACACACAATCCATTCCTTAATCTCAGCGTCCATGAGCAGCCACCAAAATCTTTCTCTGACCCTCTTGGTAGTCAAGGTCTGTCCCAAGTGTCCCTCATGAGCCATGCCAATTAAACGTGACCTTAAGGAATTCGGAGGCACAAACATTTCATTCCTCATCAACAGATAATCACCAAGAACAGACAACTCATCAACCACCTTGAAAAATGGTTTGGCTGCATGAGGAAGAGCACTCTCTCTTCTGACCGCCCCCTTCCTCAACTTCACACACTGAAGCGTCAGATCCTTCTCCATGGCTCTCATCCATTCACCTTTGGAAATCGAAGCCCCCAAACCTTCAGTGACATCTTCCACACTTGCAACAACTTCCTCAGTGACTATCTCAGTCAACTCAGCCGTTCCATCAGGAAGCCTTGAAACGCAATCAGTCACCCTATTCTTCCATCCCAGGACATACTCAACTCAACAATCATAGTCTTGCAACCTAACAGCTAACCTCGCCAACTGTCTAGAGCAGTTCCTGCTTGCACCTGGCCCTAACAATTTCAGTAAAGTTTTGTGGTCTGTCCTAAGGATGAACACCCTACCCCACAAGAACACCCTAAAGTAAGTAGAAGCCCAAGCAGCAGCCAAAATCTCACGCTCGATGAGCGAGTAATTACGCTCTGTGTCAGTTAATGACCGTGAGGCAAACGCTACAGTTTTCTCCTCTTTGCCATGCACCTGGGACAAAACTGACCCTATCCCTACGCACTGGCATCCACAGTGACAATGGTCTTTAGAGTACTTTGAAATGGTGCAAGGACACCAGCATGAGCGATATTGTTTTTTATGGCCAGGAATGCCCTTTGTTGCGGTTTCTCCCAAACAAACTTCCTACCCTTCCTCAGTACCTCCCTAAGGGGTTCAGTTTTCAGTGCGAAATCTTGCACGGACTTGGAGTAGTACTCCACTAACCCCATGAAAGATCGGAGGGCATCTCTGTCGCGCGGAACTTCCACATTAACAATCGCACTCACCAATTTCACTTTGGGCTTTACACCACTCTTAGTAATCATGTAGCCCATATACTCCACTTCTTGCACCTGAAAAACACACTTCTCTCTGCGTAAGGTCAAACCGGCTTCTCTAATACAAGTTAACACTTCATTCAACATACAGTTGTGTTCCATCTCATCTTTTCCAAACACCAGGATATCGTCCTGGAATACAAAGACTTTACTCAGCCCAGACAAAATTCCCGTCATCAACCGCTGGAACACACTCGCAGCTGAGCATAACCCAAACGGAAGTCTATGGAATTGGAAGGTGCCCTCCGAAGTAATGAATGATGTGAGGTGTTTTGAGTGTGGATGTAGTTTAACCTGATATGCACTCCTCAAATCAATTTTTGAAAAAAACTTTCCCCCAGACAACATTAAAATGAGTTCATTAATATTGGGCAACGGGAAATTATCCATGACTACATTCTGCTCAGGCCATTTCCTGGGGATAAGCGACCCTCCTTGGAGGGTTCTAGCCCCCACCGTTGGAGCAGCATATGTGGACAGAATTTGGCGGGATCCTCCAATTTGAAGAGGCCAGGCGTCTTTCCCCCTCAGTGCTGGGCTCGGGGAAACTGCCATTATTTTCTTTCTCCTTCCGCAGGGTGATGCATAGGCGGAGGGAGTGTGCTGTTGGAGCCGGACGCGCTAAAAGCTCGAGCATGCGCAATGAGGCTGGTTTGGTCTGCATGGGCAAACACACGGAGAAAAGAAAGCATATCTCTCCTCCTCCTTCCTCTTCATCCTCGCACTCCCCTCCTCCTAAACGCACTAGACATTCCAGAGAAGAGGCGGAGGAGAAGAACAGGATTATCATTCAAAATTTGAAAGATTTCAGTAAACGCACTTCCTCCTCCAAGGCTTCAGAAACTGTACAGGATTCTGATGACTCCTTATCTGGTGATGATGCCCATCCTCGTCGGATTTTAAAGGCAAATATGTTTCAAAGGAGATGATGGGGGATTGTTTGGCCCACATCAGAGGTAACATGAATTTCCCAGCTGTTGAAGGGCCAGGAACTTTGGATGACTCCCTGTTGATACAGTTTCAAAGACCATTTAATTTGGGTTTCCCCATTCATCAGTTCGTGTTGGATGTTGTGAAACAGGAATGGAAGGACCCCGATGAAATAATTTTGGTATGCTTCATGGTAAAGCTTTTTCCTTTGGAAAATATGGAGACAGTATTACCCGATAGCGTCGTTTTGGATTCAGTAGTGGCAAGCCTGGTGGGCTGCGCTTCTATGGCAGACAAAAATATTCTGAAGGATCTTTCAGACAAGAAGGTGGATTCTGCTCTAAAGAAAGTTTTGGCTGGTTCATATGTTGCTTTAAGAGCTGGGATTTATGGAGCTTACACAACTCAATCTCTGATTACTGACTTTAAGAACTTATTTATGGCTATTCAGGAGTAATCAGATTATCTACCGCTTCTAGAGGATATTGAGCGTCAGATTGAGTTCCTCTTCGAAATCTCATTTGATGTGGTCAGATCGGCAGCCATGACTAGCGAGGCTTCGGTGGCCATGAGACAAAACCTATATCTGAAGGACTATAACACTGATGCAGCACAGAGGTCAGCTGCGCTCAAAATGCCGTTTGAAGGTTCCAGACTCTTTGGGGCAGAGTTGGAGGATAAGCTCCATCGCATTTTTAAAGAGCGCAAACATTCTTCATCGTTTCAGAAACAATCCTCAAGGGGTATCAGTTCTTCAATATCAGGAGCCTCCTTTCATCAGCCTTCTAGGAGGCAGTAGAATCCGGAGCAGTCCTCGAAGTTCCAGGCAAAATCTTCTTTCAATTCTTCTCGAAAACAGACGCAAGAGCCTAATGTCAATGGTCAGCGATCCCAACTATGCAGAGGAAGAGATGTCAATATTACAGGTAGAAGGTCAGATTCAACAGTTCATTTCTCAATGGCAAGAAATATCATAGGACAAATGGGTTCTTCAAATCATCACCAAAGGTTACAGGATAGACTTCTCCATAGTCCTGAAGTCTACAGGGACCATTCATACTCATTTGTCTCGAGATCTATTCAAGAAAGAGGCCCTACTGAAGGGAATCCTAGACCTTCAAAGGAAAGGAGCAATTGTCCCAGTCCCCAGACAAGAGAGGGGCCAAGGAGTATACACCATTGTATTTCTGGTTCCAAAGTCATCAGGAGGTTACGGGATGGTGATAGAACTGAAAATACTCAATACATTCATCAACACCATGAAATTCAAAATAGAGACACTCCAGAGGATTATCCTGTTAATTCCTCAAAATCACTTCCTTATCACACTGGATCTGATGGATGCACATCTCCATATGCAATTGCCAAGTCTCACCGCAAGTTCTTGAGGTTTGCAGTTCAGGCCGAACATTGGCAGTTCAAGGTTCTTCCTTTCGGCTTCAAATCAGCCCCAAGAGTGTACACAAAGGTATTGGCTCCGGTGGTGGCTCATCTCCATTTACTGGGAATTCTGGTGTTGCCATATTTAGACTGTAGGAAAGTGCCCCTTTTTGCATGGTTACCCCCCACTTTTCGCCTGACATCTGATGCAACCTGACGATGTGCCCTGGGTCCCTGCCAATCAGGCTCCCAGGGCCTGTGTTCTTTCCCAAAACTGTACCTTTGTACCCACAATTGGCACATCTCCTGCCACAGGTAAGCCTCTTGTAAAAGGTACCATAGGAACCATGGGCACTGGGACCAGGGAAGCCTCTAAGGGCTGCAGCACCTATTGTGCCACCCTTAGAGGCCCTGTGCCTTAACACCCACACATCTAATGTAAAATGCACTCAAAGGGCTTCTTAGAGATGCCCCCTGAAAAACGACCAGCCCTGGTGTGGTTCCTGAAGGGCTGCCTGCCATTTGCCACCACCAGACAGGTAGAGAGCTTCCACTCTCTAGGTCCAGAAACAAAGCCCATCCTGGGCCTAGTCCCCCAGGATGGGATGGGTCCAAGAAGGGGAAGCGTCAAAGGCCTGCCACCTTTGAGAGGTGTCCCTGCCTTATGCTGCCCCTAGCAACTGACTCCCACAGGTTCTGCCCCCACATTGGGCAGGAGAATCAACGGGAAAACAAAGCTAGAAGGAGAGGTTTGTCCACCTTTGCCAACCCCACCCCTCAGGTGGGGGAGGCGAGGAGAAGCACACATCTCGGTCCCCTCCATCTTGAAGATGAGGGGACCCAACCAATCAGGAAGAGGCTCATGCCCCCCTCCCACTGGAGGGTGGCATAATAGGGGGTGTACCCACCCCAAGGAAGGGGCCCATTGGTCCCAACCTGCACACCCCTTTTAACGCTCCTAAATCTAGTATATAGGAGCCACCCTGAACCTTGCCTCCTCAGATTTGAGGAAGAAAGAAGAAGGACCGAAGAGCCGTGCTGACCCAGGAAGAAGAGGACACATATTGCTTTGACCCCAGCCCTACCGGCCTGTCCCGTCTCCTACCTGCCTACAGCGAAGAACCCGGCATGTCCAGCAGCCTCCCGGAGGACCTGCCCAGCCTCACCTTACAGACTCTGTCTCCCGTGAGCACTGGATTTGCTCAAACAAAGACTCCAAGACCAGAATCCGGATGCCGGCGACTCCGCAATTCTGCACCACTCTGCACCTGACGGCCCAAGTTCGAGTGTCCCAAAACCATGAGGAGGTCTGCCCAGCGATCCTGACCTGGCCTCTGGTCCCCAACCTCCCTCAAGCCTCAAGACGATGCCTGCAACCTCAACCTGAAGGGTCCCCCGACCACGACCGGAGCTGGTAAGAAAACCTGACGCCAGAAGACACCCCTGCACCCGACGCCCCACGGCCCTGGGCGGCCCAACCGACGGTGTCCAGGCATCCCCCAAGAACCCAACTTACCTCTCCAGCCGGTGGTCGCCTTCAGGAAGCCTCCCTGCCCGAGCCTGCAGCAACTTTGCAGAACCGAAGATCTCCATTGAAAACCGCAGGGTCCCTGACGTCCTCTTGACACACTACACCCGGCCTCCCCTGTGCTGCTGGTGGTGCAGCTCCTGTGCTGATTGTTGGCCCCTGCAGTGCTGACCGTAACCCCAGAAACTTGGCTCCCACACCTGTGCAGCCTGCTCATAAGTAGTCCCTAACCGAAGGCCCCCTTAGCCCCATTGGCTTACACTGGGCCCCTGTACTCTGCGCCCGGCCGGCCCAGTACCGCTGGTGGTGCAACTCGAGTACCATCCTAGACCCTGGGGAACCTTGTATGGGGAAAACAGTAACATTAACTCAAGCCAAGAAAAGTCTTACTTACCTTGTATGGTGAGATCCTTATGTGTGGTATCTAGGCATACCACCCCCAGTACTCAAAGTAATCTAAAAGTAACTGAAAAGTATTCTAAAAGTAATTATGGTGTAATGTAAACTGCCAACCTGTAACTATTGCAAATTCAACCACAACTGCACTTTCTTGTGAAGTCCTGCATTTGAGAGTATATTTTACTTACCTGTGCCAAGTCCTGCTTGGTTCTAAAAATAAAACATAAGTATACCTTTTTTTATACCCAATTTGTCTGGATTCAGTCTCTGAGTGTGGGCCTTCAGTCGTGATTGAGTGAATACAATAAATGCTTAACACACCCTCTGGATAAGCCTAACTGCTTGGCCACACTACCACAAAGACAGCTATTAGCACTTACCTAATGTAGCCTCTACTATACCTCTGGGGACTCCTTGGACTCTGTGCACACTATACCTTACTTTGGTATAGTATATACAGAGCCAGCTTCCTACATAGACGACTGGATGATGCATGCTGCACCAAAGGACCAATAACTGATGTTTTGGGATCAGACGAGATCATCCTCGGCTCCAACCCCTCAGCCTGGGACGACTCCTGGTGGCCAACGACGCTGGGAGCAGCCCCGACACCCACCGACCACGTACGCAACCTGGGAGTCATCCTCGACTCAACGCTCTCCATGACCAAGCAAGTCAACGCAGTCTCCTCCTCCTGCTTCAACACCCTCCGCATGCTTCGCAAGATCTACAGGTGGATCCCGACAGATACAAGAAGAACAGTCACCCAGGCCCTCGTCAGTAGCAGACTCGACTATGGGAACGCCCTCTACGCGGGAGCCCCGGCCAAGCTCATCAAGCGACTGCAACGCATACAAAACGCCTCCGCACGCCTGATCCTCGACGTACCACGCCACAGCCACATCACCCCCACCTGAGGAACCTGCACTGGCTCCCCGTCGACAGGAGAATCTCCTTCAAACTCCTCATCCACACACACAAGGCACTCCACAAGACTGGCCCAGCCTACCTCAACAGACGACTCTTCTTCTACGTCCCCAACCGCCAGCTCCGCTCCGCCGACCTCTCCTCGCCACCGTCCCTCGCATTCGAAGAACAACCACCGGCGGCAGATCCTTCTCACACCTCGCCGCCAAGACCTGGAACACCCTTCCACTAAGCCTACGACAGACCCAAGACCTGCTGACCTTCAGGAGGCTACTCAAGACCTGGCTGTTCGACCAGTAGCAGCACCCCCCCCTTTTTTCTCCCCAGCGCCTTGAGACCCTCGCGGGTAAGTAGTGCGCTCTACAAATTCTGTGATTGATTGATTGATTGACCCTGACCCAGTTGGAATTTCTTTTCAATTTACCTAGACGCCAGCTGGCCCCAACTCGAGATCTGGTCTTTATAGGAGCTCAATTCTGGACAGACCTTGCAAGAGTCTTTCTACCAGTAGAGGGAATCAGTTGCCTTCAGTCTGGTCTGCAAGACTTGTTATCTAAGGAAAAGGCTCCCGCCAGTCTTTGGTTGGAAGTTCAAGGCCACATGGTGGCATCTGTACATACATCCCAGTGGGCAAAATTGTACCTTCGGCCTCTACTGTGGCATCTCAACAGTCACTGGTCTCTGGCTTCAGATCCCTTGACCAAGTTGCTTCCTGTGACTCAGGAGCTCAGAGACAATTTGAGTTGGTGGTTGATCACTGGGAACCTCTCCAAGGGCATGGGAATGCATCAAGAGCCTCCTGTAGTCATCATAACAGATACCAGTGTCCTAGGATGGGGAGCAACGCTTCAGCCACCAACAAGTCATGTCAATTCAGATGGTCCCTTCTAGAAAGTCAGAGGTCTTCGAATTGGAGGGAGCTCATGGCGATTTCCAGGGCAGTGAAGTTCTTCCATCTCAGCATGATACAAAGGGACATGCTGATAACGACAGACAACACTGTCACAGTTTCCTATGTCAACCATCATGGGAGCACTTGTTCCAAGAGCCTCAATCAAATAGCTGTCCCATTGGGCTTGTGTGCAGAGAAGAACTTGTTGGGCTTATCAGCAGTCCATGTCAGAGGAGTGGACAATCTTACAGCAGATTTATTGAACAGGAAATTTCTTTCATCCCAGGATTTAACCCTGTCAAGTATGACCTTTTGAAATCTTGCAGACTTTTCAGGACCCCTTTTGTGGATCTGTTTGCATCGAAAAGCAATGCCCGACTTTGCAGATACTGTTCCAGGTTTCCAGAAGAGGAGGCATAGGGAGTGAATTCGTTGGTGATAAAGTGGCCGAAACATCTTCGGTACTCCTTCCCCCCCCCTTTCCATTAATCCCAAAATTCCTGCTGGAGAAGGGGGAGGAACTAATCTTGGTCGTTCCATACTACCCACAGAGCTCTTGGTTTCCACTCCTGACGTCCCTGGCACTTCTACCCCCTTTGGTATTTCCAAGATTTTATTTTCCTCTCAAAGTCTCTCCATTCCCTTTTCTGCTCGTACTGTCAGTTTGAAAGTTGAGAAGTCCAATCTCTTAACAAAACGTCTCTCCTCTTCTTTGGTGGAGGTGATTCAGAGTTCCAAACGTCCCTCCACTCTTAAGGCCTACTCTAGGCACTGGAAATCCTTTGTCACATTTTACATCCTACCTTTCTTCTCCTTCTAATGCAAAGGAACATCTATTAAGTACTCTTGATGTTAAATGTGCTCTTTTCATCTATGTTGACAGGTCACAGCAATACAGAAAGACATTACTTATTTGTGACAATTGAACAATCTGGAAGGGGCAAGAGGGCATCTACTATCACGCTCATTAGGTGGCTCAAATCTACTATTCTCTTGCTACTGCAGGATCTGAATGCGAGTCTTCCTATCCAGGGTAGATCCACCAGGGCAATGGCTATTTCCTGGGTGGAATTGCAGAGAGTCTCGATCCTGGAAATTTGTAGAGCAGCAACTTGAGCTTCAGAACATCATTTTGTGAGACATTATCATCTTAATTCTGTTTCAGATTGTCAACTAAAATTGGGCACTGCTGTTTTGAATGCAGCTTTATGAATACATTGGATGTATTGGTGCTGTACTCTATTGTGATTTGTCTTGTTTCTTTCTATTAAAGATTCGGTGTGTTCCATTATCAAGGCTTTTGGTTCCTTAGGGTAAAAGACTTCAGCTTTGGTATATCTGACTTGTAATGACTGGGACGTGGACGAGGGACGTAGGGGTAATGCCTCGGCTACTTGCCGGTAATCTTAATTACCCTTAGGCTATCTTGTCCTCATCACAGTCATTACATCCCACCCACCCTCCCTTCTTTCAGTCCTTTCACAAAGGGGCTTAGATATTTAAAGGAGGAGCCAGGTGTGCCAGCCCCTTTTAAGGCTCCTAGTCAGGGTAGGTGGGGCTGCCTTCAAGATCCTCCTGCTTTGTTCCGGGAGTGAGGTGACATTACCTCACTTGTAATGACTGTGACGAGGGCGAGATGGACTAAGGGTAATGAAGATTACAAGTAAGTAACTGGGGCATTATTATCAATTTGCACTATTTGTGCAAACACTGCTTGTTCACAACTTTTTACTTTGCGCTCAACTCAGAATGAAGCCGTAAGTAGGCACTGCTTTACCCCTTAGCGGCGAAGCCTTTTTCCCCTAGAATGATAAGCCCTTTATTTGCTATTTGGAGTACTTCGCACTTACGTCTTCATAACTTTCTTTCCACATAAGGTATCCACGCCAAATTTGTGTCCTTTTTTTCCAACATCCTAGGGATTCTAAAGGTGCTCAGAGTTTATGGATTTCCCTGGAGGGAACCAAGAAAATAGCCCAAATATAGCTACATTTGTATTTTTATTTTTGTAATTGGGAAACAAGTGCTGCACAAGAAAGTGTCTGTTTTTCCCCCACAACAAAATGCTTGCTGTGCTTGGACCACCATCTTCCCAGCTTTCAGGAACAAGCACAGTTGTATTAAAAAACATTTTTTTAACCATAGTTTTTCCATTTTTCTAAGAGATAGTCCAATTTTCCTATTTTTTGTGGTTTTAACCTACTTGCAGGTTGTGGTAGAAACAGATGCAAAACCCATAGGTGAGCCCAGAAAGCTATACATTTTTGAAAATTAGAGAAAATTCTGGATTCAGCAAGGGGTAATTTGTGTACATCCCTAAAGGTTTTCCCAAAGAAACTAATAGTTGAAATAAAAAAAGAATGGAAATTAGTAGGAAAAAACAGCCATTTGTGACTACATTTTCATCTGTAACGTCTTGTCACTGTGGCTGACTCACAAAAGCAATATACTGTTACATCTGCTAGCCCCTTCTGCTTGCAGGGATATATAGAGTTTGTAGGTTCTCTTGAGAACCCGCGGTAGAGCTAACAACTGAGCTGCACCTCACAATGGTTTTTCATTGTGTACCGACTGTACAGCAATTCATATGGCAAAATAAGTATAATGAAAAATGGGTATGAAGGAAACGTATTTATTTCTGAGATGTACACAAGATACTGAGTTTAGAAACAGTGGTTATTTGTAAACCTCTGAGTTTGGGGTTACCCATACTATCATTTGATTTAGAGTGTATTTTGCAAAATGTTTCCTTTCTTGCACTCTGGCTTGCTCTTGAAAGCCACATAATGCCTGAAACTCGACCTGGAGACATCATATTTCACCTATCAGAATCCACACTTTTTTTTACAATGTGAATAGCTGTGGATTTTGGACCCTACCTTAGCAGCCATCCAGGGGAATCCACCAAACCCAAACATTTCTGAAAACTAGACACCCAGAAGAATATATAGTGGCATGACTTGTTTGGCTCTCACTATGTTTTCTTACGCAGAAGGCCTTGCAAACCTCAACATGTGGCTAAAAACACACATCTTTCTCACATTTCTGTGAGGGAAACATGTAGAATCTTTGAGGATCCACTAATTTCCTACCACCCAATGTTCCCCCAAGTGCCCCGATAAAAAATGTTACATCACTTGTGTGGCTGGGCCTAGTACCTGTGACAGGAAAGGGCCCAAAACACAACATGGACACTTCAAATGTTTCCACTGAAAACGAACCCTTTTTTGCCATTTGGGCATCTATGGATTTTGGGCCGTAGCTCTGCCAGCACCTAGTCATTTCTGAATACTAGACACCCAGGGGAGTCCAGGATGGTGTGCCTCGCATGGATCCCACAATGTTTTCTTACCCATATTGCCCTGCAAACCTCAAACTTTGCCTAAAATTGCACATTTTCCTTGCGTTTCTGTGACATAAACTTCTGAAATTTGCAGGGATCCACAAAATTCTGACCGCCCATTGTTCCCTCACTTGTCCTGATAAAAACGCGAACCCACTTGTGTGGCTGGGCCTAGTGCCTGCGACAGGAACGGATCAAATCAGGGTCAATAGGAGTCCCCTCACAAGTTCCTTACACACAAGATATTTAACATTTACGGTTAGAGCGGTTTTGTCACATTCCATAGTACCCACTTCCATCAGTTCTTTAAATAAGTTCATACCTGTGTAGAAATTGTCCATGTATAAATGGTGACCTTTATGAAACAAGCATTTGCAATGTAATAGGTCTCACATTACTGAAAGTTTGAGCTATTGGCGTAGCAAATAAAAATGCAACACCATTAGCTCAAACTTTCAGCAATGCGCGACCTATTGCATTGCAAAGGCTTGTTTAAAATGCCATCAATGATTGTTTTTATGCAGGAAGGTGTCCCTTCCTGCACAAAAACAATCATCGCCACAACGTAAGCACCGTTGCAACATGATGTAAGGGTGCCTGCGCTGGCGCATGGCAGCAAATTGTGCTCCAGTGCAGGGGAAAGCACATGATTGCGCTGTATTGATTTTAATGCTACGCATTCCTGTGCTTTTAAAATGACGCAGCTCGGCGTCATTTTGTAGTAAATGAGGCCCATAATACGTAAATACAAATGCAAGCTGCAATTCAGAAGAGATATGGATTATGTGTGATTTTGAGATATCTTAGTAGTAACTATACAGCACAGTGAAAGTCCCAACAACACTGGATAGAGAGAGAGCCTTAGTTTTCTCAGTACATGGCTGCATGAGGGTCATCTCAGACAGCCCTTTTAGACACTGCAGGAAATATGAAGACTGATCTTGTAGTTAGAGTACCCAGTAACTCCCAGATGATGACAGCATTCTTAAATATGGGACCAGATTTACTAAACTTTGCACTACTGCAGTCCATTACTAGAGGTCCCTGTAGAGCCAGGCTCTAGTGCTGGGTTCACTCGTGCACTACGGCAGGCCGTTACTAAAGGTCCCTGTAGAGCCAGGCTCTAGTGCTGGGTCCACTCATGCTCTACAGCAGGCCGTGACTAGAGGTCCCTGTAGAGCCAGGCTCTAGTGCTGGGTTCACTCGTGCACTACGGCAGGCCGTTACTAGAGGTCCCTGTAGAGCCAGGTGCACTACGGCAGGCCGTTACTAGAGGTCCCTGTAGAGCCAGGCTCTAGTGCTAGGTCCACTCGTGCACTACGGCAGGCTGTTACTAGAGGTCCCTGTAGAGCCAGGCTCTAGTGCTGGATTCACTCGTGCACTACGGCAGGCTGTTACTAGAGGTCCCTGTAGAGCCAGGCTCTAGTGCTCGGTTCACTCGTGCACTACCGCAGTCTGTGACTAGCGGTCCCTGTAGAGTCAGGTTCAAGTGCTGGGTTCACTCGTGCACTACGGCAGGCCGTTATTAGAGGTCTCTGTAGAGCCAGGCTCTAGTGCTGGGTTCACTCGTGCACTACTGCAGGCCGTTACTAGAGGTCCCTGTAGAGCCAGGCTCTAGTGCTGGGTTCACTCGTGCACTACCGCAGTCCGTGACTAGAGGTCCCCGTAGAGCCAGGCTCTAGTGCTGGGTCCACTCATGCACTACGGCAGGCCGTTACTAGAGGTCTCTGTAGAGCCAGGCTCTAGTGCTGGGTTCACTCGTGCAGTACTGCAGGCCGTTACTAGAGGTCCCTGTAGAGCCAGGCTCTAGTGCTGGGTTCACTCGTGCACTACCGCAGGCCGTTATTAGAGGTCCCAGTAGAGTCAGGTTCAAGTGCTGAGTGTACTCCCACAGGCCGTTACTAGAGGTCCCTGTAGAGCCAGGCTCTAGTGCTGGGTTCACTCATGCACTACGGCAGGCCGTTACTAGAGGTCCCTGTAGAGCCAGGCTCTAGTGCTGGGTTCACTCTTGCACTATGGCAGGCCGTGACTAGAGGTCCTTGTAGAGCCAGGCTCTACTGCTGGGTTCACTCATGCACTACCACAGGCCGTTACTAGAGGTCCCTGTAGAGCCAGGCTCTAGTGCTGGGTCCACTCATGCACTACGGCAGGCCGTTACTAGAGGTCCCTGTAGAGCCAGGCTCTAGTGCTGGGTTCACTCGTGCACTACGGCAGGCCGTTACTAGAGGTCTCTGTAGAGCCAGGCTCTAGTGCTGGGTTCACTCGTGCACTACGGCAGGCCATTACTAGAGGTCCCTGTAGAGCCAGGCTCTAGTGCTGGGTTCACTCGTGCACTACGGCAGGCCGTTACTAGAGGTCCCTGTAGAGCCAGGCTCTAGTGCTGGGTTCACTCGTGCACAACGGCAGGCCGTTACTAGAGGTCCCTGTAGAGCCAGGCTCTAGTGCTGGGTTCACTCGTGCACTACCGCAGTCCGTGACTAGAGTTCCCTGTAGAGCCAGGCTCTAGTGCTGCGTTCACTCGTACACTCCCACAGGCCATTTCAAAAGGTCCCTGTAGAGCCAGGTTCTAGTGCTGGGTTCGCTCGTGCACTACGGCAGGCCGTTACTAGAGGTCTCTGTAGAGCCAGGCTCTAGTGCTGGGTTCACTCGTGCACTACGGCAGGCCGTTACTAGAGGTCCCTGTAGAGCCAGGCTCTAGTGCTGGGTTCACTCGTGCACTACGGCAGGCCGTTACTAGAGGTCCCTGTAGAGCCAGGCTCTAGTGCTGGGTTCACTCGTGCACTACCGCAGTCTGTGACTAGAGTTCCCTGTAGAGCCAGGCTCTAGTGCTGGGTTCACTCTTGCACTTCCACAGGCCATTACTAGAGGTCCCTGTAGAGCCAGGCTCTAGTGCTGGGTCCACTCATGCACTACGGCAGGCCGTTACTAGAGGTCCCTGTAGAGCCAGGCTCTAGTGCTGGGTTCACTCGGGCACTACGGCAGGCCGTTACTAGAGGTCCCTGTAGACCAGGTGCACTACGGCAGGCCATTACTAGAGGTCCCTGTAGAGCCAGGCTCTAGTGCTAGGTCCACTCGTGCACTATGGCAGGTGTTACTAGAGGTCCCTGTAGAGCCAGGCTCTAGTGCTGGATTCACTCGTGCACTACGGCAGGCTGTTACTAGAGGTCCCTGTAGAGCCAGGCTCTAGTGCTGGGTTGACTCGTGCACTACCGCAGTCTGTGACTGGCGGTCCCTGTAGAGTCAGGTTCAAGTGCTGGGTTCACTCGTGCACTACAGCAGGCCGTTACAAGAGGTCTCTGTAGAGCCAGACTCTAGTGCTGGGTTCACTCGTGCACTACTGCAGGCCGTTAATAGAGGTCCCTGTAGAGCCAGGCTCTAGTGCTGGGTTCACTCGTGCACTACCGCAGTCCGTGACTAGAGGTCCCTGTAGAGCCAGGCTCTAGTGCTGGGTCCACTCGTGCACTACGGCAGGCCGTTACTAGAGGTCTCAGTAGAGCCAGGCTCTAGTGCTGGGTTCACTCGTGCAGTACTGCAGGCCGTTACTAGAGGTCCCTGTAGAGCCAGGCTCTAGTGCTGGGTTCACTTGTGCACTACCGCAGGCCGTTACTAGAGGTCCCAGTAGAGTCAGGTTCAAGTGCTGAGTGTACTCCCACAGGCCGTTACTAGAGGTCCCTGTAGAGCCAGGCTCTAGTGCTGGGTTCACTCATGCACTACGGCAGGCCGTTACTAGAGGTCCCTGTAGAGCCAGGCTCTAGTGCTGGGTTCACTCATGCACTACGGCAGGCCGTTACTAGAGGTCCCTGTAGAGCCAGGCTCTAGTGCTGGGTTCACTCGTGCACTAAGGCAGGCCGTGACTAGAGGTCCTTGTAGAGCCAGGCTCTACTGCTGGGTTCACTCATGCACTACCACAGGCCGTTACTAGAGGTCCCTGTAGAGCCAGGCTTTAGTGCTGGGTCCACTCATGCACTACGGCAGGCCGTTACTAGAGGTCCCTGTAAAGCCAGGCTCTAGTGCTGCGTTCACTCGTGCACTACGGCAGGCCGTTACTAGCGGTCACTGTAGAGCCAGGCTCTAGAGCTGGGTTTACTCGTGCACTACCGCAGTCTGTGACTAGCGGTCCCTGTAGAGTCAGGTTCTAGTGCTGGGTTCACTCGTGCACTACGGCAGGCCGTTACTAGAGGTCCCTGTAGAGCCAGGCTCTAGTGCTGGGTCCACTCATGCACTACGGCAGGCCGTTACTAGAGGTCCCTGTAGAGCCAGGCTCTAGTGCTGGGTTCACTCGTGCACTACGGCAGGCCGTTACCAGAGGTCTCTGTAGAGCCAGGCTCTAGTGCTGGGTTCACTCGTGCACTACGGCAGGCCGTTACTAGAGGTCCCTGTAGAGCCAGGCTCTAGTGCTGGGTTCACTCGTGCACTACGGCAGGCCGTTACTAGAGGTCCCTGTAGAGCCAGGCTCTAGTGCTGGGTTCACTCATGCACTACGGCAGGCCGTTACTAGAGGTCCCTGTAGAGCCAGGCTCTAGTGCTGGGTTCACTCGGGCACTACGGCAGGCCGTTACTAGAGGTCCCTGTAAACCCAGGCTCTAGTGCTGGGTTCACTCGTGCACTACGGCAGGCCGTTACCAGAGGTCTCTGTAGAGCCAGGCTCTAGTGCTGGGTTCACTCTTGCACTACGGCAGGCCGTTAGTAGAGGTCCCTGTAGAGCCAGGCTCTAGTGCTGGGTTCACTAGTGCACTACGGCAGGCCGTTACTAGAGGTCCCTGTAGAGCCAGGCTCTAGTGCTGGGTTCACTCGTGCACTACGGCAGGCCGTTACTAGAGGTCCCTGTAGAGCCAGGCTCTAGTGCTGGGTTCACTCGTACACTCCCACAGGCCGTTACTAGAGGTCCCTGTAGAGCCAGGCTCTAGTGCTGGGTTCACTCGTGCACTATGGCAGGCCGTGACTAGAGATCCCTGTAGAGCCAGGCTCTAGTGCTGGGTTCACTGGTGCACTCCCACATGCCGTTACTAGAGGTCCCTGTAGAGCCAGGCTCTAGTGCTGGGTCCACTCGTGCACTACGGCAGGCCGTTACTAGAGGTCCCTGTAGAGCCAGGCTCTAGTGCTGGGTTCACTCGTGCACTACGGCAGGCCGTTACAAGAGGTCCCTGTAGAGCCAGGCTCTAGTGCTGGGTTCACTCGTGCACTACCGCAGTCAGTGACTAGAGGTCCCTGTAGAGCCAGGCTCTAGTGCTGGGTTCACTCGGGCACTCCCACAGGCCGTTACTAGAGGTCCTTGTAGAGCCAGGCTCTAGTGCTGGGTTCACTCATGCACTACCACAGGCCGTTACTAGAGGTCCCTGTAGAGACAGGCTCTAGTGCTGGGTTCACTCGTGCACTACCTCAGTCCGTGACTAGAGGTCCCTTTAGAGCCAGGCTCTAGTGCTGGGTTCACTCGTGCACTCCCACAGGCCTTTACTAGAGGGCCTTGTAGAGCCAGGCTCTAGTGCTGGGTTCACTCATGCACTACCACAGGCCGTTAGTAGAGGTCCCTGTAGAGGCAGGCAATGTGTTTTAGGCCAATTTTTACCCGCTAACATTTTATTCACTCTCAAGTCGAAAACCTGCTCAGGATTCTAATGAGCATCATTATTGCCCAGTCCTCCTTTTAATTTTTTTTTCCAAAGCATTACATTAAAGAACTGATGAGAAAAATAGATTTTCCTGAGAGACATTTGAGTAAATTATCATGAAACGGTTGCTCTGCTTTTATTTATGCCCCTTCCTGGCCCATCTACAATTAGACAAAAGATGCCACATGATTGACAGGCGCTCGGACATCAAGCAGAGGTAACGGTTACATATTTTTCTAGGATCGTTCTATTTATTCAACAATCTCCTCTGTGACAGAAATGCTCCAGAGAATATAAAAAATTGACAATTGTCGAAGGCTAACTTCTTTACTTTTAATAAAGAAAACGGGATAGTATATGGCAAGATCGGACTCTAGCACCATGCACGCAATCTGAAATGTGCGGTATGTACTGTGCAGCAGGGAGGGGGAGTGCGTGGGTGCATCAAATAGTACCTCAATTAGGTGGGGAGCAGCGGACGGGCACGGATTAAACTTGAATTAATCTGTGCTTAGTCCCTGCTGCACAGCCAGCGTCGGAAGTGACATTTCAGCTGCACTGGCCACTTACAGAGCCAGTAAAGAAGAGTGACGTGAAGACAACAAATAGTAAGTCACAGGCGGGCTCCAAGCCCTTTACTGATTACAGCAGCGTCTCGCATTTCCAGGCTCGACCCTAAAAATGCTCTGGCAAGTTCCCACACACTTTTTTTCACTGATTCCAAAAGTGGAAGGACAACCAGGGGGGGGCCAATTGAAAAATCTCCATCTGTGTACACCCTGAAATAATATGCATATCCAGTGGTGCTTTCACACAACATATATAGTTTAAAAACATAACATGCGCTCTTGCTGGTAATGTACTGTCTGAAAACCAAACGGCCCTTGATAGAGATTCGTCCACAGATATATCTTGAACTGAAACATTGATCTCTGAGATATGATCAACTAAATGGTCAAGGACAGGCCGAATCTTGAAGAGACAGTCACAATCAGGGTGATCTTGTGGAAACGCAGTAGCATTATCCACAAAATGCAGCATCCGCTACAGAAGAAAATACTGATCTCGACTCATGGTCGCTGGAAAAATAGCAGTTGCCTTTAAGGGACTAGTAGACTAATATAAAGACAATAATGGCTTCCTTAGCAATTCCATGAAAAAAGCTAAACCCCAGAATTGCTTCATTTCATGGAGATTTGTAGGAGTCCACCAACTTAATCTACAGTGGGTCTTAAGTGTGACACTGCAGTCCCTCAAATACAGTTCTGCATACATATTGGTCTGCTCAACCATATCATCCAAAAACACGTCATCAATAAAGAGCTGAACA
Source organism: Calotriton arnoldi (assembly GCA_963921515.1). Taxonomy (NCBI): domain Eukaryota; kingdom Metazoa; phylum Chordata; class Amphibia; order Caudata; family Salamandridae; genus Calotriton; species Calotriton arnoldi. The sequence goes on along the minus strand of CAWUFW010001810.1, from coordinate 1,882,086 downwards.
AAATTGATAGACAAAAGGTTATCTGTATTAAGTCTACACCCTGCAACACCACTAAAGGCAGGCAAAACAAGCTGCACCTTGTTAGGGATGCAACCCATGGTTCAGAACATCCAATGGGGAGCATTCCAGCCCCTGGCTGCAGTCCAGCTTGCTCACATTGCACTAGTCACATCAATGTCCTCCTCTAAATGACGCACTTCATCAGCGCTAATAGTACATTCCTCATCATCAGATGATTCCACTCGAACAGAAAATTCACTGCCACAATCTTGCACTTCATCAGCGCTAATAGTGCATTCACCATCATCAGATGATTCCATTTGGACTGAAAATTCACTGCCACAATGTTGCACTTGGTCCTTTGTCTCAGATGCAGAGTCAGTCTCAGAGCCATGTTCGGAGGTAGATTCAGAAAGCAAACCATCATACTGCTGGGTGATTAACCTGCGATCAGCCATAATGCTTACTAATAAAACAGCTCTAACGGAGGTGATGGAATTGGATGTGGACCATAGGGTCAAGTGGATAACATATGTGAAGAAAACCAGGATGCAACTTGGCCTTAAAGAATCATGGGATACCCAAATTCCCCCTAGTAAGATGGAACTTAAGCGCAACTATTGGGATTGGTTTGACAGCCAGGAGCTCAGTAAGCCAAATAAGGGGAGACTGACAGAGGAGTATTTTATGTTCAAGCAAATGAGAAGCTTAGAGCCCTACCTAGACGTGATCCAGGTCCCACGAGATAGGACCCTGTATATTCAGTTTAGGTTTGGCACGCTCCCTGTTAATACCCGAATGGCAAAGTGGCGCGCAGCCGAGAATATAACAGAGAGTTGGCCTTGCTGTGGAGCCCTGGTTGAGTGTGTTGCTCATGTCATGTTCGCTTGTCCTGCTAACAACAAAGCAAGGACTAAATGGTTAAAACCAATATGTAGTAATATGGGTACCCGCGATCACCGATTTGCTCTGCGCATTTTAACATCTGACCCTAGCGTCTTATTCTCATGTGGAATGGCTAATTTCTTAGGGCAAGCCTGGCTAGTGAGAACCAAAGCTCTACGGGGTGTGACTTTAACTTAGGTAACTAAGACCCCAGTTAATAAGATGAGCTATGTGACTGGTATAAAAATCGCAGTATACACTTGGGTTGCGCTATAATCTCTGTATATCGTCTTAGGATGTATATAGCACTAGCACTTTATGTATTGACTTCTCTGTTGGTCGATGCCCTTTTTATCTTTCTTCTTTCATACTTTTATCATAACTATTGAACATCCAGGGAGGAATGTATTGGTAGAAAGCAAAATGTACATATTTTTATTAGACCAATGACTTTTTAGTGAAACTTGTTTTAAAGTGTTCTAGTTTTAGACGTCGCTCATAATGCTATACCAAGACATTTTAATTGGATCTCTGTATTTTAAGATTTCCTGTTCTATTGAACATATATTCTCTTACTGTATAAATGTCAAATAATGCTTTTATGATACATGTTGTCGAATAAAGCTATTTGAACTGAACTGAAATAAAACAGTCACAATAAAACAGACACCTATAAACAACACAGCGTCAAATTAGAATTTAAAAAAACTGTGGCTGTATCAAACAGTAAACACAACTATTGGAATATAACAAAATAGAAAGAAACTATCATTACAAACCACACACTGAAATGTCTACTACAAAACGATACCTCTTTCCAAAGACAGCTAGACTTGAGGTTCAACTGAACCTACCAGACATAGCAAGCACCAAAGATACTCCAGTATAAAGCCAAAATAAAACAAAAAATTACAAGACAACACGTTATAAATCTTACACAAATCCCAAAGTGGATTTGAAATAAAATAAAACAAACAAAATAAGCTAAAATTATTACAACAGTAAAAAACTAAGCAAAACATTTAAGCTGGGCAATGGTGCACGTTACAAAAAAGTTTTCTTACCAAACACATACAGTTATACAAACTGCAGAACTACCAATGCTAAAACCATAAGCAGGATACCCAACAAAGAAATTCATAAAGGAAAAAACGTTAACGTCACAAATGCACATGATAAGAAATAAACCAATGAATATGATAAAACACGATGAAGTCTGCCCCGAAGGGCAGGTCTGAATCAAAAAAGACTGATCTACACCCAAGGAGGGCACAAAGAGAAGGCAAAAAATTGGCACCCTAGAATGGAGCCAACACTTACCCCAGGGGCAGCTCCTCCCACATACATAAGACTTATTTCCCTGGTTTATAGTTGGTTTCCATGCCCTGAAGGCACATCGGCCTAAAACAGCATTTCCCCTTTGAGGGGGGCAACCCTTGCCAAAGGGGTCGCTCCCCATAAACATAATTATAATTAATATCCCTGGTGTCTAGTGGGTTTCCACCCCTGGGGCTGACCAGCCTAAATAAAAGCTGAGCTGTCTCCATTGGGGGCAGAAACTAAAGAAAATTCACCCTTTGAGGGCAGCAACCCTTGCCAAAGGGGTCGCGCCCCCATAAACATAATTATAATGAATGCCCAGCGGCGGCTCCTCGTCCTCTATGGCAGAGGAGCATCTCATCCCCCCGTCAGCAACAGCAGCTGCAAAACTTGAAAAATAAAACGATAATAAAGCATGTTTATTATTGTTTAATTTTTCTCCAGAGAGTTGAGTCTAGGGGGCAGAGCCATGGGGATGACAGGCACGAGGGGGAGTGATAGGTGTACTGTTGTCAGTGCGCATGCGGGTTTGGGCGGCCGTCTCAGGACAGCCAAACCGACATGCGCACTGAAGCGGTCTCCAACCTGAGCTGCGCTGTCGGGTTGGAGATAGGAGGCACAGGCCACCATTCTCTCTGGGAGCGCAAATCCAGGCTGTTCAGGCCAATCCTGATGCTGCTCTCATGCAGGAGAGCAGCGTTTGTATTGGCCGCAGGGCAGTCTGGGAGCCTGTGACCGCAGTGGAGCCAGAAGAGCGGAGATGCGGCGGGCATTCAGGTAAGTCTTTTTTTTGTTGTTTTCTGTTTTGTCCACCCGCCACCAGCCGCAACTGTGAATATCCCTGTTGTCTACTGGGTTTCCGACACCAGGGAGGCAGATTGGCCTAAAAAATGGCCAATGTGCTGCTGGGGGGGTGAGGGAGCTTAGAAATAAAAGAAAATGTCCCCTTTGAGGGGGCAGATCAGGTGTTTTATTAGGGGTGGCAGAAAACAGCAAAAACATATGGGAGCCGAATTGGGTAGCAACCCTTGCCCAAGGGGCCACTCCCCTACCCAAAAAAATCCCTGGTGACCTAGTGGCTACATTCCTACTCTGTGATCACCATCCCACCCACAATCCAGCAGCAGGAATGCACTAGAGAGACACAGGGGAAAGGAAAAAAACTTTTTCTTTACCCTGGTGTTTCTCTTCCCGCCCGATCATTCTTCCAGGCGAGAATACTTACCCAGAGCACCCTCTTCACAGAAGCGCTGTAATTAAATGGCTTCCATCTTGTCCCAGCTGCAAAGGATAACATTAATGCGCTGAGTGCAAAGTGATGTCATCATCTTATCGTGGGAGGGATCAGGGGTGGCAGATGATGTGCTTCCGCTGCCATCCCCAGTTAAGGCATGTGCCAAGGGGGGCTGCTGGGGCGATGGCCAGCGCTTCCCCCCACGTGTGGGTGCTAGGGCAGGCTGGACATGTCCTTAGCACCTGCGCACCAGTGCTATGGATGCCTCGGGCACATCCTCAGCACCCAAGAGGTTAAGGAAGGTTGCACTGCTGGGGTCCCACACTACTGAGATTTCACTGATGGAAGAAACTCACACTATAGTAATGATTCAGCACTAAGAAGAACAAACTAATTATTCCTGTAACTCTTTTTGGTGGATACTCATCTAACTGCAGATTCCTCACCTTTAGACTATCTCCAGATGCCAGACTAGATACAGAAATGTCTTCCAGCAAATACTCGCTAGTAGGTGGTGCCGTATGTCTCCACAGTGACTCCGTACCACCTGGAAGTGACGGAGCAGAGCCCCATAGAAAGGCCACAGCTGTACACGAATGTCAGTTTCTTGTACCTTTCTCCTTCCACATCCTCAGACACAAAGGGGAGAACAAATTGTCTGAGACAGTGTTCTCAATTTCTAACTTGGGAACGTTTTAGATGTTAAAGAGGACACTCCACAGAACAGGGATGCCAGTGAGGAATCTGCAGTTTGAGTGTCCACCAAGATTTGGTAGATGGGCACCCAGCCACAAGAATAACATGCACTACTTCCATGAGCAGATCGAACCTGCTCTGTTAGTGCTGCTCAATCTACAGGCATGGTGGTCTAAGTTGTGGGGATGCTTAGACAGTATGTTTTCCCGAAGAGGCAGGAGGATCAGAAGGCAGATGCTCAGGCTTAGCCCTGTCAATTGTGTTGGACCCGCCCCCGACGAGGGAGGGGGGTCGTGCAAGAGGGAAGCACTGCTGCTTTTGTTACTGGGGGCCCATCTTGCAGCACCGCTCCAAAACCGGCCCCCAGTAACAAAAGAGGCCCCCACCACTGCAAAGTCGGCCACCACTCTTCCAGCCTCCTGGTAAAACTCCAGATGCCCACTACAGCCAGTCCGGCCTTGCTCCTGACCCAATCCAGGACTATCAGAATGAAGTGAGCCTGGTCTAAGCTGATCTTCCTTTGAACATGGAGCAGAGGAGGTAGGGTCAGGAAGCCATACAGGAGACCAGAGTCCCACTTCAGACAGAATGCGTCGACCAGGCAGCCATGGTGAAAACTCCAACATGCAGTAGTCCTGGCACTGCATACTTGGCGGTAGTGAAAAGATCTAGCCAGGGTTTGCTACACAGGGCAACGATGCCTTAAACCACTTGTGGGTGAAGAAGCTATTGATGGCCTGCCAGTAGGTGTCTGCTGAGCTCGTCCGCATATCACTCTGCAAACCCGCTAAATGACTGATTGTCACAGGGATCTCCTGGGAGTCCAGCCTCTTCCAGGGTCTTAGCGCCTCTTGCACAGGGCCTATGACCTCACACAGCCTTGCTAGTTGCAGTACCACATTGCGGTTGTGTTATCCGTGAGAACCTGAACTGGCTTCCCTTTGATGTACTGGAGAAATGCCTTTAGGGCCAATTTAATGGTGTGAAACTCCATCAGGTTGATGAGGGGCCTCAGCTCCGCCAGGGATCAAAGGCCTCTGATCTCCACCTCTCCCACATGATCTAGAGATGATGCAGCCATCACTACTGTAAGCTCTGGATGGGGTACGGAGAACGATTTGCTGTAGGTCAGGTTAGAGTCGGGTAGCTGCCACTGGAGGTCCTGGATGGCGTTGTCTGAAATACAGATGTTGTCTGACAGCCATTGTTGAGTCTCTTGCAGGTATAGCTTCAGATGCAGGGTTCACATATGCCTCCATTGCCGAGGAACCAACAGGATGCATACGGCCAAGAATTCTCAGAACTGTCCATGCTAGAAACAAGCAGTGAGCCTGTAACATTGGGGTCATAACCTGAATGTACCCAACTCATTGCGGGCAGAAAAGTCTGCAGGCTGCATGTCCAGCATGGCCTCTATGAAAGGAATCCCCTACATAGTCTACAAGTGGGACTTCGACTCATTGATGGAAAACCCCAAGAATCATTGAAGGATGACAGATGTCACAGGCGTTGGTGCAGCCCACCTTTGCAGGTCGGGTGTACATGTATTCCTGTACTTCAGTGACTGGGTGCTGAAGGTTGGCTCGCTCACGGCTGTCTTTAAAACCCTTCATCACAGAGTCAGATTTTACACCAAAAAGCCTCAAACCGTCAAACGCCATATCCATAAGGGATGTCTGCACGTCACAGGAAAATCCCATGGCGCCCAACGAGGCAAGATGCCTGATCACGACACTGGTGTCCATGTGGTGACCCACACAGTCTGTCTTGTCCAGGCTGGCTCTCAACACATTGAAAGCAAAAAGTTGCCAGTGGTAATTTACATAGCACATGTTTGGATCAATATTGTTACAATTCAGGTGCTTAACCTGCCAGGGTCTGGCCACCTAACTACTCCAATTATCATATACAGAAACCAGTGTTGTGGAGAAAGCACACCGTAACATGTAAATCGTTTAGGACCGCTCAGATAGTAGTGTTTACTCATTATTCATGGGTGGACATATTTAGGAGGTTGAAAAATCAGCCTATTCATCTTCTTCTGTCTAATAAAAAATGTTATTGAAGAAATCACATCTGCATTAAAATAGTTGTCAGCCCATACAACACCTTTCGTTCCTTACCTGGAATTTCCTCTTAGTCTTTCCAGTCTTGTGAATTTATTTTCAAGACTCTTTAGTATTGATTTTGTCTACATTTGCACAGATAGTTTTCAAGCATGATTTGATTAGTTCCTCAGCTAGCTCTTCCCTATTGTCATTAAATATCGACATTGTGCACATATTGTTATGTTTAACCGAAAGTGAAAAGGTGACAGTGGTGAACTTACATTGCACATGCATGAATCAATATTATTACATTTCAGGTGCTTAAACTGACAGGGTCTGGTTACCTAACGACCTCAATTATCATATGCAGAAAATAATGTTATGGAGGAAGCACACTGTAATATATAAATTGTTTCTGATCGTTCAGATAGTAGTAACAGAGTATTTACTCATTATTCATGGGTGGACATATCTATGAGGTTCAAGAATCCTGCTACTGAATCTTCTGTCAAATAAAGTTCTATTGGAGAAATCATTTCCGCATTAAACTTGTCAGTCCAGCCAACGTGTTTTGTTCCTGACTTGGAACTTCCTCTTAGTCTTTCCAGTTATTTTTAAGTCTCTCTTAACTATTGTTTTCTTCTTTACTTGTGCAGGTAGTTTTCAAGTTTGTTTTAAATAGATCCTTCACTAGTTCTTCCCTACTGTCGTTAAATATTGACATTGTGTAAATATTATTATAGCTAACGCAACCACGGCCCTCAAACTATATTTAGGTCTGTCCTCTCCGTATTGGATCGTCTAAGTGAAGGTGTTCCTTGGTTCATCAGAGATCTCACCGGCCATCAAACTGTCTAGAAAATACGTTTTTGGATGTCGGTAAAGACTGATATGAAGTGGGGTGCGTATCTCCGGATCCATGTTGAAGGGCGCATAAAGAAAGGAATAGACATCAGCGCACAGAGGTGGCGCCAATCAGCCGTGGCCCGTGTAGGTAAGAGCGGTGGGGCCGGTTGTGGGGGGCGGGGAGGGTGGTGATCCGACAGACGACCACAAGGGAAAATTAAATAAATAATTAATTTTCCCTCGTCATCATCTGTCGAAATCCACACCCAAACCTGGCCCCACCGCTCTTACCTGCAGGGGCCGCGGCTGGTGCCAATATATATGGTGCTGTGTTATCACTTCCTGGGTTGGCCGAAGTCACGACGGAGCCAATGGCACAATCCGTACTCGCGCAAGAGTAGTTTGTTTGAAAACTTCTGGACCCAGTCTTCCGTCTTGGGGAAATCCAAAAGGGTGAGAAATCTGTGGTGAGAAGTAGCCATCAGAAATAAATATATGGTGATTCTTAATCTTGGCAACTCCTGCAACGTTATTTGAACTCTAAATACCATACGCATAATTATAAATGCATACATTTGCAGCATAGTGCGGACTTAAAAATCCTTACTGGTCCATCACAGGATAACTTTAAGTGATAGTTGGAAATAACCATCTTTTGCGTGGAGTACCCTGAGATTTTTGCCTTGACTGTATTTGTTGGCTGTAAATGTCTGTGCCCTTTACCCCTGTTAAGAAGTGGTAAAGTACCTGTTCTTCCCCTTTCAACATGGTGAAATGGTATCTTAGTTTATGGTACAAGAGTATAACCCATTGCCTGTAACTAAAATGTCATATCCCATATGGCATGAGTGTAGTGTCCTAGAAGTCAGACAGACTGCAGGTACATGAGTGCCACAGTGGTGGAGGAAAATAATCTTTTGTTGAAGGCACGTGTGCACTTCAACTATCTACTAGCAGATGTAGTTTCTTCTAGACCCCTGCTCTATTGGCGTCGCCTTTGGAGTACACCAGAACTAGCTGAATATAAAGAGGAGTTGAAAGATGTTATGAGGCTCCTTGGTGCAGGAAAACTCCCTTGGCTAGCTTATATTAGAAACACCTGTCAGACCTTAGGGAGGGTAAACATGTGGACGTCCCCAGAAGAGATCTGTTCTATGACATCTAGGAAGGCGCTGCTCGAATCCTACAGAGAATTTAAACTGGCTCAATTATGGCGGGGGACCAAGCAGGGTTGCCTAACTTCCAGGTTCTTGGAAATTAAGCAGCAATACAGGCTTGAAACGGCCCTAGATTACATCCAACCGCTTCTAGCGAAGAAACTCTTTCTTCAATTTAGACACGGGGCGCTCCCGCTTCAATCATTTACTAACAAGTGGCAGGGCTTCCACACATTAGAGTGTCCAGGGTGTGACTGAGCTGAGGAAACTGAAATGCACGTTCTTTTTTTCTGCCCCGCCTATGGAAAGCCAAGGTCGCAATGGTTACTACAATTGTGCAGGAATATGGGGAGCAGACACTGTATAGAGGCGTTTAGGCTTCTTAAGTATGAGACCGACACACCTATTGTGTTCTCCATCTCGAGGTTTTTATACTCCATGTGGTGCATTCGTAGAGCTATTATCAAGAAAAATCTAAAAGGAAATTCTTAGTTCAGCAGTGATTATATCCTATGCTACATTACGCACCGACCAGAGCAAAGTGGTATGTACATATTGCACTATATGTTTACCCTCACCCTAATTAATTCTCCATCGAGGTGTTTTTAATCCAACAATTTTAGCTGTTTTTACCTAGATCTTTTTAACAATCCTTTTTATATCTACCAGACAAAGATAACGTTTTTTAGTAATAAACATGTGCTTTAATTTTCAAATGTAATAGTCAACTGCTATAATATCTGCCATTGCCCCACCTTTTTCCACCCAATGCAGAAGTTATATATATATTTTTTTTATTGCACATTGCACTTTATCCTGCAATAACATCGTATTACGCCTAATGTGGAAATTATATATTCTATTTAGCATTGTACTATATCCTGCTAAAGTACCTCGAGCAGGCACGGGGGTGCTAACTTGAGAAAGAAGTCAAAGCTTGCTTACTTGAAATGTTGCAATTATAAACTACAGAAACAATGGATATAGTTTTTATGATGAATTATTATACTATACTGTATTTTGTTAAAATGTTTTGCACTGTCTTTTATGCTTTTATGGCCTATGGCCGAAATAAAGCTTTCTTTGACTGACTGACTGACTATCTTTCCAGAGATGCGGTAGCGAGTTTATTAGGATTTAACTTTCTGTTGGAAGCTTGAACCACCAAGCGCTTCGGAGTCAGGTGATAAGTCAAGAAGGTTGAGTCCCCCAGGGCAGGTCTATTGAAGTCAGCCACCAGACGACTTACAGGGGGGAGCTGAACACAGTTTAGAACAGGTTACCATTAACATTTCTGTCAAGCCCTCATTAAAAGGCAGCAAGAGCCCTGAAGTAGCATGCCAAGCTGCACTATTTCTGTTAGTAGACTTGCCTTAGTTTTTAAGGTAGGCAACTGGCTATCCTAAACTTCTGCTGCTATGTGGACTACTAACTTGAAGGGGGTACTCTCCGCAGTGGGGGCTCCAGGGGGAGTCTAATTCAGAGGCGGTATATAGACCACTGGCATTCTGAAAGTCTAGGTTGAGGCCAGCACCTGGGTAATGCGAGGGAAGTAAATTATCTACCTCGTTGTCATTATCCTCATCACATGGAGCTTCTTGAAGCACTTAAACAGCCTCAGAATCTGATCCAAACTTGTGTTAGTACTGGTGTCAGGGAAGAAGATGGGGTTCATCCAGAGTTTGAGGTTGCGCCTTGGTAATCTTATAATGAGGCACAGTCCTGTCTCTCAATTTTTTACTAACTTTAGGACAGCAACTTCGAGCAAGATCAGGACTTGCAGTAGGTCCACTGCTTAGAGCACAATCTGTCCAGTTTCTTGTGCTTGGTGACATAAAACTTTGCCTCCTGCACACTGATGGCCTTTGGGTGCAGCAGGGAGCAATTATCATAAGACTGATAGTCATGCCTAGACCCTCATCACCACAGACAGATATTGTGAGGATCAGTGACCGACATCAGCTTCCTGCTGTCATAGCACAGTTTGAAGCCTGTGGTTTTTGGGGTATACATTTTCTTTATCAAACTGTCTAGAAAATACGCGGTAAAGACTGACATGAAGTGGGGTGCTGAGCTCCGGATCCATGTTAAAGGGCGCAGAAAGAAAGGAATAGACAGCGCACAAAGGTGGCGCCAATATATATGGCTCTGTGTTGTCACTTCCCAGGTTGGCTCGAGGTCACCGCGGAGCCAACGGCACAACCGGTAGTTGTTCAAGAGTAGTTCCTTTGAAAACATCTGGATCCAGTCGGGGGAAATCCAAAAGGGAGAGAAATTTGTGTTGAGAAGTATCCATCAGAAATAAATATATGGTGATTCTTAATCTTGGCAATTCGTACAACATTATTTGAACTCTGAATACTTTTAGCATAATTATAAATGCATAACATTTACAGCATAAATGACTTAAAAATCCTTCCTGGTCCATCACAGGATAACTTTAACTGATAGTTGGAAATAACCATCTTTTGTGTGGTGTACCCCAAAATGTTTGCCTTGACTGTATCAGAGTATTTTGCCTTGACTGTATTTGCTGGCTGTACAACTCTGTGCATTTTACCCCTGTTAACCAGCGGTAAAGTACATGTGCTCCCCCTTTCAACATGATGAAATGGTATCTTAGCTACAAGAGTATACCCATTGCCTGTAACTAAAGGTCACCAGTGGGCTGCAGCACCTATTGTGCCACCCACTGCAGCGACAGTGGAAAAATTATTGCAGGCATACCATTGTAGCCTGGCCGTGCAGTTTTAAAACTGCAAATTCGACCTGTCAAAATAACTCCTTTTAACAAGCCTAAACCTTTCTTTTAAATATTAAAAAGCAACCCTTAAGTATGCCTTACTACACACAAAGCAGGGTGCACGTTATTCAAAAGTAGGACACGTACATTTTTAATGCAAAATATGTCATTACAGGGAAAATGCCCCAACAGCTATTTTCACTGTAGCAAGGTTGGCTGTTCCCTAGAAAAACATTTGGATAAAATATTGAATTTAATAATATTACCACCAGCTAGAAAGCAGCTACAAATTTAATTCTTGGACTCTTTGAAATATGTATCACAAGCCCAGTTCACTGGTGAAGTTGGACCTCCAGTAAATATTTTGGCAAGGGTATTTTTAGAAAGTTGCCTTTTCCCAGCCTAAAGCCTCCAGAGGCTCATTTGTATAAGCTCCGGCTGTCACCCAGTAGCTGAATAGCTCTATTGATGTGGTGTGAGCTTGCTCCCAGGGCTGAGACAAAGCTCTTGGGTGCACTGAGGTGTTCTGTTCCCGTGGCAGGAACACCATTTGAGCTGTGCCCAGGAACTTAATTGTTATGTTCTGTTATGTGAATTTGTGTAGCAGTGCTAATCACCCACGAGGGGCTCCAGGCGCTGAGTATGGCAGCCTTAGGGGGGAGGAGGAGATCATGCCTGTTTTGTCTGGGACAGCCATATCTTGAGGTTCCTTTGGAAGCCCATGTGTGAGGGGGAGGTTCTAAGTTGTTTCGGGAGGTTATTACAGGTCTTGGCTGCAAGCTACGAGAAGGAGCGTCATCCACTTCTGGTCTTCTTGATGTGATGGAGGTGTCCTCTTGCCTGGGATGCAGATCGAAGGTGTCTGGTGGCTTGGTAGAAGTTGAGGCGGTGGTTGAGGTAAGCTGGACCGGTGTTGTGGAGACCTTTGTAGGTGTTGGTGAGTAGCTTGAACTTACAGCTTTTCTGGACTGGGAGCCTGTGGAGATTGTTGAGGTGCGGAGAGATATGGTTATTTCACGGTATGTTCAGGATGAGTCTGGCGGCAGCGTTCTTGGTGGTTTAGAGTCGGCGTAAGACATGGCCTGAGATTCCGATATAGAGGGCGTTTCCGTAATTAAGTCTACTTGTGATAAGAGCCTGGGTAATTAACGACAAAGAGGTCTACCCTATCAGAGGCAAATGTTAGCTCACATCTGGACAAGGCCCTTTTTGTTCCTTCAATCAGGTAGGCACCAATCCCAGTAGTAGAGGAGCTGCCCCCAGAACTGGTTTAGAGTCACCACAGAGGAGGGATTGCTCATTTCCCCAGCCACACCTCCGTGGTGGGCACACAGACTGTGCAAAAGGGCAGAAGGGTTTTACCAGCTGTGTTTAGGCAGAGCGGGACACTGTGGGATTGTTTGCAGTAAGGCATATATGAAGTGCTGCAAACCTGGGTAGAGTTTCCCCTAGGAAGCCTTACCCTATTGGTTAGGGAGGGGAAACATCCTTTACAATGAAGTTTTTACCACACATTGCCTATACCAAGCAGCACTTACAGCGCATGCATTAACCACATATGCAATTTTTTTTTTAAACTGTTTTTATTTACTTTTGGAGTAACAAAAAAGTAAAAGACAACAAAACAAAAAGCAACAGATATACCCCCCGTACTTTCTTTGCATATGGAGTCAATCAAGTTACAATTGGTGGGATCATGGAGTAAATAACATTACACTTCACTATTTCCAGGTCACTCCCCCGGTTTGCTTCCTCATGGTGACTATTACACCCCTCCCGCAATGGATTCCTGTTCCAAGACTCCGGGCTCCACATCCACCCTCTCCCGTGAAATCAGTTGCATAATGTCTGTGTCCTCATCATCGAGCTCTAGCCCATAATATCGCAACCATGGTTGCCAAATCTTCCGAAATTTCTTGGGGCATCCCTTTGCCTGGTATACTGTCCTTTCTGCCCCCATATACATATCCATGCCAGCCCTCCAATCTTTCATGGTTGGGGGGTCTGCTCTTCCCCAGTTCCTAGCTATGTCGCGTTTTGCTACTATAAGTCCAAGGTTATTTAACAAAAGTTTATATCTAGGCAAGTCCACGTCTGTAGATATGCCCAGCAGGACATATTTAGGGTCTAACGGGATTTGCGTCTCAAGTATATTAGTTCATTCTTGTAGCACCCGCGTCCAATAGCGGTGAATTATTTGGCACTCCCATAGCGTATGGATGTAAGAGCCCCTCTCGGTTTTACATCGTAGGCATTCGGGTGTTTTAGCACGGCCCATTGCGTGGAGTCTCGCCCTGTCATAGTACACTCTATGCAATATTTTAAATTGAATCAGTCGTAGCCTGAGTTTTATTGCCACTTCTCTAGGGTGCATTAGGGCCATCTCCCAATCTATGTCCTCAACTTCACCCGTTGTAGCCTCCCATTTACGTCCCAGTACTAGTAGATTATCGGGTATATTATTGATTAGGGTCTTATATGTCCACGAAACTGCCTTCTCAAAGATCTCCTCCTGGAGCAACCTGCCTTCCAATGGAGCGTATTCGGGGAGATCAGCAATGTCGGGTTTCTGTGCCACCCACGCGTGCCGGAGCTGAATGTATTTATAATATTGCCTGCCTGACAAGTTATACTCTTCCTGCAGTTGTGAGAAGGTCATCAAATCCCCCTGTCTAACAATGTCCCCCAGGCTAGTTATCCCGATAGTGTCCCATCCTCTGACCCCCCTCAGTTTCGCAATCTCCTGTAGACACCTGCCCTCCCACAAAGGGGTGGCCCTCGTCAACCGTTTATCCCATTTCATTTGACGTTCTGCTTCTTTCCATGCTTCTATCACTCTCCTTGTTGCTGGCAGTAGGCCCTGTACTCCTCCCCCTCCGTATATGTAATGTAGGTGAGAATGTTTTTGAAATTGGAGTCTCTCCAGTGCATACGTGGGGTGGTCTCCGGGTGCATGCCCCCATTCGTTAATTACGGTGAGGTGAGCAGCCCTATAGTAGGCCTGTATATCTGGTAGCGCTATTCCCCCGTTGTATTGGCTGCGTTGCAGTGTCTGGAGTGCAACTCGAGGGTGGCCTACATCCCACAACAATGTGCGGACTTGGTCATTTTTAGCCCTGAAAACTGTCTCCGGAATCTTGTGGAACGTATTCTGAAGAATATATAGGAGCTTTGGGAGGGTAGTCATTTTGTACATGGCGGCCCTTCCAAGCAACGTCAGTGGGAGGCGCCGCCATCTGGCCACGTCCTCCCGGAATTCTTGTAGGACACGTTGGATATTATGTGTGAGGCAGTCCGCTTCATTAAGGGAGATAAACAGTCCTAGATATTTAAAGCCCTCGGCCGCAATCGAAAGACGCAGCGGTACAGACTGTATGTCCGCAGGGCCGCCGATGGAACAGATAGTAGACTTCCCCCAATTAATGATATATCCAGCTCGCTTACCGTACTCCGTGATTAGTTCGAAGACGACCGGGAGTGTTGTGTCCGGGCTCGACATGTATAGCAGGATATCATCTGCATAGAGGGAGAGGCGTTCCTCCCTCACCTGCCCCTCGACGTCTTGGAACCCTTGCAGTGTCGGATGCGCTCTAATTAGACATGCCAGTGGCTCAAGGACCAGTGCAAAGAGCAGGGGGGACAGGGGGCAACCCTGTCGAGTCCCTCGCTGGATGGGAAAAGTTGCCGATTTGACTCCGTTGACCTTAATCCGGGGGGTCGGGTTTATATACAATAAATCTATCCATGACCGAAAGTTCTCCCCAAATCCAGTTTTTTGGAGCACAAGTCGCATGAAAGGCCAGTGAACTGTGTCAAATGTCTTTTCGGCATCAAGTGACGAGCGTTCAGGGCCTATCTCCCCTTTTAGCCATGTCCATCCAGTTTGCAAGTCGGCGCAGGTTAAAGCGCGTGGAACGCTTGGGCATGAAGCCCGACTGGTCCTTATGAATCAGTGACGTGATAACCGTTAGCAGCCGCGTGGCAAGTATAGAAGCCAAGATTTTAGTCTCAGTGTTTAAGAGTGAGATTGGACGGTAAGACCCGCAGTCATCTGGGGCTTTGCCAGGTTTCGGTATTACCACCACTGTGGCCTGACAGAGGTCTGGGGATAAGGATCCCTCCTCCTTGGCTTCCGAAAACATTCTGAGGATGCGTGGGGCTAGTAGGTTACTATTCCGTTTAAAGAACTCGCCCGGTAACCCATTAGGACCCGGGGTTTCCCAGATTTTTGCTTGGCTATGGCTGCCTGTACCTCCTCCAGAGTAAGATCTGCCTCTTGAGCCTCTATATCGTCTTGGCTCAGGGTTGGCATTTCAATAGCTCTAAGGTAACTACTTATATCACTCTCGTCGACAGTTGTCTTTGCCTGGTATAGGTTGGTGTAATAGCGCTCAAACACCCCGGCTATGCCTACCGCGGTGGTATAATGTGTGCCTGCGTCCACGATCTGACTGACCCAATTAGTCTCCCTCTCCTTCCGGCTCAGCCATGCTAAGAGTTTCCCTGCTCTGTCGCCAGACTCGTATAATCTGTGTTGTGTTGCCTGCATTTGCGACCGAACTTCCCTCTTAGTCAGTGCCTGGAGCTGCCTGCGAGTAACCTCCAGCTGTCTAAGTAGGAGCGCCTCATTTTCAGGGGTGACGCTGTGCTCAAGATCAAGAAGTTGGCTTTCCAAGGTTTCTATCTGAAGAACTTCTGCTCTGCGTTTCCTCGCTATTGTGTCCTGCAGCCTGCCTCGAAGAACTGCTTTATAGGCTTCCCAAAGGGTGACCGCGGTGGATACCGAGCCGTCGTTCTCTTGGAAGAACAGATCAGTGTCTTGTTTAATGACCCCCAGCACAGCCACATCCCGAAGTTCCCATGCACTCAGCCGCCAGTCCGACGGTGCTCCCCGCGGAGTCCCTCCTACCCGTAGTTTTAACGGTGAGTGATCAGAGATACCTCTAGCCAGGTATTCTACCTCCTCCACTGTCCGTATTTCCCCCGCTGGAGCAAACAAGTAATCTAATCTTGAAAAGGTCTTGTGTGCCCCGGAGAAGTATGAGTAGGTGCGTGTATGCGTGTGTTGCCTACGCCACAGGTCCGTCAGCCCCATTGACCGCGCAAATTCAGCCAGCGGGGTGGGGACTCGGGTCCCTGCCGTCGTTCTGGACCGACCTCTAACCGGGTCCATGACATCATTAAAGTCACCCCCAATAATGTGTGTCGGGGTATCCGAGTCCAGCAATATCTTAGCCACTGCTCCAAGCGTTTGGGGTTGCAATTTAGGTGGAGCATAAACACTAGCTAGGGTGATCTCCCTCCTTCCCCACACACCCTGAACAGCGGCATAGGTGCCATTAGGGTCTATCCAGGATTTGGTAATGCAGAAAGGCAGGGTTTTCCTGATCAGGATCGCGACCCCACGGGCCCTGGGTGAGAATCCGGCGTGTGCTAGTGTGACATATGTCCCTCTACCTATAAATGTACATTGCGTGCCTCGGAGATGAGTTTCTTGTAGGAGAACTACATCGGGCCTGGTCTTCTTTAAATACTGTTTGACCAACCCTCTCTTAATTTTACTGGCCAAACCACCATTGACATTCCAAGTCATAACCGTATAAGGTGGATCAGCCATAGTGTGCGTGTTTGGCAGGGATACCGCAGGTGTCAACCTCTCTCCCCCACCCCCCAGCCCACCTGAACTAATCGCTTGTTGTGGGATACTCTGTTGCAGTGTAACTGAAAAACAAAACAAATCCTTGAGTCAACTTCACCCCCCTCCCCGGTCTGAACCCCCCTCCCCACTTGCTCCCGCACAGTACGCCCATCCCCAAAAATGTCAACGTGACAACTCTGCGTACGTGTCAGTCGAGAAGTCTGTCGATCCCACCCCTCGCCTCCCCCCTACCCCAAAATTACAAACAAACCACAAAAGGATATATGGCGACAGAGAGAAATGAGTTCAGTCTCTCTAACACTTGGCCCGTCAGGGGGGCAGGCCTCCTTGTCAGCAGTCCATCGCCTTTCTGCTCTCGACGCACACCCGTAGCTCAGTCCTTTTCACCATCCTCGTCGTGTTGCAGTTGAGGATCATCACCTTTCCCCTGAATCACCCGACTCCTCCACGTTGTTGATGGCCTTGAGTAACGGATGATCGCTGTCGGTATCAGCCAGTGAGTCATTATCGGAGTGGACTGTCCTTGCGTGTCCCCTTGGTTGGAGTCTCCA
Source organism: Calotriton arnoldi (assembly GCA_963921515.1). Lineage (NCBI taxonomy): Eukaryota > Metazoa > Chordata > Amphibia > Caudata > Salamandridae > Calotriton > Calotriton arnoldi. The sequence goes on along the minus strand of CAWUFW010001810.1, from coordinate 1,864,947 downwards.
TCAGTGTCTCTGGTCCGGCTGGTGCCATCCTCCGAGGCCGCCCTCCTCCTGTACGGTGTAGTCGGCAGTGCGGCACCACCCGGCTTCTTGAGTTTCCCCGTCAGCCGCCTTCTCAATTTTATCCTCTGCGGTCGAGGTTCCCATCTGGGGGGGGGTCACCCTGGGCCATGCCTCAGTCTCACCCGTTACCGGCCTCAGCCTCGGTCTTTCCTCGATCCATGCCCAGGCTTCCTCCGGTGTTTGAAAAAAGTGGGCGGCTCCCTGGAATATTACCTTCAATTTAGCCGGAAAGAGAAGCATGTATTGAAGTTTCATGGCTCGAAGTTTGCTCTTCACGGAGTCGAAGGTTCGCCGCATCTTCTGCACGTCCCTGGAATAGTCGGGGAAAATCATAATATTGATGTTGGCCAGTTTGAGTTCTCCAATTTTCCTTGCCTCTCTGAGGATCAGATCCCGGTCTTGATAATTCAAGAATTTCGCAATTAATGGGCGCTGCGGGGCTCCCGGAGGAGGCCTCACATTGGGCATCCTATGCGCCCTTTCGATGATAAAGCAGGTGAAGAACTGTGCCCCCGGGAGCATATCTCGCAGCCACTTTGCCAGGAAGGCGACCGGGTCAGACCCTTCCTGTCCCTCTGGTACCCCAATAAAGCAGAGATTATTTCTTCTGGCCCTATTTTCAGCATCATCCACCCGCCAGGCCATCTCTCGCATATTGGCTTGTAGTTCTCTAATGTCTTTCTGGAATGCATGCGACGTATCCCCCACTTCCGAGATGCGTGTTTCCGCCTGTGTTACTCGGTCCGCAATATTACGGACGTCCTGCCGCAGGAGAGTCACTTCCGATCTGATCTCAGCCATCTTGCCATCGATAGCCTCCCTTGAAGCATGGATCGCTTGAAAGATCGCAGTATTGTCTGGTGGGTCCGCCACTGCCTTGCCCGACTCGATCTGCGGCGGGATCGCCTTCGTGTACTTATCCATTTTTCCTTGTTTCTGCGTCCTGGGTTCTTTGTCCCTCGCCATCTGGGGAAACGGGTAGAGTGGGTCGCAGCCCTGTGTCGCTAGGGGGAGGCTGCGCTTGAGGGCGCAGACTGATATCTACTGAACGCGTACAGGTCCGCAGTGCACCCTATAAACTCTGGTTTCTTGTTCGGCCCTCTAATATCGTCTCTCGGGTCTCCGAGAGTCCTGAGGGAATAGCCGCGTAGGGGCCCACACTTCTGGGCCGCAGCTACCACGACTAGCTACAGCCCGGTCACCTCATGGGCTTCACAGCCCTCTCTTTCTTCACCGCTGCGCAGGGCCGCAGCCGGCCTTTCCCCTCTAAACAAATCAGCCCGGTACTATATCCGCCTTTAAGTATCCCTTGGTACTAGTTATGGAGCTCTCCGCCGGGCCCTTACTGACGTCACAGGGCGCCGTGATCAGAATCTCTGTCTCTGCTGCCGAGTGGGAGTCATTGACGTGGGCCCCATAGGCGCTCTCCCCTTTGTATGGCACAGAATAGTTACCAGCCGAACGTACACCAAAGCAATGTGCCCCTGAGGATCAACCAATGACCACGGTCCCAGCGCAGTCTTCCCCCCTCCGCCAGGGGACCACAGGGATGGCTCGGGAAATGTCCCTCCCGACAGAGAGGAGCCACCAATTCCACCACTGCTTTAAGGGTGAACTCTTTGTTGCCCCTCACAATGTACTCGGGAGTTCAAGGTAATCCTCCTTGGTCAGGACGGCTCCCCATCTGTTTACTCGACCCCAAATCCACAATATGGGCCGCATCTACCAGCACGACAGGAGGGAGGGGAGAGGGGCCCCAGGGGGGGGGGGCGGACCACAGCCCTCCCCTCTCCGCTTCTCAGCCCCCGCACAGTCACAGGGCAGGTAAGGGGCCCAGACGCCGGTCCAGGCTGTGCGGAGCAGTAACGCGCCCCCTCCGCCACGGCGCTGGCAATGCCCTCAGGCTCCCCAGGTCGCGAGCCGGGGCCTCCCCACAGCAGCACTGCACACCAGGCGACCACCGCGATGAGGGGGGGCAGGAGGCAGGTGGACTCCACTCACCCGGCCCGATGCAGGCCTCTCCGACGGGCGCCGTCTCCACCGCGTCACCGCCGCCGTCTCCCCGGTACCTCTCTCTACAGCTTCACCCCAGGAGCGGGCACCGGAGCAGCATGCGATCTCTGGTCGTCACCGGGCTGGAGTCTCAAGCTCCCTCACCGCACTCTCTCCTCGGCCGGTCCCCGTGTGGCGCCCATAGGGAGTACTGCGTCACCAATGGGTCGCGTCGGCCATGTTTGGAGCTACAGCTCGCTCCACCGCTGCCAGATTCCAACCTCTACGGACCAGGATTCGGCGTCCGGCAGCCCTCAGGGCAGAGTCGAGGCGTTAGGAGGATTCAGGGTGCGGGATTTTTCATCGATGGTGTCCGGGTATGGAGGATAATACACAGGATTACTGACGGGCGGCCGGAGCTCCGGCGAGCACATCTATTCAGCCATGCTGTTGGCCACTCCCCCCCACATATGCAATTTTTGGTGCTTTTCCACGCATACTATTACCACACATGGTAGGTATAGTTAAGATAAATACATATGTGGTTTGTGTGTGTGTGTAGATATACATAAGGGTTTAAGTGTGGTTAGGAGTATAGGGTGGTAAGGGTTTTTAAAGGGTTTAGTAGTGGGTAGGGACATAGGGTGGTAAAGGTATTTTTAGGGTTTAGGGGTGGGTAAGGGTATTGGGTTGTGAGGGTATTTTTAGAGTTTAATCGTGGGTAAGGGTGTTGGGTGATAAGGCTATTTTTAGGGTTTTGGGGTAAGTAAGGGTTTTGGGTTGTAAGGGTGTTTTTAGGGTTTAGGGGTGGGTAGAGGTAAAGGGTGGTGACGGTATTTTTAGGGTTTAGGGGTGGATAAAAAAAGCTATTTTTTAGGCTTTAGGGGTGGGTAGGGGCATAGGGTGGTAAGGGTATTTTTAATGGCTTAGGCCTGGGTAAGGGCATAGGGTGGTACGGGTAGCTTGTAAAGCGGGGCGTGGGTAGTCCCCCCCCAAAAAAAATCAATTTGAAAATATATACATCACTTACCTTATTTATACTTACCTGCGTGGTAAAGGCATATGCGTGGTAAAGTAATGCTTTGTAAAAAATGCATGGTGAAGGCATGCAAGGTAAAAGCATGTGTTGTAATGTCATACAACCTTTAGGGAGTTACTTTCCTGGCGTTACGGAAGGAAGACTCGGTCACTTATCAAGGTGGCAAACTTTGACATTTGGAGCACATCTCCTCTACAAGGAATACCTCATTTTCGAACCACAACCTTACGGCGTATTTGCTTTCCGCTATATAAGCCTGATGAAGTTCCACAAGTTTGTGTTTTGAGGAACGAAACGCGTTGGCTGTTTTTATGAGCGATTATCGATGTTGAAATAAAGGAAGAAACTAAAGAAATCATAACAGACTAAATGTGTTTTGTTCGGTGCACTCCTTATGTTCAATTAACCTTTAGGGAGGGGCCAGAAGTCAACCCCACCCACAGGCTAGAGCCAGGCATGAATGTGGCACCGACAGTACCGTCTTCAGAACAATTTCTGGACATATGGAAGTACTGAAGACGACTGGACCTGCTGTCTATGACCTGAGAAGAGCCTAGAAGACTGGACCTGCTCTCCCTTTTATACCCAGGACAAAGACGTTCACTCCAAGGGACATATGTCTGACCTCCTGTTCAAGATACATGGCCACAACAAGAGGTGTTTTCTGCAACTGCAAAGCTCCAACTGAACCTTGCTTCTGCTCTCTGCTGGAGTGAGTCTTGACCCCAAAATGCTGTTTCCAAGGTCCTGGACTCTTGATTGGTGTCAAAATGCACTCCTCCAAACATATCCTGAAACCTGGGACATAGAAACTTTATGACTCCAAAGACCTCCAGATGACCGGAACCAACCTGCTAAGTCGATCAGACAAAGGTGTGTTGCCATTGGGTTAAAGATTCAGATTGCTCCTGCTTAAAGTTCCTCCACAGCAGCAAATCCAGTTCAGCTGGACCTCGTTGAGAAGGCATCTGGCCTCCTAGAGCCCTTTTCATCTACAACCTGCAGCCTTGCACCACTGGAATAATCCAAACCCCAAAAAGTGACTAAGTTCAAAGGTAGAAGTCTTCACCGGCGCCAAAAGTATCCGGGCATCGAAGGACCTACCTTGGGTGCAAAATTCTAATTTCTCCCATTCTGAGCTTTCCTGCCAAAAGTCATTGGCCTCACTGGGACCTTGTCCAGCAACAATCAGACATTTTGGAGTTCACTTCGGCCATAACCTAATGCCTCCCTCCCTGAGGATTTTTTACTTCCATTCCAGAGACTAAGTGCGAAGATAAAACTTCCGAATGGGTTGAACCTAGTTTCTGTATCCAGCTTGTGCTCCATCGAAGTTAGCCTTAGCCTGCACCTAGGTACCAGTCAAGCGCAACCAGATGACCGCAGTTGTCACTTAACACTTTTTTGAGTCTTAAACTTTAAAAATGCATAACTCCATTTCCCTTATACGATTTTTGTTGTTTTGGTGTCATTTTATTTATTAAAGTTTACTCTATTTTTCTAACTTGGTTTAGGATTGGTCTTGTGTTGTATTTTGACTTTATTAATGTTTTGGTACGGCATAAATACTTTACATATTGCCCCCACCTTGAGCCTGTCTGCTCTGTGCAATAGCTACTAGTGGGTTGAACTCAAGTAAATTTAGTGACTTTACTGCTTCCTCTGCCAAGGATTATGGTTATTACTTGAGGTGGTTACTCAACCCGCTCCACTAAAACCCCAATTTTTCCCAGTGATAACCCTATAGTCTTTAAAAAAAAAAAAGTTAATGTAGCTCAAAGTTCATTTTTACAACATGGCTAGACTTTAATAATACTTCTTCATGTTCCCAATGTCCTTCAGCAACTCCAACAGAAAGGAAATTCCATGTCAGGTCCCGAGGCTCCGATTAGGCTTCTCTTTCTTTAATACTCAAAAAACAGCAGCCAATGAAAAACTTTTTACATATAACACAAACTACATATCCCATAATGCTCTGTCCATCAACCACCAATCATGGCCCAGTAGCCCATATAAGTACAGTCAACACCATTTTGAGAGCCTCTTTCTTTGATGCACAGCAGTTGAGATAAATGCTTATTGCGATTGTTGTATACTTTGGGGATTTATTCATATTACATGCCATGATTTTTGTACGCTTATTATGTGTATAACTGTACTAGTTTTTTCCCTCATTAGTGCATATCTGTTTCTTTCCGCCAGTTCGCGTCAGCACGAGTCAGGAGAGGGCAGTCTTGCATAGCGTCCCGCTCTCGACCCTCGCAACCAGGAGGGGGGTACACTGACTCCGTTGTCAGGAAGGCAGCCCTGTTTGTTTTCTCTAACCCAAGGGCCTGTTTTGGGCCTCGCACGGCCTTTGTCCCTGGCCGTTTCTCCTTGGCGCCTTCCCTGATCGGGCCCAAGCATTGAGTCTGGGATGTGCACGTAGGCCAATTGGGCTACTTTTGGGCTCTATTTGGGCTATGCACAGTCCCATTTCTTCTCCTCCTCACCAATGTGTTCTTTTAACGATCGGCACTGCACTTGTTTTTAAAACATTAACAGCGCGGACTGGACTCCTGCATTGGCTGCAAAAACAGGATTTGCCCTTAATAGGAGCGTAGTGCACGCTCTGTTTATTTCCAATACTCAGACTCTCCCTGAAGCCCGCGACAGTTTTCCCACATGGGCTGCAAATATTGTGAGTACAGCACAGGCTGAGGAGCCATTTTCCCTGATTGAAACTTTGCAGTTGGCTCCCCCCTTGTTATCTGTTGGGATAGACTTGGCTACATATCATCAATCTTTTCAACATGACTGAGGGGGTGCCATTTGAAGAGGAGGACTATGGGTCCTAATATGATGAGGGACTGGGGCGCCATTTGGAAGATGGTCTGGTTGACTCTCTTGACCCTTCAGTGCAGCAGCCCGTCAACAGGGCAATTGAAACTGCGGTCCCGCTTACTGTTAATAAGGCCTTCAAGCCCATTATGGCCTGGCTGTCATTGTTTGCCAAATGACAGGGATATGATCAACAGGTTGCCCTGAAACCTGTAAAAGAAATTTTGATCCGCCTCGCAAGGCAAAACCCAAGTCGTCTGAATGGCCTCATGCGGACGCCTTGTCCACTCCCTCCCGAAGTTCTCTATTGGAAATCACCAATATTGTTCGGCCCTTCCACTTCCAAAGGGTCTCATTCCAAGCGTAAGGCAGACATGGACACAGATTCCACGCATACGGAAAGTACTCATTCCTATCACAATGTAACCCTGAGGCGCAAGAAGCCCAAAAAGTCCACCTCTTCTAGGCCTCCGGCCCCTTCCTGTTCCCCTTCCTATCCCCTCAGTTTCAACCCAGAGGACATTGTCCATCCAAAATTGTCTGACTGGGTGCCCACTCCGGCGGTATCAGAATATCTGCATGAATAATTGCGCAAGGCGTTCAACAAAGAAGTCCGCAATAGGCTCAGGGCTGAGTGCCCAAGACCAGATCTTCCGAACAAAGTTGCTGAAACTCCAGAAATTGACTCTAGTATGCTAACCTTTCTAAAAACGTTCACCAAGGATGCAAAAAAGGGAATTGACCGTGCTTGTTTCGCATGCCAGGATAAGTTGCTTGATCTTACGGGCCCTCTGGCAAAAATACTGGAAATGCCCTTAACCACAAAGGAGACTGGTTCCCCTATCGACCCCGATATCCCGGCAGAATGGAGCCAACGTGTCATATGCCTGCTGGGAAACACCAATTGTGCTATGTCCTCCGAGAGAAGAAAGTCCCTCCTGATGCATATGGACCCAAACATGACTGAGCTAGCTTCGGCGGAGGCTGGTACCTTGGCAGATGGACAGCTCTTCATGGATAAATTTGTGAAAGACATCTCCAAATATGTTACCACATTTACGACCCTAGACAAGGCACAATCCAGCCTAAAAAAGGAGTTTCAGGCAAGCCTTTTTAGATGGGCCAGACGAGGCATTGGCCGCTCGCCAGGACGTCCCTACTACCAAGGCCCTCCCAGAGGATCTTATGGATGTGGTCGTGGAGACTGGCATGGCTCCACAAGAGGAGGCACATTCTTTCCATCCAGAAATCATTTCTCCAGACACCGCTTTAACAGAGGCGGACCCAGAACCAGATTCCAGTCCAATAATTCCATAGGTAAGTCATCGATGCCTCCGAGGTTCCGTTGGGGGGGGGTCGAGTCCATTTCTTTCTCTGCAATTGGAGCATCTTGACTCGGGATGCATTGGTCTTATGAAGCACTCAGGGTTTTCAGGCTGTAGTTCTATCAGACGCCCTGTCAAAAGGGGCTTCCTCCCCAGCTACATTTTTCCCTACAAGAGTCAGGTTTTATAGATGCCAAAATAGAAGATTTGCTGCAGAAGCGCACAGTGGCCTATTGCGATTCTCATCCTGCAGGTTTCTGCAGCAACATCTTTCTAGTACAGAAGAGAGGGGGAGGACGCAAATTGGTCTTGAGTCTGCGAGATTTCAATTCTAACATCACGTACAGACAATTCAAGATGGAAGGTATCCATCTTCTGACAGACTTGTCACAGAAAGGGGGCTGGATGGTCCGTTTGGACCACAAAGATGCTTCTCTATCCATTCCCATTTTTCCTCCACAAACAATGGTTCCTTCAATTCAGGTGGAAAGGCAAGCGGCTGGAATATTTGGTCCTTCCTTTCAGGCTTTCTTCGGCACTAAGGTGATGAAATCAGTGATAGCCCACCTCAGGGAGAAGGGAGTACACATGATCATTTATCTTGACGATATTCTGATCATGGCGCACTCCCAAGAGTTATTCACTCTACACCTGCAGATGACAATATCTCTTTTACAAAACTTGGGATTTGTAATCAACAAGACCAAATCAAACCTTTGTCCATCTCAGTCCATAGAGTTCCTGGAGTTTCTGATCGACTCGAAGTCAGCTCAGTTGAGGCTTCACAAGACCAGGCTACGGGACATCAAAAAAGAACTGAAGTCGGTTCTCTCCCCTCAGACAGTCTCCCTGCTGTTGATCGCTCGCCTTGTGAGTCTGTTGGCCTCATTCATACAAGCAATATTTCCAGGTCCCCTGTACTGCAGAGCCCTTCAGAGGTTAGAAATTCAACACTTGAGGAAGGGTTTAGCTTACATGGATCAGGTTCCTTTGACTGAAGAGATGAGAACAGAGCTTTGGTGGTGGTTGGGACATGTAGACCAATGGTACGGCAGGGCCATCTTCGGGTCGCAGCCAGAAGTGGTTATAGAGTCAGACGCCAGCCGATGGGGTTGGGGAGCTTGCTGCAGAGATGTCTCAACGGGTGGCAGATGGTCTCATCAGGAGTTAGAACTCCACATAAATTGGAGCTACTTGCATGGTCCTTTGCCATCAGGACCCTATCTCCCCCAAAATATGTCTTGTTGCATCCTCCTCAGGATGGACAATATATCAGCGGTGAGGTACATCAACAAGTTGGGGGGTACCAGATCGCCTCTATTAGTCGAGCAATACTTCCTGAGCCACAGGATATCTGTTGTTGTGGAATATATTCCGGGGCAATCCAATGTAGTGGCGGATTGGAATTCCCGGTACCTGATAGATCACAGCGACTTGAAGCTCCATCCTTAGTTGTTCAGGTTAATACAGAATGTTTGGGATCCCTGCAGGATAGATCTCTTTGCATCCAGACTGAATTGCCAATTGGACAGGTTCTTCAGCTGGAGGCCAGACCCGCTAGCGAGGGCGATGGACACCGTTTCTCAGGACTGGTTGAAGAGCCTGAATTATGCCTTTCCTCCTTTCGCAATGATCCCCAGGGTAGCGACTCAGATCACGCATCAGGTAGCAGGAGTGGTGCTGGTCACCGCAGTGTGGAAGGCGCAATCTTGGTTCCCTGTCCTGTTGGAGTTGACGTGCTATTTTCCTCTCCTTCTTCCTTGGTCTCAGACAATGCTCTAGGGCCCTCAGGGGGAACTGCATCCAATGGTGGTATTGGAGCAACTGTCCCTAACGGCCTGGAGGATTTCCGGCAACAGTGGTGTTTGCCAGGCATTTTGGATGCAGCTTCAGAATTCATTAAACAAGTGTGGGCCCCCTCCACTAGAAAGAGGTATTCTTCAGCATGGTGATGCTGGATGGGTTGGTGCTTGGAACGGCATTGTGAATTTTTTGTCACGGAAGGCAACTGAAGGTTTATTCTACAGATCAGTGAACTATTTTTACTCTGCTATTTCAGCAGGCCATGTACAGGTTAATAATAACCCTCTAGGAATGCATCCTGTCATCTATAAGCTTCTTAAGGGTATCAGAGTTACTAATTCTCCCAAACCTAAGTATTCTTTTTTGTGGGATGTGAATTTGGTCCTAGATCTCTTTCAAAGATGGCCGACTAATGATCAGTTGACTAGGAAACATTTGTCGGCTAAGCTAGCCATGCTGTTATGTCTCACCTCGTGCAGAAGGATATGAGAGTTCTGGACATTGCAGGTACAGTATTTACTCTGGTAGGAATTTCTTTTACTCCTACTAGCAGAACTAAAATGTTTTCAAAGTGTTTTGCTCATCATGCATTTCCTTCTAATGATAAGCTACGTCTGGTCAAATGTTTAAAAGCATATGAAGAATGTACCCGTGCACTGAGAAATTATGCTTCTGGTCGGTTATTGATTGCTTTGCAGAAGCCTTTTAATCCAGTGTCGTGTGCCACTGTAGCCAGATGGTTAAAATCAGTAATGGCTTGGATCGATACTCAAGTGTTTGGGGCTTATTCTGTTAGAGGTGCTATGGCCTCTAAATCCTTTATGTTGGGTTCGACTATTCATGATATCATGAAATGGGCCGACTGGTCATCTGATTCTACTTTTAAACAATTCCATTATAAACTGGTGGGTGATATTGCCTCTGTAGTGTTCAATAAGCTTTAAACTAGCATAATCAGAGCCTCCGGTCCTGACATAGTATAAAAAAGTTGCTAGCATTCACACCAAGAATTTTCAGTTCTATTAAGGACACAGAGGAGAGGATTATCCCACCCAGGAATATCAGTCATTGAATGTGAATGCTAAGATATTGACTGTTCTTCTCTCATTGTTTTACCCCACCTGTATTTTTAATAATGTGTGGTATATGGATATTATGATGCATTATTTCTTTTGTAGGCTCAGATCAGAAGACGGACGGAAAACGCTTAGATATTGTTCCCAAAGTTTGCACTTTTTCTTCAGTTGCTGGTTGAGCTGTTGCTCGCGGATTGGCGACGTCTGATGGAGTTTCCCTTCAGCTTAAATTTGTTATTGTTGGTCGTCAAAGTTCTTATGGACTTCACTGAGCAAAGAAAGAGGCCATCAAAATGGTGTTGCCTGTACTTATATGGGCTAATGGGCCATGATTGGTGGTTAATGGACAGAGCATCATGGGATATGTAGTTCGTGTTATATGTAAAATGTTTTTCATTGGCTGCTGTTTTTTGAGTAGTAAAGAAAGAGAAGCATAATCCTCGCCTCCGAGTCCTTAATAGAATTGAAAATTCTTGGTGCGAATGCTAGGAAATTTTTTATTCTAGATCCATGTAGCAAGGTCCTAGCTGTAGTAACATAGTATCACGAATGCCTAGCAAAAACACTGTAGGCACAAGGAGAGTGAAACCAAAAATCCATGGGAGTACATGGCCTAATGGGAAACCTAGTTTCTTGTTGGGGCAAAGTTGTGTGTGCATTCTCCATGCACAGAAAACCTCTCTCCAGAGAGTGTCAGCACTCTGCAAGGACCCCAAGCCTTTCCTTCCCTTAGGACTCGGAGCAGAGCAGGTTTGGAGAATCACTCCCCTGAGCTTGCTGAATTTTAGAAGGCAAGCCATGTCAACAAGGAGATAATTAGGGAGAGTGGAGGGATGCGCTATAGGCTTTTTTTTAGCAGTAGATTGACTTAAGCTTTTCTTTTCTTTTATAGGGCACAGACCTGTTGCAGATCAAGAGATTGCAAAGAAAGGTAAGCACAGGAGCAATGATATGGAAAGCTTTTTTATGATGAAAACATGGGAAGAATCCTAGGGGGAGCCACTTTGACCAACCAAAGAAGAATAATAGCTTTATCTGAAAAAAGAAAAGCAACAAGACAGTAACCTCTGTTTGTGCACTAATTTCCCCTGGTTTCTTTCCCACATTCCAGCCATTCTTGCCTTGATTTATCCCTCCAGGTTTTTACTTATGAATAATGTGCATAGCAAATACTGCAGGTGCCGGGTTTCCCCCACACCTTATAGTCATGATTTGCATGTTACCAGCTGAATCAGGATTTTCTCCAAACTTATGAAAGCTAAGAAGGCATTGCTTGAAAAAAGCCACACTCTTCAGTGTCATTTCATAGAAATGTGTGCCACCATACACCCACTACTCACTACTCTACAACAGCTTGACAGCATGCATGCGGACACTCAGAATGCCAGGTGTGTTGCCTGAGATGACTATAAGGGAGCGTCCCATGCATGTGGAGACTTGCTTTGTGACTGGTTCTTCTCATTGCAGTATGCATCGTAAAACACACCAGTAAAACAAAGGCGTTCCATTGTACCAAGAAGACATTGATAGAAGAGAGAAGCACTGCTTCATTTATTTGGTAGTGAAGAAGTACTAATAAAAGAAGCTTTGGACAGCCCTCTTCATCTGTCTATTCAAGTATAATTCATATTTTGGTTCTGCCCACCACAGCATGGTGCAATGGTCCAACCCACTTGTCACGATCTTTTATCTGAAGGGACAACCTCCTGAATGACTTTAGAGAGAGACCGTGATTTCTGTAGTTATTTTTCCTTGATTTTATTATTTGGGTACATAGACTAGGATATCAGTCTTTTTGGATGATCCTTTCTGGGGGTCGGCAGATCAGGTTTAGGAAGCGCCTCTTCCTTTCTTCACCACGTACTGCTACCACCTTGACCGTGGGTCATAGATATCCCTCGGGTTACACAAAACGAAAAAAATACTCGGGTCACCAAGTTGAATTGGAATACCAGGACAGAGGGTAGGGATCCCGTGGGGAGCAACACCGCACTCTATTAAAGCCCTTCACTGAGTGCCCTCAGGTTTAGGAAACTGCAAAAGGCGAAGAAAGCGTGTCCTCCCTTTACTTAGTTCCCTTCTCCGCCCAGTGCCTTGCAAAGCCCCGAAGGCGGATCGTACCTTGTCCAGCCACGCTCCTCCAGGAGAGTGACGGGGCGAAGCGTGGGATCGTTGGCCTCCTGGCGTCTCCTCGTCCCCCTGGACGTCTTCTTCGGTTTCTGTTGTGGAGGGGTTCCTGACTCCTGTCCGCACGGTCTGGCCTCACTCCCTCTCTTCGCTCTTTTCGGCGTTCGCCTCCTCTCTCGGGGATCCAACGGCTTCTTCCGCGTTTGTCCTCTTGACGCCTTCTCCTGATTGGTCCTCGGCGGACGACGTCATCCGGTTCTGCGTATGGCCCTCCTCTTCGACTGGAAACTCCGGTGAGTTAAAGGGCCATCCCGAAGTTGAAGCCTGCATATGAAGGAATAGGACTTCATTCGCCTGGGATGTCGGGGAGTACGGAATCCTCTCCCCTACTCCATCTTCGGCCCCGTGACACACCCCTCCCCTAGGATTTTCCCGATCGGGGGAAATAGGGAAACGTGACAGATAATCTGCGTTGCCCTGCTCTTTACCCTTCCGGTGATGGACCTCAAATTGGAAATGCTGTAGGGCTAGGAACCACCTGAGGATTCTGCCTTTGTTTCTCTCGAGCCAGGTAAGAGGGGCATGATCTGTATGCAGAATGAAAGCCCTGCCTTCCAGGTAATAGCGTAGTTTCTCAATGCTCCATTTTAGGGCCAGACACTCTTTTTCGATTGTGGGATATACACATTCTCTTGGGAAGAGTTTTCGGCTGATGTAGAGGATTGGTCTTTCTTGTCCCTCCGGGTCAAACTGGGAAAGGACGGCTCCAATCCCCACCCCTGAAGCATCAGTTTGAAGGATAAAAGGCTTTTGAAAATCGGGGGAGAATAATACTGGGGCTGTGGTTAGAGCGTTCTTCAAAGTCTGGAATGCTATGATTTCGGGTCTGGACGGAGCTTTGAGGAGAGAAGGGGAAGCGTTTTTTTTAGTAAGTCAGTAAGAGGGGCAGCTATGTCAGAAAACTGGGGTATAAAGCGCCTATAATATCCTACCAGCCCCAAAAAGGCCCTCAGTTCTCTCTTGGTTTTTGGAAAAGGGGTATCTTGTACTGCCTTGACCTTTTCTGTCTGTGGTTCGATTAAACCCTTACCTAGCATATAACCCAGGTATTTTACTTTCTGGAAAGCAAACTTGGATTTCTTGGCATTGACATGTAAGTTGGCATGTCGGAGTTCAGATAGTATGATTTGAAGGTGGTGTAGGTGTTTGGACCATGTTTTACTGTACACTATGATGTCGTCCAGGTATGCGGAGGAATACTTTTGGTGTTGTGCGAGAAGGGTGTTCATGAGCCTCTGGAACGTGGCTGGGGCGCCATGTAAGCCAAACGGTAAGACAGTGAAATGATATAAACCGTCTCGGGTGGAAAAAGCTGTCTTTTCTTGATCGGCTGGATTCAAAGGGATTTGCCAATAGCCTTTGGTGAGGTCTATTGTAGTGGTATAACGGACTTCGCCTAATCGTTCAATGAGCTCGTCTACTCTTGGGAGGGGGTATCCATCTTGTTTGGAGATTTGGTTCACTGCTCTAAAATCTATGCAAAAGCGGATACTACCATCTGGTTTTGGGACGAGCACGATAGGCGAGCACCAATTGCTCTTGAACGGTACTATGATGCCGGTCTTCAACATTTGCGTGACTTCTTGTTGTAGGGCAGCCCTACGGGCTTCAGGTACTCGATAAGGCCTTCTCTTAATTGTGATTCCCTCTTTTGTAGGTATAGAGTGCATGGACAGATGGGTTCTCCCGGGTTGATTCGAGAAGATGTCAGTGAATGAGTGGAGCAGGGCGTATATCTCTCGTCTGTTCTCTTCCGACATGTGAGGACTGACACCAGTGTCGGTAACGGTGTGAGAGGCTTCTTCCTCTAGCAAAACAGTATGGACGGTACTAGGAGGGGGACCCAACCATTTCTTTAAAAGATTGATATGATATATTTGGGTTTTAGAGGGGGAAAGGCGCAACACATAGGTGGTTTTGCCATTTTTTTTCTGATTTTCGTATGGACCTTGCCACTCTTTTCTAAGCTTGTGCTATTTCTAACTCTCTCCATCGTTTACCCCTATCATAAAAGTGTTTTTGTTTGTCTTGTGTTCTTTCCAGAGAGTCGTGAGCAAGGGTTCTTAGTTTGTGTGGACGGGCCTTTATCTGATTGGCATAGTCCAACAAAGCTCTGTCTTCCGTCGCGCCTTCCTTTTCCCAACTTTTCTTCGTGATCTCAAGGAGGGTGCGAGGTTTACGCCCAAAAAGGAGCTCAAAGGGAGAGACACCCAAGCTGCTCTGTATCTGACTTCATATGACGAAAAGAGCTAACAGAAGTTAATCCCACTTCTTTCCATCGCCTGTCAGCATTTTCTTTAAGGTGAGCTTTAGATTGCCGTTGTAGCATTCCACCAGACCATCGGTCTGGGGATGGTACACTGAAGTGGTTATGTGTCTGATGTCCAATTGTTTGCAGACTTGTCTCATGAGTTTAGAGACGAATGGGGTTCTTTGATCGGTGAGGATTTCTCGTGGAAAGCCCATCCGGGAAAAAACTTCAATTAAATGCTGAGCAATGATGGAGGTAGTTGCAGCTCCCAGAGGGAGGGCTTTGGGGTACTGGGTGGCGTAGTCCACGATAACAAGGACATACTGGTAACCCTTCGATGACTTGGGTAGAGGACCGATGAGGTCCATACCTATCCGGTCAAAAGGGTTCCCTATAACCGGTAAGGGTTGTAGGGGTACCTTGGGTCGTATGTATGGGTTTTTCTTCTGGCAGATGGGACACTCCTGACAATACTGCTTGATCTGTGCGTAAATACCGGGCCAAAAGAAACTTTTGAGTATGGACTGGCTTGTCTTTTCTACACCACAATGACCCGCTAAGAGATGAGAATGAGCGAAGAACAGAATTTGTTCTCTGAAGTCAACAGGAACCAGCAGTTGGGATTCTTCCCCTTCTTTGGCAACTCGGTACAGTAGCCCGTTTTGTTCCATGAAACATGGATAGGTCTTTCTGGGATTGTTTTGTGAATCCCTAGTGTTCTGCCAGGCATTACTGAGGGAGCTATCATTTAATTGGGCTATCCTAAAATGATTATCCATTGCCCAGGGTTCTGCAGTGAGTAAAGTATTGTGTGTTCTGTTCTTTTGCGTATAAGCCCTAAGGTTCCCAACCAAGAGATCATAGAAGCGGGGATTATCTATACCTATGATGAGTTGTTCTGGGAGGGAAGGTAGGACGCCTACATCAACTACTGTCTTCTGACCTATTTTAGTGTGAAGTGTTAGGCGGGCCACGGGATAGTCCCTTGTGTCTCCATGTACGCAGCAGATCCCCACCCTCCTCTTGGGGATGATCTGGGACGGAGACACCAACTCCCCTCTACCCACTGACTGTCTGCACCCTGAGTCTAGAAGGGCAGTCACAATTTGGTTATTTACTTTCAGACTTACATAATACACAGACCCATTTCCTGAGCATAGACGATGGAACGGGGCAAATAGCTGACATCCATGGGTTCTTCTTCTTCTTGTTTTTCCTTCCTCTTTCAGCAGAATTTGGCGATGTGGCCCCACTCCCCACACTCGAAACATTGGGGACCTGAGGCCGGGTGAGGGTCTGGTCTTCCGGACCTGGCGCGAAAAGGCTCATAAGACGGTTTGTTTGGCTTCTTTTCCGATCTCAAAGGGTAAAGGACTTTCTGAGGTTTTTCTGGTTCATTAAAGAAACTACGGTTCTGGGCACGAGAATAAGTGGTAGCCATCTCCACAGCATGTTCCAAGGTTAACCCTGCGTGCTGTCGGAGCCACTTCTGCGTTCCATAAGGTAGTGCTTCCAGATACTGCTCGAGATAGATTTTGTCCAGGATTTCTTCTCTGGTGGATTCTAATGGTTTAAGCCATCGGTCCGCTGCATCCTTTAGTTTATAAAAAAGGGTCTGTGGGGTGTCTCCAGGGGCGCCCCTTTCTTTTCTGAATTTTAATCGGTGGGTTTCGTCATCTATTTCTAGTCTGTCCATGACGTATTGTTTCACGTGGGCGTAGGCAGTAGTGCCATCCCTATTGGCGATCTGATAGGCTGCCTGGGTCTCTCCTGTCAGTAGGAGGGCTAGATAGAAAGGCCATCGTTCAGGTGGCCAAGCACTGGCCCTTGCGGCCCTCTCAAAATTGAGGAAGAAGGATACGGGGTCCTCTCCTGGCACATATTTTTGCAGGGGTACCACCGCCCCAGGGGCGGCAGACCCCCGGCCTTGGCCTAAGCCTAGGATCAATTGCGTCTGTCCCTCTGCCAGTTTGGTCATATTTTCGCCTTGGGTTTGAATGGCAGAGGAAAACACGGCACGGTCTATCTCCACCTGATTTACGTGTCTCTCCAAGGCCCATTCCAATTTGCTCTGTCCCTCTTTTAGCTGGTGTACCACGTGTTCCATCCTGTAACAGACGGGGGCTGCCCGCATTCTCCACCACTTTGTCATAATGTTTTATCTGAAGGGACAACCTCCTGAATGACTTTAGAGAGAGACCGTGATTTCTGTAGTTATTTTTCCGTGATTTTATTATTTGGGTACATAGACTAGGATATCAGTCTTTTTGGATTATCCTTTCTGGGGGTGGCAGATCAGGTTTAGGAAGCGCCTCTTCCTTTCTTCACCACGTACTGCTACCGCCTTGACCGTGGGTCGTAGATATCCCTCAGGTTAAACAAAACAAAAAAAATACTCGGTTCACCAAGTTGAATTGGAATACCAGGACAGAGGGTATGGATCCCGTGGGGAGCTACACCGCACTCTGTTAAAGCCCTTCACCAAGTGCCCTCAGGTTTAGGAAACTGCAAAAGGCAAAGAAAAGTGTGTCCTCCCTCTACTTAGTTCCCTTCTCCGCCCAGTGCCCTGCAAAGCCCCGAAGGCGGAATCGTACCTTGTCCAGCCACGCTCCTCCAGGAGAGTGGCAGGGCGAAGCATGGGTTGTTGGCCTCCTGGGGTCTCCTTGTCCCCCTGGACGTCTTCTTCGGCTTCTGTCGTGGAGGGGTTCCTGACTTCTGTCCGCACGGTATCGGCCTCGCCCTCTCTTCGCTCTTTTCGGCGTTCGCCTCCTCTCTCGGGGATCCAACGGCTTCTTCCGCGTTTGTCCCCGTGACGCCTTCTCCTTATTGGTCCTCGGCAGACGACGTCATCCGGTTCTGCGTATGGCCCTCCTCTTCGGCTGGAAACTCCGATGAGTTAAAGGGCCATCCCGAAATTGAAGCCTGCGTATGAAGGAATAGGACTTCATTCGCCTGGGATGTCGGGGAGTACGGAATCCTCTCCCCTACTCCATCTTCGGCCCCGTGACACTACTTCAGCCATTGGTATTATTCACTGTGGTTGACAGCAGGTTGCTTGTGCACATGCGCATATCAAGCTTTGTCTTCCTAGGGAGTTTGGTGTTTACTTTTCTTTCTCTGACTACAAAGTGAGGCGATTTATGTGACAATCTTACTGGGAAAGAAAACGTTTTTTGATAGTACACAACAAAATTTAAATGTCTATAAATAAACTCTGCAAATATTTCCGAATGAGTAAAGCACAAATGAACACTTTTTTTTGTAATTCTGAAGTGTGGTGGAAACAAATATTTTAATACGATCAAAAAAAATCAGTGCACTTGACTAGGTGATGTCATTTCCACACATTATCGTTTGTGCACTGCATAGTTTTATCAATCTAACTGTATGCACAAATGTAATGATCATTTCAATTGAAAATGTCTAATCCACTCCGCTCCACTCTAGGACACTTTACTCCGTTCTACGCTACTCCACTCTATGACACACTATTTTACTCCACCCTACTCCACTCCACAACACACTATGACACTTCACGCTATGCCAGTTCACTCTAGGCCACTCCACTCTACTCCACTCCACTCTATCGTGCAGCACTTTCTCCTCAACACTCCAGTCCATGAAACTCCATTCTTCAACACTTCACGACTCTACTTTACAACTATACTTCGCAACACTCTACTCCACTCCATTCCATGACCCCTCCACGTCACTCCACTCCACTCCACTCTACTCTACTATACTCGGCCCCACTAATGAGATAATGTAGGATTTATTTTAGGCTGTACATGCAATGGGAGGTATTTTTGTATTATTTGCCTAATATTAAAATCGCTGGAATAACTATTTTTGACGTATTCTGTATTTGGATAGGGTATAATAAAGAATTGTAGAGGAGATTGTGTGTATGGGTACGATCTTCAGGGACCTGGTCTATCCCCATTTACAAATACCTTGTTGGGTTTCAGGCAGCCTACAATATTTCTCTATACCAGGAGTCAACAACCTTTTTTGCAATAAGAGCTACTTATGTTCAATGACATTCATCCCAAGCTACTAATATTATTAGCGTTTTAATACTGACCATATCAGACAAGATTCCATTAGTAGCCACCAAGATTACCAGCAGTGATTACCTAAGTGCATCAGGCACATTCCCATCAGCAATGTAAAAAATACTTTGTCAATGTGGAATGCTTCTACATGGGTAATACATAACATCCATAGCTATAATGGCTCTGGCATCAAGTTAATAATAGTAAAAAGTCAGCGTGGCCAAGCAGGCCAAAATGATGGATGCACCAGAGTGAGCTCCCTGATCCCGGTAGTGTAGTGCTCGATCCTGTATACTGACGGCATATAGTCTTTGGGGGTCTTAACCAAGCTGGAAACTACAAGATGGCGGACTGGAACCTGTGTTGAGCTGGGGACAGAGAAGAGAGCACACTTTCTGACAGGGCAGCCACGCATCTAAACCTGACCCACAACTGCCAACTTGGGTTTGTTTTTCCTCCTCATCCTCCCAGTATACACCTGGTAGCCTCAGGCGCTGGACCTGACATGGTGGATTCACCTGCTCCAGACTTTTGCTGCGCCCTTATGGCTGACCTGTGGTCTACCACATGGGTCCTTTGTTCCCCACCCTCATTGGCTACACGACCAGAGCCTGTGGTGACATCGATGGCACCTGGGCCTCCGCCATGGAGCATGGTTCTGGGCACGGGGTACCTCCTGCCTGTTCCAGGTCCACAGCAGGAGAATGGCAGATGACCTCTGGATTCGCAGATAACAGGTGCGGCTGGGAGGTGAAGTCTTGCTGATGCCATCCGGGTCCAGGCAACCGGGCCCTCATATTCCTGCCCTTTTTAGTAATCACAGGCATTGCCCAATACACGTGGACTAGCCCCAAGGGGCCAGCTGGGTGATAATGGGGAGTGCTTGTCCTGAACCCCTCCCCTCCCCCCTCATCTCCCTGAAGACTTGCCATGGATGGTGGTAAGGACTGATTATCTTGGGCTGCCCTAATGGGAATGACTGCTCCATGGAGCCTCCCCCTCTCACCTGAAGGGAAACTAGAAGCAGTACCTGATCTGCTAGACTACTGGACCTCTGGGCAGAAGGCTCGGTGACAAACCTCAGAGGATCCACCCTGGCTGCATGTGCTGCTTGCTATCCCATATAGTGTTGCAAGCGGGCCGGGTGCATCCAGGAGGTGAGACATTTGGCTGGAGTGGACATAGCCATGCAGCACCCTACTTACTCACACTGTCATTGCAAATCTTCCAGTACTCTCCCGTCATACTCTGTGATACTTGACCTGCGCCATGGGCCCCAACAAACATTTATCATCACAGGTCCAAAGCAAAATTGATAAAATCATGGCCCCTGCATCAGGGTTATGTGAAGGCCCACCTGACCGCCCTGCAGCACACCCATTCCCAGGGTCATGGTGACGACGACACAGTTCTACAGGCTGCCCAAATATCTTGCTCAGAACTCGAGTTTAAGATAAGAGATGTCAAGTTTGAGGTTTCTCTGGTACGCCGGATAGAGTCACAGAGGTTTAGGGACGCATCTCAGAACTGGAAGACAAGGTTTGGGGAACTAACTCTACTGTATCCCGCCTTGCCGCCACAGCCAAAACAATAGACAAACATGTAGAAAACGCTGAATGCGAGATGCTGTGATCTAGGCTCTGAGGGCTTTCAGGGTAAGAACCCAGAGGCCTTTCTTGAGCAATAGTTCCAATCCTGGATCCGTCCAGAGCACTTGACCTTTTTATTGAACACGCCCACAGAGCCCTAGCACAATCTCCTCCCCCCAGCAACCCCAAGACCCATGATAACAAAGATCCGTAACTATAGAGACCGAGACACAAGTATGCGTACCCCTGCCCTGAGTGCCCAACTGTACTATTGCCTGGATCCCTAATGCAGTTTTTTTTGTCATAGGCGAACACCGATCATGCAAGTGTCCCATGACATAGGCCTGTCTCACAGATTAAGGTGTTGTTGGCTTGGGAGCAGCGCCCAAAGCACTACCCTGATAGTGGTGGAAGGCTACCGCCTTCACCAAGAGTTCAGCACCATGAGCGCAGTGGTGGCAGCATACTGTGTAGTGATCAGTAATAGTGAACAGGACCCTTTTACCCTATGTCACTGGAGTGAGGCCTACAGGCTCCTACACCGTTTCAAAAGTTTAGCTGCAGTGTGCTTAACTCACTCTTCGCCTACATCAGTTAGATGTGGAGTGCTGCGCAGGAGTAGTGACTCTGTGTTGGTTGTATGTGTGCCTGGGAAGGGTACAGTACAAGGATGGAGCAGTACTGTACAGTACGTGTGTGGTTAGTACATGTACTCGGTGTATGTATGCTTGAGAGGAATACTTTACATGAGAGATGAAATGCTGTGCAATGCGTGCGCCGTGACTGCATGCACTGGATGTACGTGCGCTTGCATGCAGTACAATACATGAAGGTGAAGTGTTGTGCATCGCGCACATAGTGTGTGTGTGTTTGTAAAGAGCATACCCTGGTTAAATGTAGAACAGCAACAGTGCTGAACAATGCAAGCAGACAGATTGTGTGTGCTGAAAGCATGGGTACATGTGAGGATACAATGCATTGAGATATTAGTGCTGAACAGAAAGTGTACATTGTATGGAGGACCCTGGGCTCCATTTTGGGAAGCCCAGGTCTGCCTGGTAAAGACATGAGGAGGAGAGGAATCCCCCAGATGGATTTGTGTATTGCTGAATTCCTGAGAGCTGGGTGGGGAGACACTTGAAGGAACAGAAAGAGACTGCCTTTCCAGTTCAAAAGACTGCTCTGTGATTCAGTGATAAATCACAAGAAATGGGCCTGGACACAGCAAGGGTAGGGAGATGGAGCTAAGAGAATCATAAAGAGTAGGGCTGGGGGTCTGGGATTAATCTTTTGATACACATATCACTGTTGCTGACATCCAGGTGTGAACTCTGGTCATTCCCATGAATTGTGTTGTGGACAATACGCTTCAGAGTTGTGCCTGCTGTGACAGACATCTTTCATGAAGGAAGATGAAAAGGAGAAGTACCCACTTCAAAAGAAGCAGAACCCCAATATAAAACTTCAAAGTCCCAGACCCTGAATGACATTTGGTGTCTGGAAACGGACTAAGAAGAGGAGGATGAGTTCCCAAACATTTGTCATCTGCCAAGCAGCTATATGGGCTGTGTGAGAAGGGCAAACTCTGCAAGACCGGTCTGTGACCAGGACTTGGGGCCAAGGCCTGCTAGTCTCCCGACTGGGTGAGGAGACATCACCCAGAAAAACCAAGAACACCTGCCCTGGAGCACCAGTGCCTGCCTGCTTGCCAACACCAGTGTGCCCTGTGAGGAAGAGGACAGCGATGGAGAGAGCAAGTTCCAGTGGGGAAGCCCTATGGTGAGGATTCCCTGTGCAAGGTGTGAGGATTCTCCTGAGCACCGTTCGGGCCGTCACCCATGTGCAAGATTAGTTCCAGCAACCCCTGTATGCCAGGAGAGGGCTCCCGTAGACTGAGCCATGTGTTGAGTGCCATGCAGGTCTTGCCACACCCATTGTCACTAACCAACTGGGCTAAACTCTCTCTGAACATAATGGGCAGGATAGCATTGTTTAAAATGATACTCCTCCTTCGTATACTGTATGTAACTCAGAATTTTCCCCTGTGGATACACCAACGCTGGTTTCAGATACTGTTCACTAAAATCAGGTCCTTCCTATGGGCCAATCGACTGTCCCAACTAGCTTATGACAAATGTGTCTGATCGCTGTATGATAGAGGGCTGGGCATGTCAAACATCCAACTGTACTACTGGGCATCCTACATCTTAGTAGTAAAGGATTGGCTGAGCCGAGGCTGGCAAGACCAGGCATTCCACCTTGAGATAACATGGGTAAGTTATAAGAGATTATTATGATGCATTTATGGAGACCCGATTCCCCAGGCCCTACCAGAAGTCACCAAGATTGCCCTTTGGTCTTGGTGAGCAGCGTTGCAGAGGACAGGTTGGGATCGAAAGATCCCCCTTGAGGCCCCCCTCTGGAGGGGTACTAGGTGGCAACACACTGTGGAACTCAAGGGATTTGGAAAGTAGGACCTTAATGGCATTTCAGTGCTGTGAGACATTTGGTGCAGCTCCCATATCAAATCCTTCCAAGAACTCCAAGCAGACTTCTCTATACATAAGTCCTAATTTTACCAATGCTTACAGATATGGTATGCACTTTACTCACACCGGGACTCTCTCATTAACGTATCTGACTTAAATCCCTTTTTAGGCGATACTCCTTATGGGCCCTATGAGCAAAAAGGGGATTTCACAGATTTACAAATCCCTTCTCATACACTCCACATCCTTTCTCGATGCTCTAAAGTCTCAATGGGAGATCTGGCAGGGTCCTTTAGATGACCCAGACTGGAGGGACGCCGCATGTCACCTAGAACTATGGTAATCCCATCCAGACATAGATTGTTTCAACTCAATTACCTTCACATGACCTATCTTATGCCCTTTAGACTGTGGCGGGCCAACACACTGGTGACAGCTGCGTGCCCCAGCTGTCAAGCAGAGGAGGCTAATTTTTTTCCATGTAGTCTGGGATTGCCCCTCCATCCAACAATACTGTCAGAAAATATTTGCAATACTCCCCCACGTATGAGGTGAACAAGTGGAACCATCTGCCAGAATTGCTCTGTTGGGGCTAATTGTCCACTGTGGGGGAACACAAGAAGATTGAACCTTACGGGGTATTGAGACAGTGCTTGCTAGGAGGGACATTGCTAAACACAGGTGCTCTCCAACTGTGACCCAGCTAGTGAACTGCAGTTGACTGGTGCACTAAACTTGAAGAGACGATATACCGATCCAAAGGCTGCCCGCAGAAACAAAAAAAAGGTGTGGGGAAAATGGTGGTGATATTATTTCCTATTAAGAAGTAGTGTGGGTACTCTTTTCAGGGTATTTGACTTTATTCAAATGGAGATATGTTGAATGTGTATTCCATGTACAAAAACAAATAAAATTGTAGTGATAAGTCTACCCAAACATCAGCTCATGAGTTCTGAAAATACACAATTTTGTCTTGATACACACTTTTCAATTTTAGCATGCATATATTAATTCAAGCAAGCAAAGGCTTCTTATTTATTGGGCTGGGCTGCACACAGGAGAGCTACTTATGGGTAGCTGGAGTATTACCAGTAGCTCACAAGCTACTCTTTGTACAAGCCTGCTCTATACGGTCTTTATCTGTGATATAGCTCCCGGAGGGCCCGTGAGATAGTCTGTTTTCTCCACTTCGTCAGGCTTACAAACCATAACCACAAGCTTTGACTGATGAGAGATCTACGTGGGATGTGCAAAATTCCAAGCGTGCATTACTTGTGCTTTTTGTGCTTCCCCTTCTCCCTGGATCTACGTTTCTGGGAGTTCTTAATAATTGGAAGCTGGGTCACAGTAGAAGGAGGGCCTTGCCCATTCACTCTATCTTGTTCATTTGGCAACTCATTGCTCCTTAGATATTCCAGCTTTCCTGTTAGACAAATGCCCTCACAATCTATGAGAGAGAGTGAGTGTGTTTTTATTCTTGTGTTTTTTGCAAAACAAACCCGAACAGGCAATGTTTCAGCTATGATTAATCACAACAGAGATGCCAGTGCGTAAAAGGGAAGTGAAACAATGACTTTCGAACGGAGCATGTTCAGATAGGCTACGCTCTACGTCAGCCGTAGGACGCCGCCAGGTCTGCCAGGTCCGCTCCCTTGCTGCCAATCGTTTTTTTCCCTGTTTGAAGCGGGTCGGATTTCATCGCCTGCCGGCCCGATCAAACCTTTCACCAGCATTGCCGCTTCCACCACCGCCCGAGCCATCTGGGCAGAGTGCAAGAAAGAGGCGCAGGAGCAGACGAGGTGTGGTGCAGCAGGAGGTAAGGCTTAGTACGACGGAGGCCCCCAGGTTGAGCGGAAGCGGCCAGCGGTAGGCTGGTGCGGCTTGCTCTCCCTGTGGAGGCCCTGCCTTGCCTTGGGAGCCTGTTCTGCCCAGCGGTTTTGCTGCTTCCAAAATTCAAAATCTTTACTACAGTACGTCTGCTATTTCACAGCTGCAATCTCTTGCTCCTCCCCCACTTCCCACTTCCTACATCACCCTGGGGAGAGGCGGGGGGTGCTTAGTTGCCTTGGAGCTTTGGTCATCTGTTAGCTACCCCAGCTCCCTTAATCCCCTCAGTCTCTGGTTATTCATCATACCTTCAGCAGCCAGTAGGTGGTCAAAAGGACTGGGGCCGGGGAAGGGAGCAGAAGAAAAAAAAGAGTGGAGAAGTGCAGTGTAGTATGCTGTACTCATTGCTCCAAGCTATTGCATGACATCAAGTAGAATCTAGTGCATGGATTGTTCCAAGTGACATAATGTTAGTGTCATATAGTACATTCAATTTGAAGGTGCACCGAAAAATAAAATATCACAATCTGGTGTTGGTTTGTTCTTCAACTTTTTTATTCTTTATTTTTCTTTTGCAACAGACAGCCAACGCGTTTCGTTCCCACTTCACAGTGTGTGGTACTTCGTCAGGGCTTTGATGAGATAAAATCAAAAGCGTAGTTTGATGGATGACCATAAGGAATCCCAGGATTAGTGGGTTTTCCCGATATAGGACCGGCCACCTCGGTAAGCGGACCGGTCGTCAGTTCCTTAGATTCGTGTGAGATTTTATCTCATCAAAGCCCTGACGAAGTTCCACACACTGTGAAGTGGGAACGAAACGCGTTGGCTGTCTGTTGCAAAAGAACACCAGATTGTGATATTTTATTTTTCGGTGCACCTTCAAATTGAATGTACTATATGCTAAATCTGTGAAACAGTGACACTGAAGGGTGACGAGTGTCGAAGTGTGCACGACTAAAGTAATACAAAAGAGGGGCACAGTGATTAGTGAGGTGCGATTCCTTTGGGTCCGTCATCCGATTCGCTTGTATTGTTAAAATTTAATGTTAGTGTCATGACTACTTGTTTGGAATGTTGACATTCAAGTGGTCAGCTGTTGAACCTACTGGAGCTGTGCATGCAGGCTGAGGTGTTAAGGACCTTCATAATAAACTTAATCTGGATTTGTTTATCAACCACCTTTTGGAGTGATCTTTACAATGGCGACGAGCTGAAAGAACCCCTGGTCCTCTGCTCAACAAGCTTTTATTTCACCTCAACTCTACCAGCTTTCAAGATTTCCTTGTCTCACATCACTGCCATCTCCTCATGTGGTATCGTATTACTTTATATTTCAACTAAAGAACTTATCAATAATAAAAAGTGAGAGAAGAGAAGATAAAACTCTTTCTGTAGAAAGCATTTACTGAACCCATTTGTTATGCATGAGAGTGTTTGAGCTGATAACTGACAGCACAAGAAGACTTTGACTTTGTCTTTCTTCGGTAAAATCTATGCGTCAGAACGTCTTAGCAGCTCACTTACAGTACAACAAAGTCTGAAAAACCCTTTTCGGACCTGTTTGTTATCTGTGGACGCGTCTGAGAAGCTAACTGTCTGTACAAAGTAACTCTGACTGCAATCTTTTAATCTATCTGCGCGTTGTCTGTGCGGCAGGAAATTGAACCCTTACTGCAATCTTTCAACCTATCTGCACGTTGTCTGTGTGGCACGATATTACAGCAAGGAATTTTTGAGCACGTTTGTTTTGAACATTTAAAGGGACTGTTTCTTGAGGCAATTTCATGTTACAAATTATTGCCCAACTAGTGTTAACCTTATTGTCTTCAAAACGAACATCCATCGAGAGCATTGCTTTCATTTGAACACTCGCTATTTTCTTAACTGTTGACATCAGTTACCTGAGGGAAGAATCTTCGCCGCGAGCATCGCTTCTTTCCGAGGATTGCTTTTCTTCAAACACCTGTTAAGGTTCCTGCTCGCTCTATCTTCCGATTCCTAGTGACGCTGTGATTTCCGTCAGATTTTGGAAAACTAGTCTGCTAACCTTGCTTCCTGTTTCCTGCCTATGTCACGCCTTCTAAACTCACCATCCTCACTTCCTTTATAACGTCAGGCTGTACAGATTCTACTTGACACAAAGGGGATTCCAATCAGCGTGAAAGGCTTCTTTTGGAACAAGTCTGCTTTGTTCTGTTTTGGAAGGTCTTTGCCCTTTGTGAGTAAATGAACTAATTCTTGTGTCTTCCAGAGACAAAGTTTAAGAATCTTATATATAAAGACTCCATCTGTTGATTCTTCGGCGTGGGAAGCATTCTTTTCCATTTATATCAGTGATAGGCACACTCAACAGGTTACCCTGCCTGTCATTGACTCACGGTGACTGGCACACCTTAAACGTGCACTAATGTTTTCTTTTACAGGTTTAACCTAGTACAGTCACAGTTTTAACAATCTTTATTTTACAGGTTTCTTCTTGCAATCTTAATTTCAATATGTTATTGTACTGGTTCTAAGTCAACTACGAAGATATTTCTTGTGACTATTACTGAACTTTTCAAACTTCTATTTTGTTTCTCATACAAGTGAACTAAACAATGCAGAATGTTCCTCCTCCTCCATTTTTCTTGTCTTCTCCGGGCGAACCACCTATCCCTTGGAAAAAATGTGTTTTCACATTATTCTCATGTATGTGGTGTCTCGCTCAGTGCAGAAAGAAAAATGTCACTTCTGTTACACTGCCTCGGTTCAGAAGGACAAGAAATATTTCAACATCTACCTGAATTAGCTTCTCAAAATGCAGACAATTTAAATGATTACGAGATTTGCCTTAAGAAACTTGATTTGCATTTCTTGCCAAAAGTTTCTACTTTATTAGAGAGACATCATTTTGGCAAGCGTATGCAAAGATCTGGTGAGAATGCTGAAGAATATATTACAGAATTAAGAAAATTTGCCTCTACATGTAATTTTGGTAGTAACTATGAAGAGAGGTTAACCCCTTCGATGCTCATGACGAGCTCAGCTCGTCATGCTGCGCGGTGGGCGTGTGCGCATGACGAGCTGAGCTCGTCACGACCACGCCCGCGATCGGAATGTCCAGCACCTGGGCGGAATTTTGATCGAGGCGAAGGTGTTAAGGGATTAATTCATGTTAGGATGTACATTAGACAAGGTAAAGGAAGCGTGTTGGGCTAAAGACAATCCATCTCTTTCTGATGTCATCTCCACAGCTAAATCTTGTGAACACACCAAAGCATGCGTAGAAGAATTAAAAAAAAAAAAAGATGAAGGAACACATAAGGAAGAAAATGTACAAATAGTGAACAAGTTTAGAGACAAGCGAGATGACATTAAGTCTTTTCAACAAAACAAAAGTGGGAGTAAAAACTCTCAACTAAAGGAAACTACCAATTACAAAAGTGAGCACAAAGGTAATGCTAGTTACAAGAATGAACCTTCAACAAGTAAATTTCAAGGTACTTGTTATAGGTGTGGTGAATATGGTCATACAGCAAATTTTAGAGATTGTATTGGTTGGAAAGCCATATGTAAAAAATGTAAGAAAAGAGGTCACATCTCTAAATGTTATCGTAGTGGCACTTTTTAAAAAAAAAGGTTCACGAAATCTCTTATGATGATGATTGTGAAGAAGAAGAAGAAATCATTATGAGAATAAGTGAAGGAGAACAGAGTGGCCCTTTTGATGTAGTGTTTATTGAAAACATCCCAGTACAAATGCTGTTTGACTCAGGTGCAAAAACTGCACTAATTCCTAAAGTAGTTTATGATGAACACTTAGTCAACAAAGTAGTATTGCACAAACCCGACATCAAAGCCAAAGGCTATGGTGGTGAACCCATCAAGCTTTCTGGATTCTTTAATGGTAATATAGTTTTTAAATCCAGTACGGCTTTAGGAAAGGTTTACATCTCTGAAAGAGGTGATTTGTTAGTGAGTTGGGCTCTTCAAAAGGATCTCAGGGTAATTCTCGATCCCAATGAATCTCCATCTATAATAATAAAAAAGATGAACCGACTCATACTGGAACAAATCAAGATTTAAATCTCAGTAGTGAACAAAACAAACTATTACAAACGTTCACTTCCTCATTTGAAAACGAGTTTCCAGAAGTATTCAGCGAACATCTAGGTTGTTTGACAGGTTACTCTCACAAGATTGTATTGAAAGAAAATTCTGTACCGATAGTTAGCAAAGTTAGGAGTGTTCCCATTAAAGTTAAAGAGAAAATGAAGATTGAACTTGACAAGCTGTTAAAAGGTGGCATCATTGCTGAAGTTGAAGCCACTGAGTGGTTGGCTCCAGTAGTCATGGCACTCAAGGCTAATGGTGAATCTAGGCTTTGCATAGACTTAAGAGAGCTCAATAAATGCGTTGTTGTCAATCACTATCCGTTGCCGAACATCTCAGAAATGTTGTCACTTTTGGGAGGGGCCAAGTTTTTCTCCTCTATAAATCTAGCATCAGCTTATCATCAAGTAAAATTGCATGTTACTTCACAAGATCTAACAGCATTCATAACACCATTTGGGACATATAAGTTCTTGAGGATGCCATTTGGGCTGATATCAGCTGCAGCAGTTTTTCAGAGAATGATGGAACGTGTTTTTAAAGATTGTGATGGTATAAAGATCTATCAAGATGATATTCTCATTTTTGCAAGCAGCGTCCAAGAACATGATTACAGGGTCAGAATG
Source organism: Calotriton arnoldi (assembly GCA_963921515.1). Classification (NCBI taxonomy): domain Eukaryota; kingdom Metazoa; phylum Chordata; class Amphibia; order Caudata; family Salamandridae; genus Calotriton; species Calotriton arnoldi. Next base: position 1,835,713 of record CAWUFW010001810.1, on the reverse strand, counting down.
GTATTAAACAAACTCAAAGAGAATGGCTTGACTCTCAAAGCAAAGAAATGCAAGTTTAATATCTCCAGCATTGATTACTTAGGTCATACCATCACCGGATCTGGCATCAAACCAAAAAAAGAACTAATAGAAACCATCAACAAGTTAGCCAGTCCCACTAACAAAGATGAAGTTGTGAAATTTCTAGGGATGTCAGAATATTATATTAAATTCATTCCCAACTTTGCTGATAAGACTTATAATATGAGACTCTTACTAAAAACGGGTGTTAGTTTCACATGGAATGCTGAATGTGAAAGAGAGTTCAAACTCATCAAGAAACAATTATCTGAAGTTTCCTCTTTGAAAAGCTTTGATCCCAATCGGGAAATTGTTATAATGACTGACGCCAGTGCTACAGGATTGGGTGCAGTTATGTTGCAAGAATTTGATGGGGTGGAAGTAACCATTCTATTTTTATCCAAGTGTTTAAAAGGAGCAGAATCCAATTATTCTGTAGTAGAAAAGGAAGCCTTAGCAGTATACTGGGCTGTGAGGAAACTTCGCAAATTCCTGTGGGGAAACAATTTTACAAGACAGACCACAAGCAAATGAGAGAGATATTTGGGAAGAAGGTTTTAGACAACATATCTTCCAGGATACGCAAATGGGTTGTCGGACTTCAAGAATTTAACTTTGATGTAGAATACGTCCCAGGTGCTAAAAATAATATAGCAGACTGTTGCTCTCGCTTGACCATGAGAGAAAATGATAAAGATGAGATTTTTAAGGAAGATTTTAGTGAATTTGATGAGTATGCAGTCTGCAGTGTCAATGACAGCGTGATAAAAGAAGATATTTGGATCAGTGAACTTTCTAAAGACAAAACGTTGCAGTCTATTCTAAGTAACATCAAAGACGGTTGGAGCAAACATGACAAAGTAAATGATGCTCTAGCTGGATTCTATCGCATAAAAGACGAGTTATCGTGTCACAATGGCATCTTGCTAAGAGGAACCAGATTGATTCCTCCCACTAACGTAAGGAATCAATTAATTGAATTTGCCCATGAGAGTCACCCGGGTATCTCTAAGACGAAAGAAATATTAAGACAAACCTACTGGTGGCCAGGGATGGACATCTGTATTGAGAGGTCTGTGAGAGAATGTGTCGAATGTAACAAATGTGACAAGATTCTCAAACCAAGAGTTCAACCCATGACGTTAAGAAAACTACCCAAATTGGCTTGGGAAGAAGTTGCAATTGATATTCTGGGACCCATTAAGCATACCAGCACAGATAAATAGATCATTGTACTTATAGATGTCTACTCTAGGTGGCCCGAAGTCAAAGTTACCAACTCTGTAGAGACAAGAGATGTGATAAAGTTCTTAGAAGATATTTTTGTGAGAGAGGGCTTCCCGAACACCATGTTGTCGGACAATGGTGTACAATTCACGTCAAAGGAAATGGACCTGTACTTGTCTGATAAGGGTATAAATCACAAAAGGTCTGCATTGTACCACCCAGAAACCAACGGAATTGTTGAAAGATTCAATAGGGTACTCAAAGAAACCATCCAGCGTGCTGTCTCCTATCAGAAGTGTTGGCAAAATGAGGTTCTGAACAAAGTTAAGAACTACAGATTCACCCCACATTCCATGACAGGGAGAACCCCTTTTGAACTTTTTCGCAAAAGGAAGGCATGTACTATGTTATGTCCTTCTTGAATCCTGAACAAATCCTACGATTTGAAACATGTTGAAGATGACCAAGATAAATCTATAAAGGAATTGAAAAGAATGTGTGATAACAAAAGGTGTTTTGATGTTAGGAAAGCAGTAAAAGGGACAGTCATTAGCCTGGGTGATTTAGTCAGGATTAAAAATCCCCGCAGGTGGACTACCACTCTTGGATCTAAATATCTTTTGCCTATGAGAGTGATTAAAGTTTTTTAAAATGCTGTCAGAACAGAAGACCACAGAGTATGGAATTTGAGCAGGGTTGCTAAACTTCATTCCCAACATTCCAATGTTGATAATAAAGATAACAAGAATGAGCAATCATTATCCTTGAAAAATCCTACTGAAGGGAATAACTCGAGGCAATTTAGCACTAGACTTCGTACCAAGCCTAAATATTTGAGTGATTATGTAGAGTGTTAATTATCAATGTAGAAATGTACATGTCAACCTTATCTTGATCTAGTTGTACACCTTTGTTTTTGGTTATTATTAATTTTGTTATTGGGGGGAAGATGTGTAGTATGCTGTACTCATTGCTCCAAGCTATTGCATGACATCAAGTAGAATCTAGTGCATGGATTGTTCCAAGTGACATAATGTTAGTGTCATGACTACTTGTTTGGAATGTTGACATTCAAGTGGTCAGCTGTTGAACCTACTGGAGCTGTGTATGCAGGCTGAGGTGTTAAGGACCTTCATAATAAACTTAATCTGGATTTGTTTATCAACCACCTTTTGGAGTGATCTTTACATGCATGTCTATTGTCAGGCAGGTCTCTGCCTTGGCCTGTTGAGCTGCTGTTGAACTTTCGGTATTTGTATTTTGGAACTTGGCTGCATCCCCCAGCAACAACTGCAGCAATTCTAGACTTACTTATTTACGTCTCTCACTGGAGTAGTTTCACTACTGCAGATCCCACCTAGTGGCTAAGCAGCAGTATTTCAATCTTCTACTCATATGCCCCTGCTACACCTTTTTATTCTCTTTATTCCATTTTAGCTTTATTTATAGCTATAGCAGGACCTTAGTAGGAGTACAGCTGTGGTGAGGTGTGTCTTCCTGTTGCTCCCCGGAGGTAAATCTTTATACCATGAGGTTAGGTCGCCCAAGAGGGTCATTACAATCCCAGCCGTAAAAAAGGCGGAAGACTGCCAAGAGAAACCAAACTCCATCCCAAAAGGATGCATCACATGGTAACGAGATGGAACTTGAGGAAACGCCAGCCCATATTGAGGCAACATCAAGTACGGATCATGTGAAAAAGGTCCCTGACCAAGCATCTAAAACAGTTACCGACTTTGGGACACAGCTCTCCCAGTCCCGTATTATGGACTATTTTAAACAATCAGATAAAGTTCAACGTGAGGATGGGATTTCTTTATCCACACCTGCCCTAGTAAACATATGCTCACCGATAGTTCAGGCTGTATGCGATGGTGCATTACTTCAGGGTGATGAAACGAGAGATTGCTTGAAACAGTCTGCCGATATTACTACTTCATGTTTAAAAGCAACTACTGTAAAAAATATGAAATAGGGCATTCTCATGTAATAGTGGCTAAAGCCCAAGTCCATCTTGAGCCAGTTCCTGAAGTTTGTCAATTAAACAAGTCAGCAGTTCAAATTACGCTACCAGCTCAAAAGATCCATCCTTTACAGGCAAAAGGTAAAGCTCAGGTTGTAACCGACCGTTACAAGGATCCAAGTGAATGTGACTTTTGCAAAAACAAACCCATACAGGCAACTTTTCAGCTTTTATTAATCACAACAGAGATGCCAGTGAGTAAAAGGGAAGTGAAACAATGACTTTAGAATGGAGCATGTTCAGATAGGCTACACTCTATGTCAGCCGTTAGCCGAAGGACGCCGCCAGGTCCACTCCCTTGCTGCCAATTGTTTTTTTCCCTGTTTGAAGCAGGTCGGATTTCATTGCCTGCCGGCCAGATCAAACCTTTCACCAGCATTGCCGCTTCAGCCACCGCCCGAGCCGTCTGGGCAGAGTGCAGAGAAAGAGGCGCAGGAGCAGACGAGGTGTGGTGCAGCAGGAGGTAAGGCTTAGTGCGACGGAGGCCCCCAGGTTGAGCGGAAGCGGCCAGCGGTAGGCTGGTGTGGCTTGCTCTCCCTGTGGAGGCCCTGCCCTGCCTTGCCTTGCCTTGCCCTGCCCTTGGGAGCCTGTTTTGCCCAGCGGTTTAGCTGCTCCCAAAATTCAAAATCTTTACTACAGTACGTCTGCTATTTCACAGCTGCAATCTCTTGCTCCTCCCCCGCTTCCTACATCACCCTGGGGGCAGGCGGGGGGTGCTTAGGTTCCTTGGAGCTTTGGTCATCTGTTAGCTACCTCAGCTCCCTTAATCCCCTCAGTCTCTGGTTATTCATCATACCTTCAGCAGCCAGAAGGTGATCAAAAGGACAGGGGTTGGGGAAGGGAGCAGAAGAAAAAAAAAAGAGTGGAGAAGTGCAGGTCTATTGTCAGGCAGGTCTCTGCCTTGGCCTGTTGAGCTGCTGTTGAACTTTCGGCATTTGTATTTTGGAACTTGGCTGCAGCCCCAGCAACAACTGCAGCAATTCTAGACTTACTTATTTACATCTCTCACTGGAGTAGTTTCACTACTGCAGATCCCACCTAGTGGCTAGGCAGCAGTATTTCAATCTTCTACTCTAATGCCCCTGCTACACCTTTTTACTTCTCTTTAGTCCATTTTAGCTTTATTTATAGCTATAGCAGGACCTTAGTAGGAGTACAGCTGTGGTGAGGTGTGTCTTCCTGTTGCTCCCCGGAGGTAAATCTTTATACCATGAGGTCAGGTCACCCAAGAGGGTCATTACAATCCCAGCAGTAAAAAAGGCGGAAGACTGCCAAGAGAAACCAAACTCCATCCCAAAAGGATACATCACATGGTAACGAGATGGAACTTGAGGAAACGCCAGCCCATACTGAGGCAACATCAAGTACGGATCATGTGAAAAAGGTCCCTGATCAAGCATCTAAAACAGTTACAGACTTTGGGACACAGCTCTCCCAGTCCCGTATTATGGACTATTTTAAACAATCAGATAAAGTTCAACGTGAGGATGGGATTTCTTTATCCATACCTGCCCTAGTAAACATATGCTCACCGATAGTTCAGGCTGTATGCGATGGTGCATTACTTCAGGGTGATGAAACAAGAGATTGCTTGCAACTGTCTGCCGATATTACTACTTCATGTGTAAAAGCAACTACTGTAAAAAATATGATAGAGGGCATTCTCATGCAATAGTGGCTAAAGCCCAAGTCCATCTTGAGCCAGTTCCTGAAGTTTGTCAATTAAACAAGTCAGCAGTTCAAATTACACTACCAGCTCAAAAGATCCGTCCTTTACAGGCAAAAGGTAAAGCTCAGGTTGTAACCGACTGTTACAAGGATCCAAGTGAATGTGATGGTTCTGTTATCTGTTTGGGTGATATGTAATTTAACCATAGCTTTTTCAAATCTCCTATATCTTTATCTAAGAATGCGAGAGTCTGCGAGAGTCTAGGAGAGTCTATAAATCAGTCACCAACCAAAAAAACTGGTACGAATCCATTTAGTACCGTAATATGGGATTGTGAACAATTTTCTGATTCACAAACAACTTTAATCCCTCAAATGTTTAAACTTTGAAGCTCTGACCAGGGGCTTAAGAAGGCTGATTAAGTAGTTAACTCCTTGAATTCTGCAAATCTTTCGCTTTGGATAAATATGATGTACCCATTTTAGTGGAAGAGTGTCCCCCAAACACCAAAGTTCAGAAAATAATGGTGTGTGGTGAAATTTGTTGGGAACAATGAATGCAATAACAGCATTACATTTTCATTCTAACAAGCTCGATATACAGGTGGAACTAATAAATACTCTAGCAGTGTATGTGGCGGGAATAGATACAAGCTACACAACCTAACCAACTTGGTGGTAAGAGCCCAGTCTAATGTTCATAATCAACTAATCAAATGTACGTGTACACATATTTTAGATAATGTGTCTGAACTCCCGACAACAGTAGGGTCTCCTATTGAAGAAGTAAAGAAATTAGTTATGCAACCAAATTCAGAATTACCTTTAACCCCCCCATATTGGTATAGTGTTAGGAGTAACTAGTGTGAGTACAAAGCCACAACACGCTCAGCGAGATGTTCCCATTCATATAACCAGGGATTTAGCTGGGGAAGTTAGAAAGCCAGAAGTAGGTTTGGGCCTCGATACTGTAACAGATGAAAGTCCTATTTTACTAGGAAATGCTAATATAGAGAGAAGTCAAGTTACAAATTCCACAGTCTTAGGGGATAGTATTAGTGGGGATCCTCCGCTAACAAAACGGGCCAGGAAAAGGCTGCGGAAGCCCCGGAACAAAGCTAAGAAAACCATGGACTCACTGGCCAAACCCAGGGACTGCTATCCTATCTTCAAATCAGCCAGTCAGAAATTACAAAGGCAGGATTATTCCCACAAGGGTGCAGAAACTCCCTTTTATTCCACTCAGTCAAATTATTTGAATTCCCAATCGAAGAGAGAGGTACAGAACCTTTCAAGGGGTAGTAAAAAAGAGTTTGCGACTGATACTGATATTGTGGGTACCAACAATGGGACAGTCTATAAGCAAAATGACAGAGGTACTCAGAAACAGCGAGAGAGCAAGCAGAGTCACGGAAACATTAATAGAGAAATAGTATGTAATTCACAAACAAAGACTGAATCAATAGTAAATAATGAGGCTACGTTCTTGTCTCAAGGTTGTGCAATTCAGATCATGCATGGCGCCTGTCTGGCTGATGGGGAATAGGTCCAGCGTCACCCAGAGATCACCATCTTCTGGAGGACATCAAGCCAATTGTTTAGTGAATGAAAGCAAACTAGGCCCAATTATACCTTCAGGGGTCATGCCGGAAAACTAAACATCTAATATTGCAAAATTAGTTTTTCACCCCTTATACAAATCTAGGGGCATTCATGATAGTCTGAATCGGAGCTCTATCCTAAAACTTATCTCAACCATTCCTGATCTATCATTTATTAAATCTATTGATCTCCTTTCCATACAGTTTAAACAAACACACTTTAATTCATTTTGTGAGTCCACCATAACAACTTCGACTACCAATGAAATAGCAAATAAAATCCTAGACTCAAGCTTTTATTTTATGGAATGGGGCATCAAGGTTAAGAATTGTACCCCTTCAAAATATCCTTCTATTTTAGAGGCATTAGCCCCAAAAGTGGAAAAAGAAAGAAATACTGTTGAAAGTAAAAAGTCAATCCCATTACTCAGAGGCGAGACTGGCCAATTGAACAAATCACTTTGCAATACAGGTCTGCTAATTACCAATAAATTAAAAGGAGTGCATACCTGTGAATTGTTACCCAAAAATAAAACCCCATTTGAGGACTGGACATGTCTTCCAGCAACCCTTGCAAATGTGCCTTTAGGAGATGAGAACTGAATCATGTCTGCTGCAAGTGGAAAACGTATACAACTGAGAATATGTTCTTGGAATATGCATGGGCTGGCCCATTTGCTGGCCGATCCGGATACTCTCTCATTTCTAAATACCTTTGAAATTTTAATGTTCCAAGAAACATGGAGAGAAGAGGTAACTCCATTGCTTGGGTTCAATTAATTTAATCTCCCTGCTGTATGCACTAATAAATTAGACCGTGCAAAGGGCGGACTCGCTTGTTATATTGCCACTGAATTAAACCTAACAGTAGAAGTAATTGACTTGCAGTTGGAATGCTTACAATGCGTTCCATTATAGTACAACTGCTATAGGATGATAATATTTAACGTTTATTTAAGTCCGAGGAAAAATAAGGTGACTCAGCTCTATATCTTAAGGGATATCATTTTTTTTTTTTTAAAACAAACTTTATTGGGTTTTTTGTTTTTCTTCTTCTAAAATCCATATAATCTTAAGGGATATCATAAGCTCATTAGCAATTCGGCATCCAGATGCTGGTTTGATCATTTCTGGCGACTTTAACTTACATCTGGTCACTTTTAACTCCTTAGATAGAAAGAGTAATGGTATCGCAAATGTGTGCTGTGACAATCTGCACCAGCTTGGACTTATCTTGTTAAAAGAAAAATCCTTGTGCAAATCAAGGCCAGTTCCATCTTTTAAACAGTCCAAGCATGACTCAATATCAGTTATACCTTTATCTCAGATAAACTGGGCTCAAAAATTGATGAATATAAGGTGACTCCATAACCCTCAGATATTAATGCTACAACTGCCAATAAGCTGTAACCCCAGATCTAATGAGCTTCTCAACATTGTTCATTCTTCATATAACTTGAAAAGACTGGTATGGCATTCGGATAAACAAGTAGAAAAAATGAAGTTTGCCGAAGCCATAATAAAGGATAGTGACCAGTGCCAGGTGGGGGTAAGTTCAACACTAGATAAATGGAATTGTATTACCTCATCCTTGGTGGGAAAATTTCCAGCACGAAATCGAAGAAAAACGAATCCATCATTAACCTCCCCTAATAAATGGTATTCATTTCAATTACTTAAATTAAAACGATCCCTTAATAAAGCTGTACGAGAAGCTTTTTCCCATAGATACTGGCAATCTTATTATGCACCTAAGAATAAAATGACAGTCCTAAAAAGATTATATAGACGAGAAGTTTGGTTGGCTAAATCACGTTATCAAACAGGGCTATGGCATAGATTATTACATGGCTCTAAACTAAATAATGTAAAAACGTTTTGGGAGATCATTAACAACCTTGAAAGGGGAGGCAATAGGGCTTACGGTATTAATATTATGGAGGATGAATGAGTAGTTTATTACCAACTTGTATGGTGTGTGATTTAGATGTGAATAGGCAAGACTTGTGCTACAATAGTGATAAAACCAGCAAGCCAAATCTAGAGAAAGCGAGCGGCTCCAACCCAGCGAATGACCTGGATTTTATAAACAGCTCTTTGAAATTTAGTGAGTTATACATAGAGCAAGTGAACAGTCCTAATTCGGAGAATTATTCGGATTTTATAAGCATTACTGAAATAGCCATTCTCCTACGCGCCTTCGATCAAATGGGGCTCCTGGCCCAGACGGGCTTCCCAATGCCATATTCCGTGCCAATATTGACATGTGGGCCGAAGTGTTGACTCCAGTGTTCAATGAGGTATTGGCATTGAATAATGCCCCTGTATCCTGGCAAGGTAGCATTGTGCAGCCCATTTTTAAAAGCGGCCCAGTTGACAACCCTGCCAATTATCGGCTAATTGCCCTAACTGATGTAGACACTAAGGTCTTTGCCTCCCGTCAATTGATCGATTTGGAAAACTGGGCAGCGCAGCAAGGTATAATCCCAATTAACCAAACAGGTTTTCGTAAGGGCCAGTCTACCATTACTAATTTGCAGGCCCTCACTTTACTAGCGGAACGGGCAGTTTAAAAAAAGCAAAATCTATATATCTCATTTATAGACTTAAAAGCTGCTTTTGATTCAGTTCCTCAAGCTTTACTATGGAATAAACTGGTAGGTTGGACCATTCCACGAAAATTGCTGGATGCTATAATACTCTTCTATACCAACACTTGGGTCCAGGTCAAGTTAGGTGACGGTTGTACTTTATCACGAAAAATTAAAACCTATAATGGTCTTAAACAAGGCTGTGTCCTTGCACCCTGCCTTTTTTTTAATCAAACTTCTTTTTATTAGGCACAGTAGCATTTCACAGAATGACTGTACATCACATAAGAGAAAATGCCGTAACAATCCCCCCATCTGACAAGTTATCTAACGAAGTCACAGTTTCAATAGGAAGCGGGGAGTACGCCGCAACACTTCACTCTTGACAGCACACCCTGTCTGACTCAGATGGTACATCACCAGGCGGCTAGAGTTTTTAAACCCCCCTCCCCCTGCCCCCCAACAGGATAACTTAACTACCAGAAGGCAGTCCTTAAATGAGGCTATTACTGGACTCAAGGTCCAGCTCCGTTTATGGCTGTTAACATTATGTACGTTTCCGCTGTCAGGCTGGTTTTTCAAGGTGACCAAGTGTCCTCCAACTAAAACTGAAATAGGTGCATAGCGCGCAGTGAGGGAGGGCACACCGCCAAGGGGAGACCGCTTGTAAGGTAGGTGACGAGAGAACCCCATTTGTATTCGAAGTTTTTATAGTCGTCTCTAAAAATCTCCGCCATCCTTTCCATAGACAATATTTTCCAGAGACGTGCATGACATTGTGATAGCACCGGTGCTGCCTTTTCTTCCATGCTGCTGCGATCGCTACTTTGGCAGCCCCAAAGCAAGCCCACATTATGGCCCTGTCTGCTTTAGTTTGCTGTTCTAGCTCTGGATCTCTCGATCCTAAAAGTAGTCCTTTCTTGGTGGTAGGAATAGGGTAACCCAGAATATCTTTCATGCGAGACAAAATCTCCTCCCAAAAAGGTCGAATTGAGGGACAGTCCCACCATATGTGACTAAAGTCCCCTAAAAGGCCACACCCTCTCCAACACAGATCAGAAGACTCTGGGAAGATCTTTTTGAGTTTCGTTGGGTATAAGTACCAATCAAAGAGAATCTTATAGTGCACCTCCCTTAGGTCTAGTGAATGGTTATCTTTAGCAATATCCCTCCAAAGACGTTTCTATTCTGTGTCTGAGATCTCTCTCCCTGTCCACTGTTCCCATGTCTGTATGTATCGGGGTCTCGGCGTATGTGAAGTAGAGAGAAGGTTATAATAATTTTTAAAAAAAAGAGATCACCCCTCTCATGGACCCCACCTTCTGCACAAATGTTTCCATTGACGTCTTCTCCTGTGTCGCAGCCTCTCTCACCTGCGGTGAGCCCAGTGTTTGAGCTGGAGATAATGGAAATGCTCGCTGGGCGGCACCTTGAAGTCCCTTTGACAGCTGGCAAAGGTGAGAATGTCGTAATTGTGAAACAGATCTGATGGCATCAGACAACCCCCCTCCCTCCACAAATCAAATGTACCCTCTCGCAGCACCAGGGGAAATTCAGGATTAAAGTGAATAGGTGTGTAGGGCGAAGGGAATGTAGACCACTCTAGTCCCCTGGACACCTCATCCCGAACTTTAAGTGTGGTGCGCGTGGGAGTGCTAATGTATGCGTTTGGCGGCCTGTCTTTCTTAGGTTTCCATATCAAATCCCATATTGTTCTTCCCACCACCGCCCTATCCATATGCAGCCAATGTTTGTCTGATTCTCTCTTTGACCACTCTGCCAAGATACGGAGCTGGGCTGCTTTAAAATATAAGTGGAGATCCGCTAATGCCACCCCTCCATCGCATCTTGCCCGACGAAGAGTGTGAAAGTGAAGCCACGCTCTACCATTCTGCCAGATGTACCGAGTGAAGAGAGACCGCAATTTAGGCAGATAGTCCCTATCTAGGTCTATCGGGAGGGCTTGAAACAGATATAATAATTTAGGTAAAACGGTCATTTTTATCGCATGAATGCGCCCTAGCCATGAGATAAAGCGAGGTTTCCATCGTTTGAGATCCTGCTGGATTTGGAGCAGCAATGGGGGATAGTTAGCCCTAAAGTATGCCCTCCAGCGTGGGAGTCAGGTTAATACCCAGGTATTTGAGTGTATGTCCATTGAAGTGGAGTACAGTCACGCAATCTACACATGGCCTCCCTTGACAGTGTGAGAATCAAAACAAAGGATTTCGTAAGGTTTACTTTAAAACCTGCAACTTTTTCGAACGTCCTCAGTTCATCCTGCACCACCCGTAGTGACTGATCGGGGGAGGTGAGAGATAGCAGCACGTCGTCAGCGAAAAGCGATATTTTATGCTCCTCTCCCCCAAATAGAATGCTCCGGATTTCTGCTGCTTTACGAATCCGTAGGGCCAGCGGCTCAATACTTAAAGCAAAAAGTAATGGCGAGAGTGGACAGCCCTGCCTTGTACCTCTCTCTAGGGAAAAGAGGGCTGAGCTGGACCTGTTAAGCTGGACTCTAGAGCGCGGGCATGCGTAATTAGCTTTGACCATATCTATAAATGGTTTACCAAACCCAAAGTGCTCAAGCGTGCTAAAGAGGAATGTCCAATCCATCCTGTCAAAAGCCTTTTCGGCGTCCAGGCCCACCAGTACTGCTGGTATCTTGAATTTAGTCGCCTTCTCAATCAGGTGAATGGTTCTTCGAATATTATCGTGGGTCTGTCTGCCTTTTATGAAGCCCGATTGATCAGGGTGGATTAGGTTTGGCATCAGGTCCTCCAATCGCGTCGCCAGAATTGAGGAATATAGTTTGGCATCTAGATTCATAAGCGCGATAGGCCTGTAAGAGGCACGTTCTCGGGGATTTTTCCTGGGTTTGCGAATAACCGTGATAACAGCCTCCGGCAATGATTGAGAGACGGTCTGACCTTCAGCTATCGCATTAAAGAGATTCGTTAGGTGTGGGATGATGTCTGGTGCAAAGGTTTTATAAAAATGGGCTGTCAAGCCATCGGGTCCTGGTGACTTATTAGGTTTGAGAGCCGTGATTGCCCTCCCCACTTCCTCCCCCGAAATGGGAGCTTTTAGTCTTTCATTCCAGTCCGGCGAGACCTGTGGGAGTTCTAGTGATTGTAAGTACTGGTGTTGCGCTACAAGCTCTAGGTAATCCCTAGTTTATAGACATGTATAGAAATCCCCAAAAGCATTTGCTTTCTCAGTATCTTCATGGGTGGCGTGCCCGGCTTCATCTATTATGGCCCCAATAAACTCTTTCTCCCTCTCTTACCGTAGCTGTCTAGCTAGGTGCGAGCCGATCTTATTCACCTGCACATAAGAGATGTGGCGCAATCGTAGAAGGGTATGTTCCGCCCTGTTAGAGTATATCGCTGTGAGTTTCCCCTTGATTGCTCTCATCTGGCGCAGTACCATGCGCGAAGGGTTCTTTTTGTGTTCCCTTTCAATGTCCCCCAGAGACATTTCCAGAGCTTCCCTCTCCTTGGCCCTTTGTTTATTTAAGGCAGAATTGAGTTCTATACATTTTCCCCTTATAACCGCTTTAAAAGCATCCCAATTAATCAGGGGTGAGGTGTCCTGTGGCTGATTTAAGCGAAAGAACTCTGCAATGGCCCCTCGGAGTTCCTCTCTTAGTAATCGGTCTCTCGTCAGAGAAACCGGGAAGTACCACCTTGGCGCCTTAGGGGTCCCCCCCACCCAAGTGAGACACATCATAACTAAGCTGTGATCTGAAATGGAGATTGGGAGGATTTTCGCTTCCTGAAGAGACCCCAGAAGACCTTGACTTATAAAAATATAATCGAGTCTCGAGAATGGTTGGTGGACGTGGGAAAGGAATGTGTATTCCTTAGTGTTGGGGTAAAGATGTCGCCAAGCATCTACCAAGCCCAATGTTTGTGTTGACTGTTTAAAACTCCTTGGGAAGCTACCTGTAGGAGACCTGTGAGGGTGTGTACTATCCATATCCCCGTCCCATGTGAGGTTAAAGCCTCCCATCAGTATCACCGGGCCCTCCACAAACCCACCAATCATAGTAAGCAAGGCAGATAGAAAAGTCGACTGACCTGTGTTAGGCGCATACGTTGATATGAATATGCAAAGCCTCCCTCTTACTTTCCCTTTCACCATAATAACCCTACCTTCCTTATCGGACTTAATATCTTCTGGTTGGAATTTCAGGGAATTATGAAACATTAGAGCCACCCCTCTGTGTTTTTAGTGGTCGTTGTGATCTATAGATGAATGCATAATTTTTGTGGCGCAGCCGAAGCTCCTCCGTTCTCTTTAGGTGTGTTTCCTGTAAGGCCACAACTTCAAAGTCATGATCTAACAAATATTTCCAGACTTTCTGCCTTTTAAGGGGCGAATTCAGCCCCTTTACATTCCAAGAAGCTATAGATATCGGCATAACCCCAGAGCATCTTTCACCCTCAACATCAGCTCCTGTGTGAAGCCCATCACTCTCCTGCTAATGCCATCTACCAAAAGAGAACACCCAGCCTGATTAATGTACTGACGCGAATTCTGAGCCATCATAGATACATATTCAAAGCCTTTACTTGTTCTAATTCAGCCCCCCGTGAACCCCCCGCCCCCAACATTGAAAACATTTATACAAACAAAACCTTTGCCGAAGCGCACCGGCGCTGCTGTCCATAACCTCGTGGAAGAAGAAGTTCGTGGGGTGAACGGCACAGATCCGCTTCCCCGGCTGTCTTTGTCGTCGTCTAGTGTGGGACTATGAGTGGCCGAGCATTGTCCATGCCCCCGCTTAGCATAGGGCTCTCGGGAGTGAATCTCTCCCCTATTGCGTCTCTCGCGTTAGTTGGAGCTCCTACCCACCGAAAGGGTCTTTTGTAGCCATACTTCTCATTGCGGTGCAGACTCTAGTCTTTTGAGTGCCTTCCCCTTACGCTCGCATGCCACCGTGAGGAGTTCTCGCTTTCCTTCCCTCTTGAGGTAGACTCCGCATGTTCCTCTGCGCTGGGAGGGAGACCCAGAAGCCTCAGACCATCTTTCAACTCCGTGATATGTTTCGTTTTATTGTTCAGTTCAAAGGCCAGACCGAATGGGAATGTCCATCTATACTTAGTATTATCTTCCCTTAGCTTCGTAGTGATGGGCTTAAACTGCTGTCTCCTTAGTAGAGTCGCCGGTGCCAGGTCCTGAAAGAGGCTGCACTCTCTCAATCTTGACCTTTGTTTGGTTTGACCCCAGAACTTCTGCGAAGAGCCCCTCCATGAACGCCTCCAGGTCTGGTCCTTCCGCGCCGTCTTCAAGGTCCCTAATTCTAATGTTATCACGTCGTGATCTGTTTTCCAGGTCTTCGGTCTTTAAAGAGCCGCATGTAGCTGTGCTTGTAAGTCCTGTATGCTGTCTTGCGTGGCCGCCGTTTTTTTCTCTAGTTCCTGGGCCTGAGATTCCACCTCTAGGTCACGTGTGCCCACAGAGTCTACATCTTGTTGGAGCGCCGTCATCCGCTCAGTCAGGTCATCTTTCAGTTGATCCAAGGAGGTCTTAATGTCCACTTTTAATTCTGCTCGGAGCTCTGATTTAAACTCCCTGAGGAATGCCAAGAGATCCTCTTTCGTGAGAGCTATGGTGTCCGCGTTTGCCCCCTGCTCCTGTGCTTGCTTCTTCTCTGCTGTCGGGAAGTAGTTGGATACCTTAGCTGACCCCTTTTTCGGTGGCATAAGTGCTGTCCGTCCACCCCCTCTCTCCGTGGGCGGCCCTCTTCTGATCAAATGCTACGCAATGCTTCAAGCTAGCGCCCTTACATCCGCAGGATTTGGGGGTTCCCCGCGTCGTTGCGTATCCCTGGCCAAGTGCTCATTCAAAAGTCTCCACACTGCAGGGGAGAACTATTACCCCTCTAGCTCCCTCAGGGCCCCTTGAAAAAATTGGGGTTGCTATTGGTCCAGACTGACTCTTCTAACATGGCACACTGCTTGCATTATGACCCTCTGCGCGTCGTTATTAGGGCATATCACCTCTTTCAATCTCCAGTGTTCCCTACAGTCTAATTCAGGCAGGCATGGAATGGCAGCGATGGCCGCCATCTTAAGGTCAGGCTCCTGGTCGTCCCCACGTTATTTCCTTGGCAAACAGGGCGCATCAGGGGGCAATCTCCTTTTATATTAGGGGGGCCCCCAGGGCCAGCGGGGGTCCCCAACCCCCAAAATCAAGGGCATCCTACCGTAAACCTCAGCGAGGCGTGCTCCGGGAGCGGCTCTTGATCCCCGAGGCTAGCGTCCCGTCCCGTTTCCTGGGCAGCATCCGCCCAACAGAGTGTCACCGCTGCCTCGGGGGTCGCCTCCGCAGTTGGTGCCGCAAGCGATTTACAGCCGCATGGCCCCGCTAGTAGCTGTTCCGGGGCCGCGCGGAGGATCCGGACACCACCGCCATATTAGGTGCGGGCCGCTCCTCTTCTCCGCGACCTTCTCAGTCTCCGGGGACGGAGCAACCTCAATCCTCCTAGTCACCAACTATTCCGCGACTCAGTCCCCACAGCTAGTTGTGTCTTGGTGCGATTTTGCCATCAGTAGCACCGAAGACAGCCACGGGGACGACGGATCTGAGGAGAGTTACGTCCGCCCGGCCATCTTGCCTGGCCACCGCCGCACCCTGCCTTTTTAATCTATTTTTGTCAGACTTACTACAGCACCTTGAGCCTGTTAACGCCCATCCTCCAAAAATTGCTGCGGTGCATCTTAGTTATTTGCAATACGCAGACGATACCATTTTGCTGAGCCAAACCCCGATAGACCTACAAAGATTGATTAATGCATTCGATGATTATATCCTAGTGCATGGCCTGGAATTGAATGTTAAAAAAATAAAATCATGAAAATTGGCCCGGCAAAATTTAAGACTGATTCATGGAGGTCTAGAGGAGGGCCAATTGAAGTGGTAAAGACATATAAATATCGGGGTATTTTATTTGACAATAGAGTCTCATTCAAAAGTCATTTTAGAGACTTAAGGGCAAAAACTGCAACCCTGATTTACGCTTTTAAGGGCTTACATAAATCATTGAGATGCCAATCATACGAACATCTCCTCAAAGTTATGAGAGCAAAGTTACAGCTATCTATTACATATGGCTCGCCTATTACCAGGGGGAAAGAGGCAAAATTATTGGCCATATTAGTAATTAAGGCCTATAATTCAATCTTAGGGTTCCCTAGGTCAATTGGCCAAGCAGAAATTAGATTGGAGTTTGGCCTCCAAAGACAGTCCATGGTGTCGCAAGGGTCATTTCTGAAATGTATGCACTTTGTTTTCATCTGACCCCGATTCTTTAGCTAACACCTGTTGGCATGAAATAATTAGTTCTGTCTATACAGATACCTGGCGATCCCGCATTTCAACATGCCTCCAGAGTTTTGATCTGCAGATAGGGCTCTCAGGATTGACAATGTCCAGTCTTAAACAAATCCTTAAAAAAAAAAAATTAAACCAACTCATTTAATGCGGATAAGATAGCCTTAGCAGCAAAAACCCATGCATGGTTTGTGATTGATTCACACCAGTCTCGGGGAATCCAGCCTTATCTGAATGCCCATTTCTCGGTTCAAATGAAAGAAACATTCTTAAAAATAAGATTGGGCAAAAATTCAACCAAGGAGGGTATGCCGACTTGGATCCAACAATGGTCAAGTACTAAATGTAGACTGGGTGAGTGGCCACGTGAAACCTTATTGCACATAGTATGTTTGTGCCCTAAACTGCTTAAAATACGCTGCAAACTTTTAAAACCTCTATTCCTTAAGGCTGGGGTAAGATCAGACCGTCAGGCCCTTATTTTATGTCTTTCGGGTGAGTCGATTCCATTGTTATGTCAAATGATAAAAAATTTAGCAAATGCTGAAAAATTGCTGGTGTCTGCACCTAAGGGTTGTTTTAATGAATAAGAAATTATAGTGGTTGCTTTTAGATTGCTGACACCTTGAATGATCTTATGTCTAAGCTACTATGGTAATTAGGCTCTAAAGAATATATGAAAACACTGAAGCACTTTCATTGCTCGTTTGCACAATGGCATACATTGTTCAAAGTTCTAGCCCTCAGGTAATTTCAGATAACCGGCTTCAAAGCATATAGAGACACCTTTTTGCTCATTTGCACAATGGTCAATAATATTACAGTTTGTGCACATAGGCACCCTATAGCATATTTGCACAATGTAATATAATGTTTATAGTTTTTATTGTATATTTCTGGGAATGTAACAATAATATGTTATCAGTTTTATGATCACAGTACGCTTGTGATAAAATGTTTATATATGTGGTATCAATGTTCTAGTACGGCATGTAACCATAGAAACATTCTTCTTGTACAGGTGCACATTGTTTAAGGAAACTGGGTATTGTGTTTTTTTATTCAAGATTTTAATTGCAATGATTTTTGTTTATCAAGCAATAAAGAATTAATTACATTAGTCACAATATCACACCTTAATTTTGAAACTAAGAGCACTGAGACACACTTGTAGTACTGTAATGTATGCTTATATAGTACCACCGGAATAGTGTGCATACAATTAAGGGCTCTTGTTTCGGTCAACAAAAGCAACACTTTCTTTAAAAACATTTTTTATTAAGTTTTCTTGTAACATTTTACATTAATATTTGTGCTTTAAAGCAATTGTAAATTAGCAGACCAACAAACATATAGCTAAGATTTAAAATGCTACATTTTCAATAGGAGTTTACAACAGCGTAGATAAGGTGTTGCTAATACAAAGGTTTAACTGCCAGGTGTGGGGTGTATAGAAACAAGCATCTCGACAAGGGGGACAACCAACATGTACCAGATGTGTTCAGAGAGATTTTGTGGCAAGAGAGTTGTGTAGGGTAGATGATGGACGGAATGCTGAACAAATAATACATTCACCCCCATGGGAACAGTCCAGCCCGAACTGCCAGGCCAGATCCCCCCTGGACCGGAAACAAGCATCCAGGGACATGAGTCCCTTGCTTGCTGTGCTGATTCAAGCTAGCCTGACTGATGAGGGGTGATACCCTGAAACCGGTCCCAGGATGCTCGTTTCCGGTCCGGGGAGGATCCAGCTTGGCAGTTCGGGCTGGACTGTTCCCATGAGAAGCAGGGTGAAGACTGATTTGCATATGGCTGGTTCCATATGGGGTGGCGTACTAAGCAAAAGAACAATGGATTTAACCCAGATCTCTTGACTGGGGGTGAATGTTTGATTTATTCAGCATTCCATCCATCATTTGTTGCCGCAGCACGTTTCTTGGCATGCGGCATCTGCCCCGGGGGAGGCAAGTTCTGTGAGATAAATTTGGTACCCCGGAGAGGTGCCGCACTATAGCACATGCCAGGGATTGAAGCTTTATGGTATAAGGGGATAGAGGAGAGAAATGGTCCATGGGGGAGCCACACTGTTGTTAAGGTTGGAGTGGGGGGCCCGGAGTGTTACCACCACATGTGTAAGGTTGCCATCGAAGAGATCCTTCTTGTTGTGGAAGATATTAATTACAAAATAGCAGCTCACAGTACCTTCTGCTCGAAGATGGTCAGTGCCCAAAAAGAGGTCAAGTGGTGATGGGGGTATTCCAGCATGGACTTGCTCTTGTTGGCCATCAGTCCCAAGGCTCGACAAACTCTATGACGTCCCGAATATACAGGTGGACATCATCTGCAGTGAGGGAAATCGCATGGATGCCATCTCGGAGGGGGATTTCCCACTCCCATCCCTCCCTCCACATTCTGGCCACGAAGGGTTCAATGGCCAAGGCTAAAAATAGAACCGAGAGGGGGCACCCTTGTCTAGTGCCTGTATAGATGGCAATTGGATCCCAGATAAGTCCCTCTACCGTGATCTGTACGACTGGGGCTGAGTAAAAGAGATGAATCATATATAGGAATTTGGGGCCAAAGTCCAGGACCCGTAGCATCTTAAAAAGAAAAGTCCAGTCCAGGGTATCAAACACCTTCGCCAGGTCAGGTGTTAACACTGCCAAGTAGGGTCAGCGTGCCATGGCTGTATCTATCAACTGGTAGAGGTGTCAAATAGATGAGAGTCCAGATAGACTAAGTGAGGCATTATGTCCTTAAGATGGTCAGTCAAGACCTTGCTTAAAATGTTGCAGTCCGCATTCGATAATGCGATTGGCCTATAGGACGCTGGGTTCAATGGGTCCTTATGGGGTTTCAAAATGGGTATCAAGACTGCCCCCGGAGGGAGGTGGGTTCAAAATCACTAGCTTCTTGCTAGAAATTGGAAAGCCTCAGGGCAAGTAGTTTTTACAAAATTCGATAGGTAGACCATCTAGGCCCAGAGCTTTCTCCCATGCTAGGTCCATGATTTCTGCTTTTATTTCTTTGTGAGTTATAGGGCTCTTGAGCATTTCACGAAGAATGGGCGGAAGCAAGGCAGGGGTGTCTCAACCAGAAATGTCCGCACATCCTCCAAGCTGTGGGTGGCTCTATAGAGTCCATCATAGAAACAGAAGAATATGTCGCAGATTTCTTGAAGGGAATATACGGCGACACCTTGTTCATCCCGGAGGTCCAGGATGGGGAGCCATCGGGTGTCGTCTGCAAAGATCCACACCAGCAACTGACCCGACTTATCAGCTGCCGAATGAGTTCTGGGCACATGTGCCCCCTGGTTATGCATCCGAGTCTTTCTGTCTGGACTGCCTCCTCGTTTAAAAGGGCACTGCGGAATCAACCACTTTGCGCTCTGCCTCTCCATAGGCTTACTCCACCCGGAGCAAATCTCCTTCTAAAAAGGCATGCTCTCCCATTCGAGCCTGTAGACAGTGGCCTCAGGTGACTAACCTCATAGCCTTCTACTTCAGGGCCCTCGAACAGGCAGTGGTCTCAGTATGATCAAAGTAATCTCTCAGTGTTGTGGCTCGGGTCTCACGTATATGGAGATCTTATAGCATTGGGTTGAAGAATTGCCAAGTGGGGATTGGCAGGTAAGCCTCCCCCACCAATCAAATGCCAGTACCATTGGGCTATGGTACGATATTTCCTGACATAATATTCTACACATGATATGCAGGGGACAAAGAGATGATGAGAAGACCACTCTGTCGAGACGCTCGTACAGGTCATGGACTAGGGAATAAAATAGGTAAAATCTGTGAGTTGGGTGTTGGGCCCTCCAGATGTCTGTCAATGACCAGTGGCATAACCAGGAGCCCAATGATTCAGCATTGGTGACTCTCTGGGTCTTCGGAAGAGGGGTTAGGACCTATCTAGATGAACATCCAGGGCAGGGTTAAAGTCTCCTCCTATTAACCATTGGGTGGTTGCCCAGTCCACCAAATGGGAGGAGAGCGTTTGCAGGAAAAGCTGTTGGCAGACATGGGGTGGCCTAGATGTTGCCAGTCACCAGGGGGCTACCTTCTAGTTTCCCCATTAGAAACCTCCCTTAAGGGTCTAGGATAGTCTTGCTGACAGTGAAAAGGATACCCATCCAAATCAATTTCAGGGCCCAAGTGCATAGGAGAAATGTGTGATATAAACTTGACCTCGCCAACGATGGTGGAGTTTCACCCCCCCACCTGTTGTGTGCATCTCTTGGAGTAGCGCTATGTGAACCCTACAGCACTGAAGCTGGGAGTGAATGAGATATCATTTTGTCGAGTGAGACATGCCGCGGATATTCCGTGTAACAACTGTATAATTGTTAGACGTGAGCACTGTATGTATAACCCTCCCCATCGCTCCCCCACCCATCCCCAGCGAATTAACCCAGTCTCTGGTACAGTGAGAATAACCAATAAACATACATTTATGGGAAAAAGAACTGTGGAGAAAGTACAAACTGAAAAGAGCAGCCTGCAACCAGCATATCACCCAGGAGATACCACTGTCCTCAATGGATTTTCTGTTGAGGGCAAGCCTGATCTGCTGAGGACCGCTCGCAACAGGTCAATAAGGGGAGATGAAGGCAGGAGATAGTTGCCTAGGCTGAGTTAACATGAGTCCGGGGAGGGGATTGATCCATCCCGGCCACCAGGTATCACCCGGGTCCCCCCCCCCAATCTGAAAACACGCCCAGCAGGGACTTATAGCAACTGTGTCAGAATTGCTCAGACCAGATCGTCTGCCATTTGTGGGGTGAAACTATTGGGGAGCAATAGAGTCCCCCGAAAGGGATGGGGTCCGGGCGAGGTCCTTGCATTCTAAAGAGGCAATTGAAAATGAGTCTAGTGCAGCGGGCGGGGGTTCCAGAAAGCAGCCTCAGTGATGCCACTCGCTGGTCCTGGAGTGCCTGAGTCGGGGTTGGGAGCGATGACTACCAGACTATCACTCCCTTCGACTGGACTGGCGGGCACCCCCCACTGCAGACCCCAAATCACTGCCCATTCCCTCACAATCCTAAAAAGAGGCCATGTGAATCAATCCAGTCCCAGGCCCCTGTTGGGTTCATGAAGAAGTAGGATTTATGGTGCAGGAGGATCTTGAGGCGGCCCCATGCTTCTGCAGTCGCTTCTTGATGCCCAGGAAGGAGGCGCGTTGTTGCTGCAAGGCGATGGTGAAGTTCGCGAACATCATCTCACACATTCTGCCTCACAAGGGGGCAATCTCACTGCGCCGCCCTAAGGGTTACATCTGGTCCGGCTGGTGATCTAGGAGCCAGACCAGAATGTGGTGCAGGGAAGACCCCGGCGTGTCAGGCGGCAGGCCAGAACCTGATGCGGCTGCTTGATGAAAAAGAAGGGAGAGAATTCGGCCGCCGGGCGAGCCCCCGCAACCACGTCACCATGAAGATCATCAGCTTTAGCCCTCAACCCCCTCCGGGAAGCCAACAATCTTTGTTGTTTCCTCTTGAGCCCCCCCTCAGCATCCTCAGCTCTGCGCTCCATGGTCTAGACTCTCTCAGACAGGGAGTGCATCTGGTCACTAAGATCCGTTGTGGAAGGTTGAATATCCACCAGCTCATTTTCGGATTGGGTAACTCTTCGCCAATTTTCGATGGTCGTCGTGCAAGTTAACATCACTTACAAGGGTATACATTTTGGATTCTAGGAGCGATTTTGTAAGCTCGGTCGCCGCTAGGATGCGGTCCAGCTTATCAGAGTCCAACACAGGGCCCAAAGGGAGCATAGAACCCCTGTCCGTCACAGTGGATCTCCAGACAATGGTAAGTGACAGCCGCATCGGCAGTGCAGGTGCATCTATGGCATTCGACCAAAGGACAGTGAGTCAAAGTAGCCATGGACCTGCTTGCCCCCCCCCCCTTATCGATCTCAAAGGGTGGGGGAGCACAAGCCACCCCACCCACCTTCGGCTGCCAGGGATCTTCAGCGGCAGGGCAAACCGCACACCGGTACATGGGGGAGTCCCAGCATACTCAGAGGAGACAGCAGAGTGTGGCCCCATTAAGTTCAAGTGAAAGGCCAGGATGTAAGCCACAGACCTCATGTGCCAAGAAGTGAGGCAAGTCCCTCACAGTCTCAGGGTAGGGGATAGGAACTCACGGTCACAATGGGGCCTCTTCTGTAGCTTCGCAGAGGGAGCGGCTCTGGTGTCCTCTTATAGCGACTCATGGCGTGGATTCGGGTGCAGGGAGCCCAGCGGTCCCTCTCTAGTCAGGGAGGCCAGCAGGAAGGAGGGAAGGCCAGAGGTCAAAAGAGTGGCGGGACTGCCCGGCAGGGCTCTGGAATGCAGAGTCAATCACATCTCCCACCAGGGCCCGGCCTCTGATATACTGTGAATGGCCCAGGGAACAGCAGACACAGCAGGCCTCAGGACGTTCCCCAGCGCATCTCATGGGCAAGGCCTGTCACTGCCAACCCTCAGGGTGCCTGGGGGGGGGGAAGGGTGGGTGTATGGATGGCGCAGGTATGTCCCTGCAGGGCAGGTCAAAGTCCTCTGCCGGTATCATCAGTTCTCCTGCACCAGATTGTTTCGGATGGGTGAGCGGTACGGTAGAGACTTATAAGTGT
The DNA here is from genome assembly GCA_963921515.1 of Calotriton arnoldi. NCBI lineage: Eukaryota > Metazoa > Chordata > Amphibia > Caudata > Salamandridae > Calotriton > Calotriton arnoldi. The sequence continues at coordinate 1,812,588 of CAWUFW010001810.1, read as the reverse complement.
GCGACCGCCATGTTGCGCTGTCAGCCACGCCCCCAACAAACACAACACGCTTAACTCCTCAGCAACTGAGAATTATTCAGAGGCATTTACACTCACTCTGGAAGATATAAATCCACTTGTTGCCTTATCACAGGCTACTCCATAGATGCTTGGACAGTAGAAAGTCATTCTACAACCGTCAACCACTTCAGCCGAATGAATACATCACAATGCCCCTAGCATTATCAGAAGGGAGCAGTGTTGGTTTGGGGCGGATGCTGGCATACACAACGCAATAAGTGAAGAGTCTAGAAAGGCTGTGCCGCATGTCAAAAAGCAGCAAGATCTGTACACTCAATGTGACTGGAAAATGGCTGGGAGACGAACATGTCGGTTGGTGGCACTTATTCTAAAATGCAAGACAACCTGATGCACACAGCAGAGGATTTTCATTGCTTTCTTATAGTAGGCAAACATGCTATGCACAACTTCTGTAAGACACTTAGCCAATGGCACATGGATACTGAGCAGGGATACAGGTTGCATGAGGACATGGTTAGATGTAAATCAACATGACAAAGGATTTACTCTAAATTTCTAGTGTCATAACACAGTTGAGTGAAATAAATAGAGGCACACATGAGACAACCCCAAGGTCAATAAATAGTGAGCCATCAAATGCCATCAGCCTGCAGAAATTAATTCAATGAAGAAAAAAAAAAAGGAAAAGTCAGGTGGGTTTGAAAAAACATTGATACCACTCAACTTCTACATTCTTTACTTTATCTTGTTCAGGCAAGCATTTTGCTATATTTTCTTTTGTAGTGCTCTTTGTTAGCAGCGTTGATTATATGTCCAGTTGGACCTAGGATGTTGGAGTTAGTATTAACAGCTGTGGAAAAAACGAGACATTTTAACCGTTAAAATGTGCCTATTTATAAATGTAACTTCCATCAACCTTAAAATAGTGTTGGGCCACACTAGCTCTCCTGTTACATCTTCCATGGCTCGCCACCATCCTTCTGATGTGCTCCCTGTTCACACTTCCTCTTCATTCTCTAGGTGAATGTGATGTTTTGTAATACTGCACATATAGCAACACCGTTGCACCATATTACTGGAATTTGCAGTTTTGCTACCCCCTGCTTTTTGCAGACTATTAAATCCTAATTTCAGGATTTCAAAGCTAGACTCTCACACAGTTTGCGTATCATGTGGCATATTCCATCTCTGCTGCCTACCAGTAGTGGAGTTCACTTAAAATTATAGGATCCACCCATATAGACCACTTGCGCCTTCAACCTGTTCGGAAAAACATGATTTATTGAAAGCGTCCAGTATTTTCTGGCTACTATATTAACCCAATTCCATATCCATCCTTACTAAACAGACATCTGTCACCTAGTTTACCGTTTGCTAGATAATGGTATCACAGAATGTGCCTGAACACACAGACATCATGCGTGCTGCCTGGGTATTGTACCACCAAGTGAGCGATTCCGGAGTGACAGCTATGTGGTGGGGGATATGGGAGTCGGGGAGACAGTTGGTGTGTGATATGTGGCAATACTAGATTTAACTCACAGGTTAGATCACCTCTTTACTGGTTCTGTACCTCCCAAAGACCTACATTTTACTCTGTTCTAGATGTGTAACCCTTTCACAAAACATATCTCCATCATTCACCTTCTGCTAGTAGACACATACATGTCACCACCATGTAGAGTCAAATCATTCCTGATGGCGGTGTTGTATTCAGCAATGTCTTTTACACTTTGTTACACATCCTCGAGCCAGGCTCATCCTCGACCACCCCAGACGTACGCACATGACCCCTCACCTCAGGAAACTCCACTGGCTACCAGTCATGAAGAGATGCCGGTACAAGCTACTCACCCATGCATACAAGGCATTACACAACAAAGGACCTGCTTACCCCAACCAACGCAGGACCTTTCACCAGCCCACCAGGAAACTCTTTCCGGATCGCTCCCCCTAGCTGCCACCTGTTGCATCTGCCGGACCAACAGCGGAGGCCACTCGTTCTCCCATTTGGCGGCCAAGACCTGGAACGACCTCCCACTACACCTCAGAGCCTCGCCATCGTTCCAGTAGTTCAGAAAGGACCTCAAAACGTGGATGTTCAACCAATAGGAGAACTAGCAGCATTATCCGATAGCACCTCGAGACCCTCACGGGTGAAGCAGCCACGCTCTACAAAGCCTGATTGATTGGCTGATTTGAACCTGATTTAAGAAAAGTTAGTGAAATGTTTTTGTTTGTGTGATTTGCAAAGTTTGCATTTGCACTTTATTCCAAGTACTACATGCCAAATGCCAGTCGTAAGTCTGCAATGTTATTTGAGAGTGTTCACAAATGCATTTGCATCTTCCACAACTACATACACTGCAGAGTCTGGTCATTCTTTGTACAAAGCAAATTCAGTTGCATGCTTGCAACTGGTTTATTGATTGTAGGCATGGTCGCCTTCATAAACTTGGTCTCCGTCTCTGTATTTCATTTGCAGGTTTTCCGACCACGACAATCAAATAACATTTCTTTGCTCCTTGATCCAAATGCATATTATTTACAGCTTTTATAGTAAAGACCTAAAACCTCATGCTTACAGGTAATACCGTTTGCAACCTAAAACCTCACATAATACCTTTGCATCATCACATGGGGGATTGGCTGTGATATAGGTAGATCACTCAAGTTCAGCTGTTCTGCTGCTGCCTCAGTAAATAAATTAATGATTTTATCTTCTACGGTTCCAATTCTGAAACAATGATTTGAGCGGGTCACTAGAAAAACAATATTAAATGATTACTTGTACTTTTAGTATTAGACGTGCCATTTTAAGTATCTCCATGTCGCACCTTGGACCAATATCAAGCTCAGTCAGGGTGGAGTAGGTACTTAATTGAAAACAGAAAATGAGAACAAGCCAGACAAAAGTCAGGAAAACAGATGTCCAAAGTTTTTTATGGCTTTGTTTTATCCAAAATATATTTTGCTTCTGATTAGTTCAGAAAAATATAAATCTCTTTCTTGGCAAACAGATGCAGTTAATAAAGCACTTTTTTTTCAGCATGTTAATAAGAGCTGATGAGAAGAATACAAAGTAGTAAAACAGTGGCACTAAGGCGCGTTCATTTTTTCGTGTAGTGTTCTTTGAATTCTATGTGCGTAACTTTTGCTTTTATGCAACAGTTTCTTTACATACTGCTCAGTCCAAGAGCACTTTCTGTTCCAGCTTCTTGTTCGAGTCTACTGTTTCACCTACTACATGTATTTCGCAGGCCAATACATTTTCTTTCGCATGTGTTATTAATTAAAGTGTTTTCAAGAACCTTTCAAAGTCTTGCACCGATGCCTTGGCAATATCCACACAAAACGCCTCATCGGGTAGGGATACAAATTTGTCCAGGGAGACATAGTTGGGTTTTGCTGGATCATACTGTGCTTGCCCCAGGAACGCAAGAAACATATGTCGTTCTTTGACTTTTAACACTCTAGTGTTAAAAACCTGCAAAGAAAAAGGGAGGTAAATAACATGAATTAATCGGTTCATGTAAGCGGTGTGTAGCAACATTTTTAAAGTAACCTTTTTTTTTTTTAAATTAAATTCTACGTATAGAAATCCCATAGCAATCCTCTGGCACCTGTGAAAGTATTCTAAGTTACTGTAGGTATTTACAATAGGCTTTACTTTTACACACACACGCGCGAGCGCGCACACACACTCCCATCCCCCTGCCCCCCCATCAATGGTGCCGACCCAAGGTTATAGCAGTACATTTTCAATGTGTACACCGCATCCCACACTCAATCCAGAAGCCCAAATTGTCTAACACCTGCCCCAACATGAACAATGTAACAAATTGGGGACACTCCTTGGAGATTATAAAACAAAAAAGGATACCTCATGTGAAAATCATTAAATGTACAGCGCAATGAGAATGATCAATAAAAATAAGTAATTTCAATCTGGTCTGGCTTCCAGATCATACAACTGTACATCTTGCACAGGTCATACCATTCCAGAAAGTCACACTGAAAGATGGGAAGGACAGATCCTGATAGTAGTCTCAGGTGGTGAGAGTGTCAGGGCTCCTTCTTCCAACCATATGTGGGCATGCCCAGAGGTACAGCATTACTAGGATGAAATACAGGATTGAGAGAGTCCGGTATTAGGGAGTCCAATTGAGATCACCACCAAAAGATGTACACTTAAAGTGTGGGGGGAAAACAGAATTCCCAAATGCTCTAAACTGTAAGTAAATCTGTGGTGCGCAACAGCGAACCAAAACATTGCCAGGTTATGAGGAGCTGGGACCCAACCAGCCCTGGCAACATGGAAAGAACATATGGACTGGTGCACGGTAGCAGACACAGAAATCTATGAAAGTAGAGGCTGCCCCAAGAAATAGACCAATATCTGGGAAGCATGGCAAACATATTTGGGGACTGCATTGGAATGCGAGTAGTTTGAAACTCAAGAGGTAAGCGATGGGGGTTTGTTTCTGTATTATACAAATGGGCCAGGTGAACTTTCTGTAATAGGTAGGAAGAGGGAAGCTCTCTGCTTTAGACGTCTCGAGTGGTAACCAGTTGTTTGCCATTTAAGGTCTATTCAGATGGGTTTTAATACTGATGATGAATTAATTTTTTTATAGGGAGTTGTATTAGGGCATTTATCTTGAAAGGTCATGACTGATGCAGGTAGGTCACTTGCCTGAGTAGTGATAATGAACGTGGATACTTGGTACTGTATCGAATGCATAGATCTACCCTAGGCGATATGTGATGCGGTTTGTTATTTGAATTGATGTATACATATCATTTGGATTGGATTTATTGTTTAGGATTTGTGGGGTTGGATTAGATTGCAACGCGTGACCAACAAGATTGGTTTTATTGATTTAGACTGGGACATTTTCTGACTAGACGAAGATGGCAGCTTTGAATTTAGAATACATAGGCCTGTAATCCAGGGAAAATATAACAAGGAATTGGTAAATGTTTTTAAGGTCTTCCCTTTTCCTATTTTGGTCGAGGGTTTAAAATAAACATACATATATTTTCTATTTGAAGAGAGTATAATCGGTTACATTAGAAGATTGGTTTCATTGCTTTAGGATGGAGGCATTTCTAACTAGACTATGATGTTGGCCTCGCCTTCGGAATACTTGTGCCTGCCCTCTTTACGCCAATATTCCACGCCGTCATTTGTTTACAGATGGGAGTTCATTAGAAATGGATAGATAATTGGCACTTGTGATTGGGTTTTTGATTGGACACATAATTCGGATTGGATTTATTTTTAAAATTGTTGATTTGACTAATACGCCTTACCAGCAGATGGGTTTCACTGTCCTAGATTAGAATTGTTTTTGACCAGACCAAGATGGTGTTTTTGTATCCGGAATGCTTGTGTCCGTCATTCAGGGAAATTGTAATATTAAATTGATGGAACTGCTTTTTAATATCTCCCGTTTTATATCAAATTAGTTGAGGCTTTATAGCAAATATACATTTGTTTTGTAGAAGAGGTTGTAATTGATTTGACTTGGAAATCGGTTTTATTGTTTTAAAATAGGATTTCCTGACTAGCCCATGATGGCGGCCGTATACTTGGAATGTTTGTGCCCGTATTACACACGTTAATATCTTGTGTTCCCATTGGTTATGGGTGAACGATAAATAGGAATAGAAAAGATGGCAGATCTTAGTTGAACGCCATCATGGATAGTGATTTGGGTAAGCTACCATGTGGTTTTGGTGGATGTTCTTTTGTTAGTATCTGTTTTCTTGATATGATTTTTGGAGTGGACCACACTGGGGTAGTTGAACTTTTCCTTTATAATTTTTTCTTGTTTATGGACATATGTCTTTGCACACACATGGGTCGATACATTTCAAGATGGCGGCCATGGCACACCTTCTATTGCACACCTTCTATTATGTGGTTATGTGGTCATGTCTTGACTTTGTGGATGGTGATTAAGTTTCTATGCGACTGAGTTTTAAAGAATCTTTTCTGTGCTCTTATTATTTTTCTGTCAGTTGAGCTGAGGAAATTTTGGGTTTAAATTTTTAAATGTTGGTGTTTCCAAGGAGCTTTTTTGTGCTTTCATGTTTTTTTTCATGAAATGTGTTGGGGAGGCCTTGATCTTTTTGCCTTATTTCAACTGTTTATGTCGATTACTTACAATTGTTGTTTGAAGAGACCTGAATTTTTGCTTCAATTTACTGTACTTTAGCTCTGAATTAGGACAGACAAGATAGCAGATAAATTCAGTTTCCAGAGATACTGTCTATTTTAATACAATAATCTATTGACTCATAACATCCAGGTGTATCAATTCTGTGTTTGATCTTGATCATTAATTAGATATCGATTATTGCCTACATTACTAATGATTGTATAGACTTGGATGTATTGTGACCAAAAACTGCTGTATCAACAAAAGGGGCCATAATTACAAGGATATGGCTTTTTCGTAAGCACTGGATGTACACCTGCTAACCATACGATTATGCAGCAGATCAGACTGTTGCCGGGTTTCCCCAACTGTTTGGTTGCACATGGTTTTAATAAGCTTTTATTTCACTTATTCTGTTCTGTGCTTCTTTCTGTTCATTCTTAATGCCTTTGTTATATTTTTTTCTGTATTTTCTATGTTTCATTGTGAAGTTTGATATCCTGATTATTCATTGACCTGTTGTTTGGAAGGACTTATAAGAGTCTATTTCAATTGGTAAAAGTTTGGCATTCCTTAACCTCATCAATTTTGGGTTTTGATTCTGTGATTGAATTAAAGCGACTACATTTGCAGTCTTTTTAGCGTTTTTTTTTAAATTTTAAAATGTGATATATTGTGTTTTGTACACATTTTAACTATGTTGGGATGTTATTATGCTTGTGTTATTATCTGTAGCCCAAGAAGTTTGCTTGAACAAAACATGTTGGCTGTATGAGCTCTTATTTTAATGGAAACAAAAAGGTTTGATCTATAAAATCAAGGCGCTTCATATCCGTTTCTTAAACATATTGGACAGAAGAACTGTATTTCTCTAATAGAGTGCTCCCTAGTAGGATTGTTTTATAATGATATTCCTATGACAAGACCAAAATCGACAGTGGGGAGTTCTAAATACATCACTGTAAGGATTTCTGGACAAGCATGTGAAGCACAAGATATAGGACTTTCAATCCTCTCAAATTTAGTGGGGATCACAAGAATCAGCGTAAGAGAGAAAGACACAGCAAAGGTTATGGACAACCCATAAACATTTCTTACTTGAAATTAAAGATTAAGGAGGTTGAAGCTCGCCGTGAAGTGGAGACTAGTGCAGCGGCCAATGGTGGGAGCATGCAAAGGGTTGGTTCCCCCTCTCATTTACACTCAGAAACCTGTCTTTTTAGTACCAAAACATCGTGGCCTTACAGATTTTTAGATATAATGTTAGTTTTTATGTATGGATATTTTGATGTGCGTAGAATAGAGTACTAATCTTTAAGAGATCAAACAGTGGTTTGACGGTGATTTATTAAATGTTATTCATGTTGTGCCGAGTACATAGTCTCTAGACCACACCACGTCCCCGCGTAAGCCTTGGACTGCCCTGATACACTACCCTTGAAGGTCAAGTACTAAAGAGATGTTCTTGGTGCTCAGTTTTAAGTCCAACATTAGGGTGACCCCAGGACGGCAGAAGTAAAAAGTTCCATCTTTCACAATTGGAGCCCAGTACTCCCTGAAGACCTTGCAGCCCTCAAAACAGTTCCCACAAGTGGTAACTAAAAATTATTCAGTTTTTCGAGGGTACCAAATCTGGACCAGAATCAATCCACTTAATTGTCCCAGCTATATTGTCCATAAAGTGAAGGAAATTCAGCCAGTGGCTTTACTTCTGAATTCAGCATTTCTTCCAGGAACTGGAAGATTTTCAAATACCACTCAAATGTAAGCCTTTCTGCTCCTGTTTTTGTGGAAAGTACTCCATCTAGGTGTGAAAGAGTAGCTGCTCTTTAAATGCTTTCAGCAGCTGAAAGGTTATTAGCCATAGATAGGAGCGTACCAGAAGAAAGAAGCTACAGAACCTCCCTCTCAAGGGCAATCTAGGGCTTTGTGCAACATCCCAGACCAGATGTGCACTTTTCCTTCTGCCTTACAGTGATCCCAAGACGCAAGGAAGATAACAAGTCATCTCCCAGAGGGCACCTATCCACCCAACGGCCATTAACGGAGCAGCATGTAGCTATGATCTCTAGAGGAACGAAGGAAGTAAAGAAAGGCATTCAATTACAGTGCAGTTTCAATGTTATATCTTTTTAACATTTCTTGAATAATTGTAAATAAAAAGGTTTCCTTCCAGTTACACTTCAGTATCCAATAAATGACGATCAATCCTGCAAACTTCCCACACCGGTCCTCTGAACTTTGGTGCTATACAGCTTGTGGGTCTGCCAGGTTGATCAGTCATCTTGAAAGTCTAATATGTGTTTCTGAGTTTATACTTCTCTTTTAACATGCAAGTAAGCTACTTCTCAGGATTCGCAAAACAAATAAGATCCCATAAAGAGAAGGTAAATGACTGGCAGTGTGTATTTCCCTCCAGAAAATAAGTGAAAAATCTGAATAATTTATGTGACTTGCCCTTGAAGATTATGAGGTTATACTGACGATAAAGCTCTCCTTGAAAATAATCATAGTGAAAAAATAAAATAAAAATACCTCCAAGTATTGTTATAGTGGTTTTTAAAAGAACCTCAAGTGGAAAATATCTCAATTGATATATTTACCAAACTGGGGATGATCGATTTAAGAGTTATGTTATCTTATTTACACAGTGCACTATTATCTGAAGGCGTCTTGGTGCTAATAATGTAGGGAGAATGGTATCAGAAACAAAATCTAGCGAAAGAGATGAGTTTTTAACATTTTGGAAAGTTAAGAAGCTGTGGCTCTCAGCAAATGGAGGGTGGTAAAAGGCATTCCAGCCCATGGCCGTGATCACAGGAAAGGAATGCCCACCAGCCAGATTCTGCAAAACCTAGGTACGTACACAAGGTAAGCGGAAGAGGAGTGCAGGGCTATCTCTTAAAAGGAGAGAAGTGATATAATTCTTGTGCATAGTTGAATTAACTGCCTTGTAACAGACGCATAAAGCTTTGAAGAAGCATCTTTGCTGAACGGGCAGCCAGTGTAGAGTTTTAAAATGCTGGACAAGTTAAGAACAGATAAAAGGAGCAGCGCAGCAGCTTTTTGAATGATCTGTAACATGTGGAGTAGATAGTGTGGAAGCCCCATATGCAGTGCTATACAGTAGTCCTGTCTACCGATAACCAATGCCTGGACCAACTGTTTCTTAAATGCTGTTGGAATCAATGGTAAATGTTTTTTAAAAGCCTAAAAAAGAGGAAGCAATTAAAAGTAATATTCAGGATGTGAACATCAAAAGACAAGTGCACATCAAAAATGCGGAAGCAGGTACAGGACATAGTCCAAGAGAATGATGCCACCAGGCAGACGACTTCTCTAAAAATACAGGACTTCCGTCTTGTCGGAATTCAGACGCAGGGAGTTGGCACTCATTCAGTCGGCAATAGCCAACATACAAGATCTGAAGTGATTGCGAAACTCTGAGCTGTTGTCCAGACGTACAACAAGCGGGGTATCATCGACATAAGCATAGAAAAGGAATCAAAAGAACATAATAAACTATGCAAGAGGCACCACATAAAGATTAAACAAGGCGGGCTGAGGGCCGAAACCTGAGGGACACCATAACTATGGGTCATAACGAAGAGGGGGAACGGCCCGAGAAGAACTGCTTGTTAGGACCTCCCTTTGACAGTTCATAAACCTATAACCTTTAATGTTCATAAAGATGAATTTAAACCCATGGTCTCTTCACCTTGGAGTCAGAGTATCGTCTGTGGTCTAGATTAGACATTCAGAAACTTCAAGATGCTCTGAAAAGTTCCCAAACTGATTTATCTCATGAGGTTAACTCATCAATAATTTTAACAATTGGGTCACCGATGCTTTGGATAAAACTCTCCCTAAGAAATAAGGGAAATCCTTCTGCTTAACACCCTCGTCACTGTGGTATACTGCTGAGCTAACATTACAGCTGAATTGTGCAAAGCGATCTTGCATGTGTACTTAAAATTCAAGGGGGTTCCAAACTCCAGCAAAAGGTTGAAGGAACATAAAAAAAGGCAGCAGGAGGATTTTAGGTACCTCAAGATATCCTCTGCCACAAAGAGAAGCTGGCCATTTCTGAAGCAGAAGGATAACTTATATGTACGCCAAACTAATTATGCTTCATGGATGAACCTATACATTATTCTTCAGTAGCCATCCAGGCCACTTACATATTTAGTTGTCAAGACTTCTGGGGCTATTACAAAAGGCTGCATTCACAGGCACTTGTCAATCTCAAGGTTGAGACCCGCAAGCTACAGAACATCCAGAACGCCGCCGCAAGACTTGTCCTCAACCTGCCAAAACACTGCCACATCTCCCAGCACCTGCGCACACTCCACTGGCTCCCCGTCGAGGCGAGAATCACCTTCAAGATGCTCACCCACGCACACAAGGCCCTCCAAGGCACCGGACCAGCATACCTGAACAGCCGACTCAAATTCCACGCACCCCAAAGGACCCTACGATCAGCCCAGCTCTCCTACGCCGTGGTCCCCCGCACCAGAAAGACCAGATCGGGAGGCCGCTCCTTCTCCTTCCTCGCGGCCAAAGCATGGAATGCCCTTCCGCTCCACCTCAGACAGACAACATCGCTCCCCATCTTCGCAAGAAACCTCAAAACCTGGCTCTTCGACAGACCCCCTCCTTGATGGAATGGAACCTGCACCCTCCCCCCCCCCACCCCTAGCGCCTTGAGACCCTTACGGGTGAGTAGTCGCGCTTTAACAAACCCCTGATTGATTGAAGGTACACATTTTTGTACTCTATTTTCTTGTACTCTGATTCAAATTCCCTTTAAAACATCCTTATATCAGCAAACATGCAGATATGGCATACTTTACCTTCAAGACATCACTGTAAGTTTCTAAAGTGATGAAGAGGGGCGTGGCTTAGCCAGCTGCAAGATGGCCGCACTTTAAGTGGGCTCTGCCGGCCAAGCCAAACATCCGCAATAATCCTGCAGACAACTGCCCTAAATCTGCCTGATATCTTGCGTTCCTGTCGCATCTCATCCTGGGTCGTCACCCTGCGCAACTTGTGGCCCCCAGCGACGCGTGGGAGCCGAGATCTGCCGCCCGATTGACGCGCTGAGCCTGGGCCCTGCCGTCGGTGAGGCCCGGCCCTCCTACCTTGCTGCCGACTCGGCCTCCTGTGCCTGGGGGTCGGCCGGAGAACTGCGGAGGACCCTGGACTGCTGTGCCTGGTGTGTGCCGCTGCGGTAATTCACGGCGGGGTTGGGGGCCCGTGTGCTGCACCGCCCGGCCATTCCAGCAGCGTCATCTCTCTTCACCTCTGGCGCCCGCTGCGGCGGCCCTTTGTGCCCGGGTCGGGTGACGGGGGCGGCGTGCTCCCCGCGACTCCCCGCCCCGCCTGATTCTAGACTGGCGCGTCCTCCCGGCTTTCCCCGCAGGGCTGCTCAAAACGCCTGGTGACCTCGATCCTCCTTCCGGCCTCCTCCAGCTGCTTTCCGCCACATCGCTGTGCTGCCCCGGCCCCCTCGTGGCCGCATCGACCTCCGTTCCACTGGTGCTTCTGGCCCTGGGCCCAACTCGTCGAAACCACCAGCCTGAGGTTCCTCGCCCTGCGGCGCGACTGGTGGTTGCTCTGGTCTCACTGTTGGCCCTGCACCGACTTGAGCGTCCTCCTGCATAAGATCCTTGGCCCCTGGACTGCTTGCCTCGTCCTTGGCGCTCCCCCGCAAGCCGCCCAGCCGCGGCGATTTCTGGCGCCTCCAGACATCTGGCCTTGTACCCCCCCTGGCGCTTACTATCCCTGCAGGGGCTTCTGCGACGGAGTCGGGGGTGCATGTACCACACAGCGGGGCCCACTGCCTCCTACTTCTGCTGTGACATCCTTCGCCATTCCTTGGCCGGCTGGCCTGCGACGTTGGCCCCACGCTGGGGAGCCGCCGGTCCCCCCTGGCACCTTGAGACATCGCCACCGCAACTGTGTCGCCTGACCACGCGGGCCGCACCCGGAGGACTAGACCTGTGGCCCCGCTGCATCTGGCGCCGCCTCGCTCTTGCACACCTAACGCACCTTGGCGGACCTCGCGCTGGCATTGCGCCACCCCTATTGCTGCCCTCCGCTGGGCCCCCTGCACTCTCCTGGCATTTGCCAGATCCCATTGCTCGGAGTGGCGCGACCTCCTTGGGTCTCCGTTGTGGCTGCGGGGTCTGCCCTTGCCGGCCCGCCGTCCTGCCAGCTTGGTGTGCTCACCCTGTGTCAAGTCCTGCCATCACCCCGCTGCTCCTGCGGTCCTCTGTGTTTGTCCGCTCCTGTTCGCCTGTGTTGGGGTTGCTTCTTGGGACTTTGTCATCACCCTTACAGTTGGCATAGCTGCTGTTTGTCCGTGGCTCACCTGCTGCAGTTTCTGTCACCCTCTCCT